>JAUTXW010000214.1:0-600000 GCA_030620095.1 Kuschelorhynchus macadamiae
GGTAAATCACAGAACTAACATAAAGTAAGGGCTTTTTTTTCGGAATTGCAGGGTAAACCCTCCCAGAGCCAGTTTTATGTATAACAAAAATAAAGTAACGACTTTTTTTTTGTTGTTCATATTATTTACATTCAATTAGGTAAAAACCAAAACCTCAAGACTTTTTTTTTGGTTGTTGAAAATTTTCACCCTCCCCCCAGAAGCAATTTCTATATACGCCTTTGTTACATAAACAAGCTTTTGGAATCCAAAAAGCTTATTCAAATCGGTTAAAAAAAATCTCAAAAAACTTTTTGACTAGCAATTTATATGACAAGTCAAAATGATTGTCTAATAAAATATTTAAAAAGTCCGTAAAATTTTATTTCCTAGAATAAAAAAGGAGAAAAATAATAACTACCCTAATTGATTTTTGAATAGACTATTTATGATTAAGTTACGAAAAATAATAAATTAACAATGAACAAAAAAAAATTTAAAAGATGGTATACTGGAGTACCGAAGCAGTAATTGTATTTAAGTAGGTATGTAGATATGGATAAAAAAAAGTTATGGACATGAAAAATGTAGAAAAAATGTACCATATACCAAATGAATATGAAGAAGAATACTTGTTAAAAAATAGGTAACTTTGCAGGGCATATTTTGATATATGGATCATTTCTCTATCTGAGGCCTCCTTAGGAACTTTATTTTATGTTAAAGTATTGCAAAAAAAACCTTTTTTAACAATTTCAGATGTTATTTTTATAAATTTAAAAAAATAATAAAAGTATCAGAACAGCAAAAAACATTGGTTTTATACTGATAAACTTGTTATAATACAAATGTAAAGTCTTTTTGACCCAGTCGAACATTGAAACTGTGATAAAAATGCACTTTTTCGCATTACCAGTACAAATTTCAGGTTGTCAGCTCAATTTTGATCAACGAAAATGTACCAAAATGGCAGTTACTCAATGGCCTAGCGTCTGATATTTTCCTAAGTATGGTAGTTACTAAGATAAGTTGATAGAAAACTGTATTTAAACTTCCATCAAGGAGATGCCAAGAGAAAAATCTGAAAATTAGGAACACACAAACTAAATTTACAATAAAGTGCAAAAAGTTATTATTTTTTGATGTTCAAAAAATTAATTTAAAACCTGGTATTCAAAAAAAATATGTGATAATTAGCTTTTATCTGTAAACTTTCTAAAATACTAAAAACAAATTTAAGTTTTATTACTTAATATTTTTATGGTTTTGCAAATTTAGAAAACGGTTTTTTAATTATTTATATTAACTGTTTATTCGCTGTTTTTAGTCCGCCAGGTATTATTTTGCTTAGAGGACCTGATACAATAGTATTATTAAAAGCCTGGTTTTCTTTAGGTGGGTAATCATTACTTGCTTTTTAAATTTTCACTAAATCAACAAAAAATATGATATCGATTTACATTTACTGGCCTTATTTAAGTCAATGTTCAACTATTTTTTTTATAAAAAGTCAAGCTATACTATGTTATATATTTAATATTAAGAGTATCATTACAAAAAATATAAAATTGTTTTTTTTCGGTTGTTATAAGAAAGTGAAAACAAGAATATGTTCCTTACTTTTAATTTTGATTTGGTTGAATTACATGGAATTTGAAATGTTGGAACTTTAAGGAGGACAAATAGCGCCCTCCAGAGTAGCTGTGGAGGACGGAGGACATATTAGCCCAAAGGCGGACTATCCGCCCGGCTGGAGGACGGTTGGCAACTCTATTAGAGTAGGTTGGATCAAGTCATATGAGGGGCCAAATTTTCTTTAGCTGAATGTGATATATTTACAAAATATTTCTTTTTGGCTTGTATAAACCCTCCTGAATGTCAAACGAAAAAATTTTCTGCGAAAACTCGATAATTAGATGAAATTTTGGTAGTTCGAATAGGACAAAATTTCGCATTTTTTGACTGTTACAGTGTTGCCATATCTTGCTTAGTTTCGTAGCTTTTGCTACTAACTTTTAATTTTTAAATAATACACCCTATATATTTTCGATTTTTTACATTCTATACAACATTCTACGAACAAACATGTGTCATTTGTCACATTTTGACATATAAAACTATTTTAATTTTAATCTTAAATTTTTGATCTAGAAGACTGTAAATTATCGAAATCGATTAATTCATGCCCATGAAAAATAGAATATTACCTCTTTTCCTCATTTTTGTTTTTTACATCGATTTAAATGTGAAATAAAAATATTTTCCTGGATTATTTAATTTTTAAATGGTAAGTGGGTAGCTCGGTAGGTCAGTCGAAAAGAGCATTCCCTTAGAATTTAATATTCCACTTTAATATGTTGTCTGAAAATAATTAGGTCAATAACGTTAAAACATACGTTTGGTTACAAATCGCTAATATTGACATTTAATATCTAGTCATCCATGATATTAAAATATAGTATTTTTGATAAAACAAAATATCTACGTTAAACGTTGAAAGTTGTCATACTTTCTAGTAATTACAATGGTTTTTTCAAATAATGAAAAAACTAATATGATTTTAATTTATGAGGAATGTTTAAAAAATCCAAACGAAAACGTGCTTGCCAAACTTATGCAGAAAGGTTTCCCGACAGAAATCACCCATCGCGTCATGACTTCGAGAAGCTTAAACAAAAAATGAGACAAGAACCGACCAATAGGGAAAATAGTGTTATTGTTAGTGAAAAAATGAAGATAAATGTGTTGGCTATGATATGTTATGATTCAAGTATGTCAGCTAGGCATATAGCGGAAGAGTTAGGATCCAATAAAGAGACTGTAAGAAGAATTTTAAAAAAGCACAGTTATCCTTCTTACAAATATAATTTACATCAACATTTATACGAAGGTGATAACATTAGAAGACCGCAATATTGTGAGTGGCTGCTTTACAAATACAATGAAAATAATGAAGTCATAAATAATATTTTACTTTCCGACAAATCTCGATTCACAAATATTGCCATGTTTAATCGCCAGAATGTAAGGTATTGGGCACAAGGAAATGAACGGATAGGAAATTTTAAAGAACGATTTGGAGTAAATGTGTGGGCAGGTATTCACAAAGATAAAATTATTGCACTCAAAAATTACTATAAAATGTGATTATTATCTAAATTAAAGGTAATTTTCATTTCAAACATCTTTTCGACTGTTCCCATCGCCATGCTTGTTTTTAATTTGATTTGCGGCGTTGCCATATTCATAATTAAAGAAATACCTATAAGTGATGATACACGTGAAACTAAAATTTTTTATAACAAAACTTATATTTAATAAAAATGCGGATTAGGTTTTAATTAGGATTGGTTAGGTTTTCTGTAAAGAAAGCGTGCCAATCGAATTCCGAGTCTATATTGAAAGGGGGATGTTTCTGTAACAAAAGCTATATTGTTATGTGAATCTGTCCCGTTAACGTTAGGTTAGCCCAGGTTCGTCAACAAAACCTTCATTAAAACTATAATAATAACAATAAATAATTACAATTGTGTTGTCCAAATAATAATAATTTTCAATTAGTCATTTCATTTCCTTTAACAAACTGGTAAATGTAAAATCTGGTAACGTTGCTAAATTTTTCGTTTTAAGGCTGTCAAATTGTGACGGAGTGCGATTTTAATTAATTTTTTTTTAGGAAAACGCTTGCATATTCCGCAATTTTTATTTTTGAAATGTAATATTACAAATGGGTACTTTCTGAAAAAAAAAATAAAATATGCAAAAATCGTCTGTCAGGATAGTTTACCGGACCCGGTAGCATGGTACTCTGGACTGCAAGCAAGAGTGAAAAAACACATGGTGAATAAAACCCTATAAATAAAACGAGTACCTAATAATCCAGGTATAATTACAACACAGAACTACCTATAACTTTCCGGTGTTTCGCTTTTCGGATTACTTTTATTGATAACGTTACACATTTAGTAGATAGACAGCTATGTATAATTGGAAAAAGAACCGGAAATGATGCAAAAACAGATCTAAGGCTTCGAGAATACGAAACAACTTTATGGTTGTCAGTTCGACCGTGTTAGTATACTGTCTGCACCAATGATTTTAAATTAGATTTTCTTTTGAGATTAAAAGTTCGAAGCTAATGTATATTTTCAAAACTGGAATATTTTTTTTATGCCGTATATGTTTTGATGCCGTTTGTAGCCGTTGTTTATTCGCCGATAAGGCTAATTGTTTGGTTACTAAAATAAAATATCTCCAGATTTGTTTTATTTGTTAAATATTTGTCCGATATCATTTTTGTTCTTTATATAAAGAGTTCTTAGACACAAGTTGCCATTATAGCTACATATCTTTCTTAGTCTGCCAAATAAGAAAAAACGATTTCAAAGAGACAACCAGCCGTAACTTTAAATTAAATTATAAGAAGCTAGTCATTTATTACGCCAACCAAACCAAACCCTGACACGATATTAAGACCTGGTGCAAAACTGAATTGTTATCAGTCTGTCAAAAATGCAATTATGTTTGTTGTGGCGTCATAGTGATCAGCATTTGCAAAAAAAACTTTGTTTTAAAGTTATTTTTACAGATCATCACGTTTCAGTGTTCCTAGATGCCAAAAAAAAGGTTTTCTAAATTCCTTATGTTTGGCATTCTTTTTGAGTCATAACTAAAATACTACTTACCTGACTAACTTCAAATTTTGGTAAAAAATTAAGGGTTATATGAGAATAAGTTGGTAACATTTTGGCAAAAATCCAATGTAGTAGTCAAGTTTTGTACAAACTTCAAATATTACGTAGGAATAAACAGTCAAAATTTTGGTACGAATCCAAGATGCCGAAATAAAATGGAAGCCCAATAAAGTATTAAAAAACAAGCACGAAAAAACTACTTAATAAAAACTTTTCGCAACAATTAATTGTGATATAGAAATGTACTGGTAAAATTGTGGTGCGAATTCAAAATGGCGGAACTAAATGGCGCCAAAATAAAATGGTTGGAATCCTGAAAAGTTCCCCCTTCTAGGTTCTTACACATCTTCACGTTTTAGTGTCCCCAGATGTCAAAACAAACAGGTTTTTCTCAATTCCATCGGTCAGACTGTCTATCTGTCAGTTCGCGGTATAGTTAAAAACTACTTTCCCGATTGACTTATAATATATTTTTTCACTATATGACTAATATTGAAGGTACCTACCTAAAAACTAAAAACAGTTCTTTAGGGCAAATTTACATTTCCTTTTAAAATATGTTTTCTCTCTTCTGAATCATTATATTGTTTTTTTGGAACTATTATTAACTTGTTTCTTTTATATTCATATTATAATTCTGAAAAAATTCTTCCGAGATTTTTTTAGATCTTCACGCTTCAGGTGCAGGTCTGTCTTTCTGAGTCTTCGCGGCATAACTTTCCCATAAACTTTAAATTTTGGTAAAAAAATAAGTCATAAGGAAATCATATGGTAACACTTTGGAAAAAATCCACTATGAGGGAATAAAATGACGGCCTAATAAAATTATTGCTAAAAAACTACTACTCCAATTAACCTCAAAATTTTTACAAAAACTGAAATATGATATACGGATAAATTGCAACAACTTTGGCTGAGGAACCATCATGGTGAAACAAAATAGCGGCCTAATTAGATGTTTAAAGTTGAAATTTTGCACAAAAATCAGGTGCGAAACAGAAATAAACTGATAAAATTTTGTCAATCCAATATGGTAAAACAAAATGGCTCAAGCCAGGGGTGCTCAAACTTGAACTGCTGGCGATCTACCTCAATATTTTTAGACTACTTACGATCGACTCTGAGAGGCTGCAAGTATGTGTGATGCAGGGTTGTCGTACATACACGATACATACACCCTACCTACCTACCTACCTACCTAGGTAGGGTGTACCGTAGCATATATAGATATTAGCTTTTCGCACAATATACATTATTTTAGTCAAGGTTTGGGTTAGGTTTAGTTAGGTTCTTCTCTACAATATAAATGAAAAAACTCATAGTTATTCAAAATTGCGAGTTTATTGGTTGTTATAAAACAAAAGAGTTACATACGGTGTTAAACTTAACTAAGGAGTAACTTTGGATGTTGAAACGTGGCACTGCATGTCCTCAGCATACTTTTCATAAGATGGTACGTAACCACTGAGTGCTAATCGCAAGCATGACGTCATATGATGGTCAGTTAGTCGATTGCGATATTTTGACTTAATTATCTTCATTTCAGAAAATGCAGACTCACACAAGTAAGTTGATCCAAACATTGCTGTCAGTTGAAGGGCGATTTGCCTTAGATTCGGATATTTATCTTCAGATATAAAACACCAGAAATTTGTATCAGATGCTGTAGCTTTGAGATGTATATCTGATATAATCTGCACCAACTCATTTTCAACAGAACATGAGTTCATATTAAACTGACTTGCTATTTCAGTAGCTAATTCCTAAATGTTTTTACATGAAAAAGGATAACTCATAAATGATGCTACATTTGCCAATTTACTACAATCATAAAAACGCATTTCGAATTGTCCCAAAATATTTGATAATTCAGCCTCATACGTATCATAATTCAACTGAGGAATCCTTGCTTTCAAAGACGGAAAATGTTTCAGATCCTTTCTTTTCAGTTGATCTATCATAAGTTGCAATTTACTTTTGAATGCAGTTACTGCGCTAATCATTTCAATAACAGTTTTTCCTTTACCTTGAAGCTCCAAGTTAATAGTGTTTAAGTGCATTGTGATGTCAATCAAAAATGCCAAATCAGTCAGCCATTTTTCGTTTTTCAACATCTGAGTGTCATCACCTCTTTCGTCTAGAAAAGCTGTTATTTCGGGCAATAATTCTCGAAACCTTTCTAGGAATTTTCCGCGACTCAACCACCTGACGTCCGTGTGAAGAACTAAATCAGTGTGTTCAGCTGACTCCCTATCTTCCAACTGCAACTTAAAGAGCCGCCGGAGCACGGATGGAATTCACAATTTTTGTTGCAATGTCCATAATTTCCTCCGTGTTTAAAACTTTTGGACACAAAACTTGTTGATGTATAATGCAATGGATTGAAAAAAATTAAGGGAAATCTTCATTAGCTCGACACAATGCCACAAAACCGTTTTTGTTTCCAGTCATTGCTGGTGCTCCATCAGTTGTAATGCACACTAATTTATATATTGGTAGCTTGTAGTTTTTTACAAAATTGAAGAAAACGTCATATATATCTTCGCCACGGGTCTTCCCATTCAGAGGAATGATTGTCAAAAATTCTTCCTTAGCCATCATGTCATTGAATACCATCCGAATAAAAAGACACAGCGGGGCAGTGTCTGCCATACCGGTGGATTCTTCGAACTGTAAAGAAAAGTATGTACATTCCATGATATCATTTTTTAGTTTATCTGCCATGTCCTGACTCATGACTGCAATACGCCTTGTGACAGTCGGACGAGATAACTGAAGTTCTCTAACAGCAGACATGATTTCTGTTTTATTTTTAAAATCTCCAAATAAAGTCTCAGCCGCTTCAATAAATGCTTCCTTCACAACCGATCCATCTTCGAATGGTTTCTTGTGTTTCGCCAATATATGAAATATTTTATATGACGCGATCGTAGCAGCTTTTGATTGTTTGGCTGATCTTGTGAACATGGTTTGTTCTTTTTTCAAACAAGATATCAAATCACGTACTTTTCGTTTTTTTAATTCACTCTGTGACGGAAAATCCTTTTCATAGTTTTTATGAACCGTTTTATGATGCCTCTCTAAGTTACCACGCTTAGGTATTGCAACTGACGCACGACAAATAAGACAAATGCACTTATCCTTCACCATACAAAACAAAAATTCTCTCTCTCAATCGTTATTAAAATGATACGTTTTAGATTTCTTCGCTGCACTCATTTTGTACTATTTAATAATAAACTTTGTATCGACGTAGTATTGCCTTCCAGTTGCAATTCAGAATGACTCCAATTCCTGCAGGCGCAACATTTATATCGGCGTGAACGAAAGTTTCGAATGTTCCCATCAAACGCGCCGCCCGAAATTTCTAGAAAAGCGGCAAGAATAAAAAACGCGGCTTTTCTTTGACAAGTACCGCGCGTTCCTTTGATAAAGCCGCCTTTTGCCGCTATCAGAGTGTTATTTTATTACGTAATAAATTTTTATAGTTTAGTTAAGTATCTACTTATTAAAAATTTTTTTTCTTCTCGAGATCTCCTCAAAAAGCACTGGCGTTCGACTGGTCGATCGCGATCGACCGTTTGAGCACCCCTGGCTTAAGCGTTTAAAAAGTCGATACAATTCAATTCTATTCAACTGCGTTCGTTCGTAACACAATGTCGTCTATCGTGCAAGTTAAAAGGGTGTCTAGCAAAATAAGTTAGTGAAATAGCTGAAGATCATGCAATCTGTTAGAAATAGTGAGTTTCCACATAAGATAATCTCAAATGCTTTTTAAGTGAGTAAAATTCTACATCTTATATTTATGTTTTAAAAGTGGCTTCAGCGACATTGGCCCTAACTCCCTCGGCGTTAACTACTTCGGCCTTAGTTACCTGAACATAACTACTCAGGACATCACTATCTGGGCATAGATTACTCAGACCTTCACTACCTGGCCTTTAACTGTTTAGGCCTTAAGCAAGATCTTTTCAACTGTTGCCAGCCAGCTTATATTACATATCTGAAATGACAAATAAAAAACAAAATGCATTCTTTCGACGCAAGATAGAATTCAGTGCCATGTCGAATGAAGAGGTTGGTTTCAAAAGGATCAATTAACAAAGAATATGAAGTGGTTAGAAAGAAACATGCCAAATGAATATGTTTCATTTGTTTGGTAGCATGTCCATCTGCAAGTTAGCCTAAATACAAATCCATTAATATGGATTCAGAGGATAAGACAATTTTAACACAGAAGCCAAACAAATGATTGTTTTCATGCAATTAATTTAATTTAAATGGTTTGCCTGCAAACGCTTTTTTACATTTTGTAGGCTTATGTTTTATTACATTTTTTGTGGGATCTAATGTTTTGAACAAACTTTTACTTAATGCAGTACTTAATGCATTGATATCTTCAGTTTTTAGTTCAGTGCCATTTATTCAAATCGAATAAATTATTGGTTTAGAAAATACCATAGAACATTCAGTATCATGTTTAAATTCATGTGATTGGTGATTGGGGCCGAACGGTCTGAACAGAAAGTTAAAAACTGCCATTTTGTAATGGACAAAATTTGCAATGAAAATTTTAATTAATGCAACGCCTCAAATAAAGTGAGTAAAAAATTAAAATCAACTAAAACTGTTTGCGTTCGATAGCTCAAAATTTTAGATGAAAGTTAGGACTGTATTACATAATGATTTAATTTAACTTTTGGTTAATTGTTATGCTTGTGAATAGAACACCTTTTTGTTTATAACACTTTTAGCAAAGAAATTAATACATCGACCACTAAAATGATTTACCCTTGGGGTCGAAAACTTCAGGCAGCACACGACTCTTCACAAGGTACCTTTGGCTGTCGCAGGGAGGTTTCGGAGGGTTAAAGACAACCCTTTTGACTAGCGTAATTTTATATAGCACTTAACATATACAGGAGGTACATTCAACTTAATATATGTCCAAAAAGGACGCGATTTCCAAAAGGGAAATTTCAATGACGTCTGCACACTAACTTGTACTGTTACAGAGTAAATATCACTTTAGTGGTATATTTTACGCGATATTTATGCAAATAGGGATATATCACACAAGCAGAACAAACTTAAAAATAACGTAAAATTTTCTATTCTTTTTTTTTTTACTTAAAGAACAAACAAAAATATCTCAGTTTTTTTGTTTCGACAGTCTTAAAAAAGTAAGTTTTACAATGCGTAACTTTGTCGCCAGTAAAACATTTTTACCTCTTACTTTTCTGCGAGTTCCCAATGGGCATGAGCATCGAGTTTGCAACATCTTGTATAAAATTTTTCTTATTTATATATTTTTTATATATCCGGTATCGAAAAACTAGTGATAAATAACAGTCATAATTAAAAAATTCCCTAAAATTTTAAATTTATAAGAATGTATGCATTGACATAACTGAGTTTAATCAAATATTGAAAAATTATTCTGCCTATGATTAATATTTCCATGAAATTTAAAAAGTTATTTGCCACTGTTTTTCAATATATAAAGAATATTCATTTAAAAATAAAGTATCGTTCAATAGTTAGAGATGGATGTGTAAGTTGTGCCCCACCCTGTATAATGGTTTTAATAATTATACATTTTTTGGACACTCGGTATAATAAAACTTACTAATAAAGAAGAAAATATACTCAATTAGGCATAACTTTCTTTAAAAAGTGCCTAGAATTGGTAATTTAAAAGAAAGTAGTTTTTATGTTAAAAAAAAATTAGGTTTAAAAAATAATCAAAATTACTCAGACTACGGGTAATAATTCTATGAAATTAAAAAACCGTCCCGAGGTTTGAAGTCACTTATATCAAAAATAATAAGAAAAAGTAAAAATACTCTTTAGGGAATTCAGGAGGCAAAGTCTAATTTAAACTAAATGAAAAAATTAATTAGTACGCCCCTGTACTAAAATTAACATTCGGAAAGGCAAAATTATATTTACTTTTTTCAAAACGTCCTAGGAAAAGCCAAAACGATTAAAGGAATAGCCTTTTTAATAAGAGTGCTTAATTTAGAGACAAACATGTTGAAAAAAAATACGTATTATAAGAAAAAAATTAATTAAAAAAGAAGCAAATTAAATTAAAAAGATATCAAAATTTTGGGAAAATAGTTTTTTCCTAAAAACTCATTTATTAAGTACATACGTATAAAATCAAAATAATTGCAAATATGCAAATTTTCGCTCTTGACAAAGTTCATGTGAAAAAACTACTTTTGTCTTATCCCTCGTACATACCAGACCAAAGCAACCCTTAATACACGCATAAAATTGCACTTTAATTGCACAATAGTGTATTTATCACTTATAATCTCCCTAGTGCTTGCATTATTAAAATTTTTTGGAGTCGAAGACGAGGGATAATTTTCAGCAAAAATTAGTGAGCGAGAAAAAATTTTAGGTTATTAATTCGAGTAGTATGGGAGATTGGGTAAAAAAAATTCATACAAGATTATTCTATTGTCTACAGAATATATCTAAATAATTGTTCAAAACATTATGCTTATTATATTTTTCTTAAAAAAAAAAAAGAGTTTTATTAGAAAAGAAAAACAAAGTACTGAGTTTAGTACAATTAAATAGTAATACATGTGTACAATAAAACTTATTTAATCATTCCAAGCTAATTCTAGGCCACTAAAGTGATGGATCATCCTATTAGGTCCTAATCTTTCCAAACATGTAAATCATAAAGTGCCAAATGACTATAATTAACTATTATTAAAAGTTACAAGTACCAACTTAATACAATAATATAGTGGATACGTATTTCAAGGAAGCTAAATGTATTTATATATGTGGAGTTCAAATCACTAAAAATAGTGGACAATTATGTAAAACTCATTTTTTATAACACTTATATAGTCGAATGCGGTCTTATCGTGCGGGTCCAAAGGTCACCAACATTATGAATCAAATCAGAAAACACAGTGAATACCAAAATGTTGTGTGATTCTTTTATCGAGCTATTAAATCTCGATGGGCTATTTACAAATATACACGGAGAAAAAAAATTGTGTTTTTTTAATTATATTACGCAATATTAATAAGACAGCTACTTAATATTATTTTATATATTAAATGCCGAGGGACTAAATAAGAAAATTCGCTAAATATGTATTTGGTTAAAACTTTTTGGTTGGCAAAAACAAAAATACACAAAATGGCAAGCGCCTTAATAAAGTCGGAAGACGGTTCGAATCAGTGGAAAAATCAGGATATGTTCTGTTTATACAGCCACTTAATGAAACTGAGATTTTTTTATCAATCACCAAAAATTATGAGCCCCGCTCGACCTAAAAATCTAACCACTTATACAGTGCCATTTATTTAAATTCGGGCCACCCCTGTGCAAAGAAAACTTGTTTTTTTCTATTGTGATAACAAAAAAATTTTATTTTGCAAAAATATTATACAATTTTGTTAAAAACACACTCCCTCGTGAGATTTTTTCAGATCTTTACGTTTAAGGGTCCCTAGATGCCGGAAAACACGTTTTCTTAATTCCGTCTATATATATATATATATATATATATATATATATATATATATATATATATATATATATAAAGCCTGTATTTTTCGTTAGCCCCGAGTTTCTGGTAATGCGATTTTACCGATTTTTATATATCAAATTTTGTCTTATAATTAATAAAAAAATTTACTTATTTTAAACACGCTTTAAAATTGGAACAAGTATTCTATAATTATTTGTTTATTGCCTACAAAATAACAAATGTACTAAAAAAGTAGGCAAAAAAATGGTGTCAAATCTAATAAAAAAATTTTTAAATTAAAATTCACTAAATCTAATATCCAGGAGTTAGTTGCAAAAGCTCTGAGAATCGGTATAAGGAACGCACAGAAACTTGTGCATGAAAAAAAAAACATAATTTACTTCCGAAGAAGATTAAGAAATGTACACGAAAAAATCCAAAGGCAAAAGACTTAAGTTACAATGCAAACATGGATATTCAAAATGCAATTTATGATTTATACACGTTAAAGACTAATCCTTCAGAAACTTTTTAATATTATAGACTAAAAAATATCATCATCACTTAAAAAGTCCTCATCTTCTGAGTAGTTCTCAAATGGCGCAATGATCATTGGTGCTATTTCGACATCTAGAACTCGTTCTCGATTCGACCAATCCCATATTAATTTCTCCGCATGTTCCACAGATTTTTTCCAGTACTCCGGCGTAATATAATTTAATGAATCTTGCAAAACAATTTGCACTTCATTTGATGTAAGACCATCGTTCACGTGTTTTTCCTTAATATGATTTTGCCCGAGCCCATATTAATTCTACTGCGTTAAACTGGCAATGGTATGGCGGCAGTCTTAAACCCTCATGTCCATTTTCCCGTAATATTTCATCTAAGGCATATATTGTTGGTTTTTTAATAGATTTTGCCATTAAAAGAAGTTCTAGTTTCAGCAAATTGGGTAAAGGATTTTGTTTTTGTTTTATTAGCCAGTCATAAATATCACTTTTCTTCCAGGATGAAGTAGGTTGTTTATTTAAGATTCTTGAATGATAAGATGCATTGTCCAGAATGATTAAAGATGGAGCATCTAAATTTGGAATCAGTTGTTCTCTTAACCACTTTTCAAACAGTTCACAGTTCATATTATCATGATAGTCCATACTTTTGGATGTTGAAAAAACCAGTAAACTTGCACCTGGGAGAAATCCTGTTGAAGAAACTACATGCAAAATGATGAACCGTTTTCCCGTCCCACGTCCCTATTTTGTCTTGACAATTTTTACAAACTCGTCCTGCCAAGATTTCGAACCACTTCCATTAGAAAATATCCAAGTCTCGTCTAAAAATACCACTTTTCTAAATTTTGAATTAACATTTGGATACACTGACTTGCTATATGTGGCAACTCGCATAAAAATCTTCGATTACAGTCCTTTTTATATCAAAAACCTAACATTTTTATTAATTTGACAACGATTTTAGTCCAATTTCCAATATACCTTCTTTTAAAACTTGAAGGGTTATATTAGTTTTTGATGTGTATAAATCGTAAATTGCATTACGAACATCCATTTTTACGTTGTCACTTAAATCTTCTGTCTGGCTTTTTTCGTGTACATTTCTTAATCTTCTTCGGCAGTAAATTATGCTTTTTTTCTTGCACAATTTTCTGCACAGTCCTTATACCGATTCCCTGAGCTTTTGCTACTGTTTCCCGGATATTGGCCGGTGAATTTTCATTTTCGTAATATTTTATTAGATTTAATACCATTTTTTTTGTGGATGCGAAAAACCCGAAAATTGTTTTCTATTACTCATTTTGTCACTGACTTGTCAATCTGACTTTGAAGTGACATCGCTCAAAGATTTTTGCAACTGCTGGTATTTATATGTTTATCCTCTTTTTTTATATGAAAATATCATAGGTCTATCTAAACTTAAAAAGTTTGTCGTTGATAAATCGTATGACCCGCACGATAACACTGCTTTTGACTATAACTACAGCTAAAAATGGAAAAATTTGAAAAATATTGTTTATGTGCATATTGGAAAGAAGTGGGCCATTGAAAATTGTCATATTCAAATGATGGAAGACAATTTGTTTAGAAGAATACAGCACGTGTTGCTGATGATTTTGCCGAAGTTCTCCAGGATGTCTAAGCGGAAAGTAAATCACTTGGTGGGAAAATATTATATCTACTTTATAAAACACCGGCACCTATTAAGAGCCAGTTCTTCAACCACTGCAAGTCTTGATTATTCACCACTACAAAGAGAAAAAGTCGAGGAGTTCATGAAATTATTCAATTCGCTTGTACAAAGTATTATTTCTTAAGTACCTACTTAAGTATATCTTTTTGTTATTTTGAAAACCTGCTTAAAATAAATAAATAGGAGATAAATGTATTAATTTATTATAAGGTATGTGACATATTCTCACAATTATTATTACTAAAAAAAGTTGTATCGCAAGGCGTTGACATTTCAATATAAGTGAAAAAATTTCCACTTATTAGTTTCAGACAGGTCGACGAAAATTTCTGGAAATTTTGTTGGTTGCTATGGTAACGAGTTGGAATAACAATATCCCATTGGTTACACAATGGCGGTACGATATTTTCTCGAAAAATCCAGTGTGGCATAGGAAGAAACTGGTAAAATATGGTGGAAAAAAATGATCCAATAAAAATGTTTGAAAAGACAGTAACTGTATATGTGTTACTAACTGCCTATGTACGGAACTACATTTGGTCACCCTTCACTATTTCTAATAAAAGAAAAGATTCATAACAAGGGAAGTTCCGGGAAAGGGAAATTTAACTATTATTTCCGACTGATTCTATGCATCTTTTAAAAAACTATTGAACAGTCAGTGTTCTCACTATGCGTTTGAAAAAGATTGCTGCTTTTAGGCAATTATACGAGGGTCTTTCAACGAAGATTAGGACTAGTAGTACCAAAACTGTATTTATTAATCTTAAACAACAATACTTTTATCACGCTCTATATAGTCTTCCTGTAATGCAATAACCTCATCCCAATGGGGCTGCCATTGTTCAAAGACATGGCGGAAGTCATTCTTTGAGAGCTTCTTCAAAACCGCTTCTAAAGCCTTAACAGCATCCAATTCTGTTTGCAATCGTCATCCTTTGAGGTCTTTTTTTGCTTGAAGACAGATAGAAGTCGCATGAGGCTATGTCAGAACTATATGGAGGATGCGGTACAGACCTGATATTTTTAGTGCTCAAAAACTCTGTCACTATATTCGCTACGCGTTATCATGATGAAGTTTCCACTTTCCAATCAGCTCAGGTCGTTTTTTGGGGATGTGATCCTTCATCAACTAGAACAAAACTTGTTTATAATAACTGGCAGTTACTGTACTACCATATGGGACCATGTGCGTATACACCATGTCTTGTGATCAAAAAATGTTATGACCATAGCTTTAGCGGCAGATTTTTGCGCCCGTGCTTTTTTTGGAGGTGGTCCTCCTTTTTCTACCCACTGCGTACTCTGTTGCTTCATCTCCGGATCATAACAATACACCCAAGTTTCATCCGCAGTAATAATGGTCTTCCACCATTCTTCGCCTTCTTCTTCAATGCATTGTTTCCAGTATTCACAAACCGCTGCTCTATTCGCTTTTGATCGGGTGTGAGTATACGTGGAATCCAGCGAGCACAAACTCTAGACATGTTTAAATGCTTGTGTAAAAGAGTAAAAACACTTCCAACAGTTATTTTAAGAATATTTGAGAGTTTAATTACTGCTCGGTATTGATGGTTTTCTCAGTTAGTGCCACAATAGGAGCACCTAGACCGCCTTGCAATTCACAACTTTCCCCTGCCATTACTAAACTCTTTATGCCATTGAAAACAAACAGATCTTGCCATAGACAATTCCCCAAAAGCCGTATTAACCACTGAAAAAGTTTCCATTGCTGATTTTCCAAGACGAACACAAAATTTGATCGCATATCTTTGTGCTTTCAATTCATCTATCACCATTCTTAAAGGCGCGGTAACAATATCTCAACTTTAGAGCGGCATCAAAATCAAATAAATAATTTATGACAACTGACATTTCGCAAAATGCCTACTTGGATAATATTTTCTGATTTTTGGCGATATGTAGCTCGTTGCGCTGGGCCTTAAAAATTCGGTCCTAGTCTTTGTTGAAAGTCCCTCGTAGTTTTAATAATGTAATTTGGTGTTCGACATCATCAGTTTAATCTTTGTTATATGTAAATTTTTAAAGTACTTTTTTGTTGCATAATTATATTTTACTCCAATTTAGTTGCAAAGCAACCGATCATAAAACTTGCGAGACCGCAGTTCAACAAAGAATTAAACCACCTGGGTTAGAAAAATTTTAGCAGAATACATCTTGACAGCAGTTCGTTTGCGTCCTTTTTTTTTCAAGCATACACTGCCTTTAATCATTTAAGTATGTCGCAAGTTTCTTACACATACACCTGTTTAACTAACTACTCACTAACTGTAATTTAAGAGCCTTACGTCGTTCCATTTGCATGGTACTATATTATGCCATTAGAATTGAAATCTAATTAAAACACAGTTATTATGCACCGCAAACGAATGACAAACGGAAATCAGATATACAATCAATCGATCGCTAATTACACCTATCCTTTATAATTTCTATTGACGAAACTCTAATTATGTACGAATTCAAAATCTTAACTGCCGCTTAATCCGGTATGTCGTGAGAAAAACCTCATTTTAATTGGATGTGTCTAGAACAAAGACGGATGTTAGATAACAAATTTAGTCCCGGTATATTAGAACTTATATATAGAAGTATATATATTAGTCTAAGCTAGTTTACAATAAATATTTAACTTAAACTCCATTAATATGCCTAAAAAGTTTTTTTACTTTAATTCTTTACACCTTCTAAGCGTTAATAGATTGTCTTTCTTCTAGAAAAAATGTGTTTCTTAATATTATTTTGTTTACAGCATTCAGTGCTTCTTTATGACTCATTTGTTCATTAATATGAGAATGGGGAATGGGAAACTACTCCTTAAAAATATACACGGTCATCCAGGCATTTTCTGAATGTTTATATTCGACAGATAAATTAACATTTTTAACACAACCGGGGTTTTTAGATTTTTCAGTCATCAGCGTTCTAAGTTGCATTATTGAATAATTTAAATACATTTTTGGGGACATTTGTCTTGGCTTCAATTCTTAAAGAATTATTTAGTTCAATATATGATTTTAACCAGGCAGACTGTTTAAATTTCAATATTTTATATATTTTTGTTGCTAGTAATCCTTTTCTTATTTATCTATATTTATATCATCTGCTGATGATGATAACCTGGTTAGCGAAACGCGCGTCCAGAACGTTATAAGTTGTGGTGTAGTGTGGTTAAAACTCTTGTATTTTGACATTTCTTATTGCTTGTATTAAATTGTGATAATGGAAAATATAATCCTTTTTATTATATAGTGTGCCTATTACTTTTTGTTGCTAGGAAAATATGGAGATTGTTTAGTGATTCAGGGTATTTTAGATCAACTTGTAATATATAGCCTTCAGGAGAGTCGTCAGAAATTGACATGATGTCAAAATCTGCGACATTTTCCATCTACTCATACCCTTCATAGGGCAGAGGTTCTGCCATAGCTTGCCCATAGAGACTTCCGCCCAGGTGCAATCTTTTCATTGGAAGTCACTAGTGTTTCTCTGGTAAAAGCTTCCACAAACTCTGGATTTATCTGCATTGTAAATCTGTCCCCTGGAAACTTGAATGTCAAACCAAAGCCTTGGTTTTAACCCTTTAACAGGCAAAATTATCTGGAAAATATTTTATTCAAAAATCATTAATTATGCAGTCTCTTGAAGGTCCTAAAACATAATTTCTGGCTAACATTCGCGTTTTATATCTTTTTTTACTTCGTATTACCCGGTAAACCATTTTACCACAGACCATTAAAGACCAAATATGTAACAAATGTTTGCTGGTACAACGGTTTACCCCATTATACTACTTTTGAATGTTTTAGTTTAAATAATCTTATGTTACACAAATTCTACGCAAGTCTTTATTTGTCTTTTATTACAGGCAAATAAGTCACAAATATATAGTAACAAATGTTGACAGAATCAGATAAATAGAAAATATTAAACTCAACACATGTTTGTAACTGATTTATAACAATAGTATAATAAACTAAATCAAACGAAACTAGTAAACAAAACATGTGATTTCTTAATAAAAAAAAACAATTAAAACTAAACTAAACAGTCAATTTATCCAACGACCAAATAAAATGGGTATAGCTATAAAACTAGGAATGATGGTAAAGACCAAAACATTCGACGCATAAAGCAACTTGGAACCCACCGCACATATAATTACTCCTTTTTTTAATACCAAGTTTGCTGCATTGTTGGCATCTTCGTTTTGTGGTTTTCACTGGAAAATGTAAAGTACTTCCAAAATAATTTCTTAATGCTATTGGACCTGGCTTTTTCCTAAATGTAAAGTTTCCGATCAATTGATCAGCGAGAAGATTTCGAAATTTTAGTTGACTCAGTGGTTTCTTTCTGAGATTGCTTTTTTTGATAGTTTGTGTGTAAATTATATATGAATTGACAATGCTAGAATCGATAAAGTAATACAGGAATTTCATCCACCATCTCCTACTCTTACAACTTACGCAGTATGACTCAAGCCTTTGGTCAAAGCGATCGACACCTCCCATGAATTTGTTGTAATCAACGACAGATCTAGGGCATGCAACAGTCTCTCTTTCGCCAGTTTTATTTGTACAAAGCACTCGTCCAATGTCTGCGGCATGATGCATATTGCTACAAACTGTTACAGACTTGGTTCCTCGGTCTTTCCGCTTGGCAATAGAGATTTCTTCACAAACTTCGAAATCCGACTGACCCATCGCTATTTTTTATCTTCGATTAATTTTCCTTTTGGAAAATGCTTCCTTGTGGTATTAAAAATTATCAAAATAGTCACAAAAACCTTTATTTTCTAAAGTTGCAAGCAATTTCAAAACAACTCGTTCTCCTAGAATGTCTGAACCAGCCTGCTCTTTCCCTTGATATACGTCAAATGCGTATAAGTCTCGAAACAAGCCAGGGCCCTCACTTTGAAGCCTCTTTACAAAGGCCTCATGGGTATATACTACTTAAGGCTTGTACAACCCTTAAAACCAATCATGCTCTCATCTATGGCCACGTTTTTACTTGGAGTGAAAGATTCAGAATATACCTTTGAAAAATGTGTGATCAGTGGGCGAATTTTGTAGAGTTTGTCATAGTTAGGCGTCCCATGAGCTGGCATATTCCGATTAAAATCTCTGTAGAAATTTCGATCACGTGACCAATAAAGCCTCAGTGAAGGTAAATGGTCGAGTCCCATTATGATAAGTATTCCTAAAAAAGCTTTCAGTTCTTCCATGGTAAGTTGTTAATTTATTTTCATTTGTTCGGCATAGACATTTGATTGTTGAACAAAGTATTCCATACAATTTTGAGTAAACATGATTTCAAAAAAATCGTATGGTTTTAAACTTCTATCAGAAGATGAATGTAAAAAGAAGCGTAGAAATTTGTAGAAAATCAAATGAAATTTGTATAAAAATCATAAAAAAATTTTATGGTTGCAAACAAATTATGTTTTTACTCCTAAAATTATGCATTGGGCACTCGAAACTAAACTTATGTTACTTAGTAAACATTTATAGACGATACTTACCAATTAAATAAACAAAAAGCAATATTTCTTATAAATATAAACAAAAACATATCTAAAAACATAATTTTTGTTGGCGTTAAAAGTCTTTGGTATATACGTTGTACCACTTTGTCGCTAACGTCCGTACCCTTGGAAGTATCACAAGCTACTAAAGGCTGTAGCTGTAATTTTATTTACATTTTAAAATAACGACCTATTATGGTGGTAATACGTATATAGCAAAGAACTTTAAAGAGTTAAGCAACCAAAGCCTTGGCTTCGGTTTTTAGCATTTCACTTGAAACACATAAGTGTCTCATTCTTTGCATGCAGAACCAGCTATACAACCGCTTTTCCATTAAAAGCATTTCCGCAGACCATACCGTTCTCTACTCTATTAGTTTTGCACCGCGTGAGTGTGTACGTTCCATCTTAGATAATTTAGATCAGCCATGTCAAACTCAAAGTCACTGGTGGGCCAAAAGCATGAAGAATATCGACTAGGTGGGCCGCAAAACCTTATCTTAAAGAAGACAAACTACTGAAAATTTTGAGAAATAGCACTATTATAGGACAAGTCTGTTTATTAAATTTCCAATAAAAAGGACGTTATACAAAACGACAAACATTAAATTCTTTTGCCAGATATTTGACATCATTTGTCTTTAATTAAGTTGTCTATTTGTGGCGCGAATTTATCGGCAGAAATAACTTTTAAAACTGTTTCCAAGTGTGCGTCCGTCACTCGCGATCTTGCGGGAGATTTGTTTCCTTTCATCAAAGAAAATAGTTGTTCACACTTATAGGTACTTCCAAACATTGACAGAATTTTACAGGCAAATTTTCTCATTTCTTGGTATTGAACAGGCAAGTACTTATAAAATTCGAATGTACCAACACTATCAAATTTTTGTTTTAATTGGTCTGACATTGAATCTCAATTACTTCCATTTGTAAGTGAGGGGGAACTTTATCAATATCGATAGTGAAAAGACCAGTAAATAGAGAAAAATTATTGTTTTCTTGGGTCTTAAAATTCTGAAAACGCTTCTCAAATTCTGCCAGAAGGCTTATTTTCTCTGAATATATTTTGTATAATATGGGGACACTTGTGCTTTCCTGATATGCGTTATAAGTCAGAAAATGTGACAGATTATCCTCTGCTAACTGTTTTTCCCACAACATCATCTTATACTTGAAAGGTTTCACATGATCATGCATATCCGTCTGGCAAAAAAGTTCGAGACTGGTTAATGTACTTACACCCCATATAGCATATAACATTTTTCTCCCTCCCTGTATTGTATGTTTACAAGAAAATGCTGGATATATTTTTGGATTTTCATTATCATTACATTTGATAGCATTCTCATAAAATTATGGAGGCAGCCGTGATCCGTTGCCAAGCAACATAAGCAGTTTTTATTTTATCAATCAACGACAATTCATAGAGAAAAGTTTAAAGTTTTATTGTTTGATTTTGTATGGACAAAATGGATGTTTCAGACGTAGAAGAATCAGCGAATATTGCTTGTTTATCTCTACTACCAGAAAAGGTATGAAGCAGCATATAAATCCTTTAAGAATTGGTGCCAAAGCAAGACGGCTACTGCAGTCTCAGAAACCTTGTTTTTGGCGTATTTCTACGAAAAAAGTGCTATATTGTCCCCATCAAGCTTAAGGTGTGAGTATTCGATGTGCACCCTTTTTATAGAGGAAAATATAGATATTTCTAAGTATCCAAAACTTCGAGCATTTTTGAAAAGAAAAAATGATGGTTTAGACCCAAAAAATCGAATGTGTTTCACAGGGAAGATGTGAATAAGTTCATGCCTGAAGCCCCCGATGATATATACTTACTGATGAAGGTCGTAATGGTCATGGGAGTTGCTGGAGCGTGCCTTTCTAATGAACTCTGTGAAATGAAAATGGACAACGTTAAAATAAGTCAAGAAGTCGTAATTGTGACCATTCCTGATTCCAAAAATGGAATGTCACGTACATTTACAGTGACAAAAAGTGACGACACTTAGGATTGTCATTTCAAAATAATTCGAAAATACATTGATACAAAATCCCCAAAAAAAAATGGTGTAGACCCAAACTCTGCCAACGTAAGCCGTATCTTAGCTATGCGCCTCTATGCGAATTTGATCGGGAAGACTCGGGAAAAACTCGCCTCCGTTTACAACAACGAGGTCAACGTGGGCCAGCCGTGATCGTATGGAGAGTGTGTCGCGGAATTAAGACAACGGTCAACGAGTTTATACGCTTAGAATAATAGGGGGAATTACCAAATTTAAAAAAAATTGAAAAAATATAAATTATGTATTATTTTATTTATTTGTTTCTATTTGGAAATATTTATTGGGGGGTCATTGACCATTTGACCTAATGGAGGAGCAGCCACTGGTTCTTCTAGTATTTATTACTCAGGCTGTGGTTACAGTCGCCGCGCGCACATGGCGAATAGTAAAAAATAATAATTTGTATACATATATTATTAACATACGTAGTCAAAATAAACTTATTAACATATTATACAGCGTGTAACAAAAGTAAGGAAACGGCAAAATATCTCAGGAACCGCTTACTTGAATTTATTCAAAATACGTACATTTAAGTATAAAATTATGCCGAATGTAATGGCAAGTTCCGTAATGCTGTCAAATTTAACGTTTTTCTGTTTTAAATGGAAAATTTTTTTAGTGGAAAACCCTTTATATTATTCTTTTTTAAAATCTGCGAAAAAATTTTCAATACTTTTTATGAAGAGCACTTATATGAGAGTCAACAGTTTTTGTGAACATAAGGGTCTAATGTCGATAATTTAATCTATTATCTTTTATTACAATACCTGCACACAAAACGTTAACTGATATGTTTGACAATGGCAGTTTTGTTGATTTACAAAAATGGATTGTTTAACTGAAACCTAAAGAATCCCAATTTTAATTATATTGGGTTAAGGGGACAGAATGCGAAATCTGCAAGATATTTGTAACATTTTTAATGTTAAATATCCTAACAAAAATCCAATAACTAAATCTATCGTAAGTAAAATTAACAAAAAATTTCGTGAAACTGGAAATGTAATAGATGCTGTACTTTCTGGCAGACCTAATTGCGCAATAGGGGGTAATAAGGCTTTGGATGTTTTAATCAGTTTAGAAGAAACTCCGCACTTTTCTATCAGAACATTAGGAAGAGAAAATATCCGACGGACATCTAAAAACCGAAAACTTTGGTGCAAGAACTGTCCGAGGATTATCACGATTGGCGCTTGGAAATCATGATGGAACGTTGCAAAACCGATCTAATTTTTGTCGATATTGTTTTTTTCTGACGAAGAAACTTTTTTTTTAATGGAAAAGTTAACAGGCATAATGGACGATATTCTCACGGCTGCTGTGGCAATTGAGGTGATGTGATCATGCCAGCGAAGATCTTTCTGAAAAGTGATACCAACTATGCTAAAGGAATCTTTCAGTCATTTGAATATTAATTTGAATGTTGTGGGTACTTGGAGATAATTTCTGAGATATATAAAGTCGTTTCTCTACGCCTATCATCAACGTCAGTCTTGGAGACCTGTTTGGGAAATTATATATTGGAGTGGAGTGTACTATCTTCAGCATAGCTGTGAATAGGATTGCTGCTAGAAGAAAGCAGATCACTGATGTGCAGGAGGAATCGGGTGGGTGCCAACACTGAACCCTGTGGAATGCTTGCATCGATTTAGTAAAAGTTTGATGCATGTAGAATTTTTTTAGTGAAATAGAGGCAATTAGCATCATTTTCTTAGAGCTATTTAACAGCTTCTATATCATACCGGTCTTTTTTCTAAAAAAGTGTCGCCCTTAGTGGAAATTGAATATTGTCTGATATTTTGCTACAATTTCTCGAACAATATATTTACATTCGCCATCGTATCAGGATAATTTTGCGAAGCGGTTACGTTAATTATGTTTATTTTTTACAACAGAGGCGTATAGAAGGGAAGGGTTGGAGGTTAAACCTCCTTCCTCCCAGAGTCACTATTATTTAAGATAAAATGATAGGAATTGTATAGGATTCGGGACTAGCGGGTAGAACTCCCAGCGCCAGTTTTACTCACAGTTAAAATAAAATAATGACCTTTTTTTGGTTGTTCATATTGTTTTCGCTCAATTGTGAAGGAAACAAAAACTGAGCACCTTCCTTTTTTTATTTATTGAAAATTTTCATTGTCTCAATATTGGATTTTTACCAAAATATTACCAGGTCATCACCATATAACCCTCAACTTTTAACTAGAATTTGAAGTCAATCTGGTAAGTAGTATTTAAGCTATGTCGCGAACTGACTGACATACAGACAGGCCGACAGACGACGGAATTGATAACATATTTTTTTGGCATCTAGGGGAGCTAAAACGTTACTACATGTAAAACCTGAGAGGGTGATTTTTTCACGATTACAAACACTTTATTTGGTCGCCATTTTGTTACACCATCTTGAATTAATAACACAGTTTTACTAGTTGATCCCTATGCCACAATTAGCTGTGTCACACAATTTGAAATCAGTCCACTGACTAGTTTTTTCACGCTGAATTTTTGAATATTTTGTTATGTCGCTATTTTGTTCCGCCATGCCATCTTGAATTCATATCAACATAATACTTGATTTTTGTGCAAAATTTGAGATAAATTGGAGTGTTTTTTAATAATAATTTTTTAAACATTTCACTAAGCCGCCATTTTGCTTCGCCATATTGGATTTTCACCAAAATATTAGTGAATTATCCCCAAATGTCCTTTAATTTTTGGTCAGAATTTGAAGTCAATCGGGTAAGTAGTTTTTAATCTACTCCGTGAACTGACAGATAGACCAACAGACGGACCGACGAATTTGATAAAACATATTTTTTTGCATCTAGGACCGCTAAAATGTGAAGTTAGGTAAAATTTGAGAAGGTAATTTTTTACAATTACAAACATTTTATTTGGCCGCCATTTTGTTTGGCGATCTTGAATTAGTACCACAATTTTACTAGTTGCCCCCTATACTAAAATTGTTTATGACACAAAATTTGAAATCAATCTATTAAGTAGTTTTTTCAGGGCGACTTTTTACATTTCTTATCAAGCGGCCATTTTGTTCCGCCATCTGGGATTCGTACCAAAATTTTACCAGTTGATTCCAACATAATACTTTGATATTTGTGCAAAACTTGAGATAAATTATATAAGCAGTTTTTAATAATAATTTTTTTGCCATTTGACTTGGTCGCCATTTTGTTTCGCCATATTCGATCTTTCCTAAAAGTTTACATGATCATCCCTATATGACCCTTAATTTTGTATCAAAATTTGAAGTCAATCGGGTAAGTAGTCTTTAAGCTATGTCGCCAACTGACAGACAGACAGACCGACAGACGGACTGACGTAATGGGTCATTTCATTCGAAATGTGCACTTTGTGGTCCCTTTAGTTTAGTATATATCGGTCTTATCAAAGTTTACATTTTAGTTAATAAAAATTATACTTTTGATTTATATAACAAGAATTTACATCTATTTTAATTTTTTTTTAATTTTAGTAGTTTTTATCTGTTAGTAGTACGTGAGACCTCACGTAAGTTAATTGTCCCCTTCTCCGCCCAATGCATATAGTTTAAGTGCAATTGCCACAAAATGTTAAAATTTCTATAATATTTAATATGAATAGAAGGAAAACCAGTTTCTTTGTAATTGTAATAAAGCATATAGCCCTGAAATTATTTATATTTAAGTGAAAATATTAACTTTTTACTTGTCCCCACTACAATTATCATTTCCGTTAATTTGCATTTAATTTTGCATACAAATCATAGATGATATTATTGTTGATCTGAACGTCACCTTGGCGTTTGCTAGATGTTCATTCTGTTTAATGACCGGTTAGTGAAAGACATGTGATTTGTTTTCATTATATTATTTCCTAAATTTGTTTAAAACTGCCCTTGTGTCAAGCATAGTGCTTCAATAGTGTTAAGTGGTAAAAAAAGGTAAGGTTTGTATAAAACAATATTTAGTTGTTCATGTTTAGTTAGGTCATATTGGTACATGTATTAGTTTATAAAATAAACTTATTTACTTCACCTCTGAAGTGTTTTAGGTGGGTAATTTGAGCAAAATTCTCATCACAGTTAATCTCACTTCCGTTTTCTGATTAACGGATATGAGAAATGTTAACATAAGTGATGAAGATTTTAGAAAAAATGTAACGACTATTTATGTTTCTATTATATATATATATATATATATATATATATATATATATATATATATATATATATATATATATATATATATAATAGGAAGTGACTAATAACAACAAATAAAAAATCAAAGGTCAAAGGAATGTATGAGAAAATTACGAGAACGAATACTAAACAACACTATTCTCTATGAAGAACAGAAACTAAAAGAATTAGTTTTAGTAATAAAGTTATTTAAGGTTAAATAATTTTATAATTATTAAATTTGTTTTTGAGAAATACTCATTTACGTTAATCATATACTTCACTTATGTTTGATATGTTTTGTTTTTCAAACTTATTTAAAATATCTGTTTTTGTCAATTTATCGTTGGTTTAAGTTACCGAAATTAGTTTTCTGTAAGAAACTTACCTTATTTAGCTTTAAATATATTTTTAAATAATTAATATTTTGTTTTTGGAAAATACTCATTCACGTTAATCGTTCACCTCACTTCCGTTACAAACATTTTTAAATTTTAGTTAAAAATAAAACAATCATTTGAGCTCTGCGCATTTCAAGATATATTGATATTACTATTTTGAGAGCAACAACCTATTTTTAAACAAAAAATAAAAATAAAAAATTTTTGGAAAATGGTATACCAAAAATACACGTTTTGAATAAAATGACCCTAATCCATAAAACATATTTTTTTGACATCTAGCGACGCTAAAACGTGAAGATATGTAACACTGGAGAGCCTGATTTTTTTCACGATTACAAACATTTTACTTGGCCGCTATTTGGTTTGGCCATCTTGAATTAGCACTACACTTTCGCTAGTTGATCCCTATACCACCATTAGTTATGACACACAATTTGAAACCAATCTATGAAGCAGTTTTCTCAGGCTGAATTATTTAATATTTTATTAAGCCGTAATTTTGTTCCGCCATCTTGGATTGGTACCAAAATGTTACCAGTTGATTGCAACATAATATTTGATATTTGTGCAAAATTTGAGAAAAATTGGCTAAGTAGTTTTTTAAATTTTTTTTTTAACATTTCATTAGGCCGTAATTTTGTTCCGCCATATTAGATTTTTACCAAAATGTTACCAGATCATCCCCATATGACCCTTAATGCTTGACCAAAATTTGAAGTCAATCGGGTAACTATAGTTTTTTAGCTATGCCGCGAACAGACAGACAGACCGACGGAATTGAGAAAACATGTTTTTCGCATCTAAGGACCCTGAAACGTGAAAACTATTACGATACTTCCCTTTTACGAGGGAAATAAAAATGGTTAATACAGTTTTTTTTAGTTTATTACTCCATGTCTTTATGTCTTTGTAAATTTGTTGTAGACGGTAAAGGATAAACAAAAATACAACTACTTGACTCATGTAAAATGTTTTGTCTTATCAAACTTTCGTAGGTGCAAGAGCCGAAAATTCCTTTTAATGGGGTAATATGTCAAAGAGAAATTGGATTCGTGAAAGAAGCCATTTAAGTAGAAAACTGCATTTTGGCATAGTAATGCCAGTGGTCAAAGAATTTTCTTCAAATAAAAAATTACTAATACACTTGAAATCAATCAAGGGGTAATAAAGACTTACAGATTTATCACTCAATGAAAGGGTTAAAATAGAATGTTCATATAACCAAACTTTACTGAATAAAAATATTGATATAACTTTGAGGTAACTGACAGAACTGCTGATTTTGCTTCAAAGAAAAAAAGGCAGAATTTTTGTATTATAGTTTAGGTTTTTTTGTGAAATAGAAAAATTAACACTTATTTTAGTTTTGGCTTTATTATTTGAATATTTAGTAAATCTTTTGTTTTTTTTTATGATACGCAATATCTATTTCAAATAATTTACGCCCCTAGATATGTAGTATATATATATATTTTTTTTAGAATTATTCTTTTAAACATATATTTATAAGTGTACAGTTGTTTGTTCTGTTAAGTACTTTTAATGTTACATGATTTAGTACATATATTTGCTTTGATTTTTCTATTAAAAAATTTTGACGTTCACAATTTTACTAGGAATAATTAAAGCTATAAATATATACAGGGTTCCTTATAATATTCTACCTATTTTGATATTGAAATAAATTCTATATGAGATAAGTCAGTACGTTTTCCTCTATATCATTATCTTCTATGGCCTTTAGGATTTGAATCAACATATTATTAATCAAATAGGCCCTTGCCACAAATCTAGGAAAAAATTGATTTTTGTAATATTTTTAATTTCGTTTATTGTCATTAGGTTTTGATACATAATTTAATGTTTAGTTTTAATCCTCATGGCTTATTCAGTTCAACAACGAGTTTTTTGCTTAGAAACTTACATACGAAGTAACTCAATTCAAGAAGTAAGGCATGCATTCCATCTTCAATTTAACAACAACAATAAGGGTCATGCCCCAAATCGTAAGACGGTTATGTCATGGATTCACCACTGGCGTGAAAATAGTTCTTGTGCAAAATTTGAAGAAACCTGGACGTCTGCGTTCACGAGAAGTCCCGCAAGGTCTGCTAATAGATTTCGCGTTTTTTTTCTTTGCTTTTGCAACATTAGTTCTTGTTTTCCTGTAGCATTTATAAATTATTTTACACGTTTCGTCTTTGTTTATTGCCGGTGTTCAACCATCCAACCACAACGATCCATGTCTCTTTCTTTAAGCTTTCTAGCGCGTTTCTGCTGAAACAAATAGGTATTCTATATAAACTGTACAGGGTTCTCCAAAATCTAAGGGATAACATTGACTTTCAAAAACCGTAAGAGATGCAAAGTTGTTTGAATTAGACCAAACCTGCGAAATTCAACCCTGAATTAATATAATAATATAAGGGACGTCGGAAGTAGTCCTTCATTCCGAAAAAGAGGAAATTAACAGACTAAAATAATTTAGTCTATATATTTTGTTATAAGAACTTTGATTAAAAATAAGTACTACGAAAAACTGGGGTATTTTATTATTAACAACAATACACACCTAACAAGAAAACAACAAAAACCGCGTGAAATTCAGAACTGTGTTAATAATTTAACTTGTGTTTAATAAATTTGTAAAAATAAATATATCTGTAGGTGAATATTGAACATATCAAATTTTAAATCTTTTAATCAAATAAAAGGTCTGAAAACTGCAAATTTCAATCAAAAACTTAGCTGCTGCGCTAGCTATAAATAGTGCATCAAGATTTTTTTTATCAAAGTTTAAAGAATAATAATTCAGATATTTTAATTGTGAAACTCAATATCGATACGCACATTCTTTGTTACATGCGGTTTGTGTTGTACTCTTAAGCTGGTATAAGACAGATATAGGCAACTATACTTATGATTTTGTTAAAAAGATTTTCAAAAATGTAATTTTTTGAAAAAACTAGAAAAAACATTTTTCGGTCATAGAACAATGCGAACACTTAGAACAACTCCCTTCGGTTATGAATGATGCCACCTACATTTTCATATAAAAATCCCGAGAGAAGAGATTGGCTCTACTAAAACAAGTACTTAGGTGAAATTTTAGACTGGTTTTTATACATTTTGTTTCTTTTATGTAAATTAATGCATATTGTGTTGACCATGTTGAAAATCTATTTGCAAATTAATTTCTTTTAGGATCACACCTGATGACATTATGAATATTTTCGCTTTTTGAGCACACATACAGGAGGTGCTACTGCCTGACTTCCGAAGATATCCGTGAAAAAAAGATAATAGTAATTTTTCTTTTAATTTCATTTAATTTTCTTAAAGTCTACCTGGATTTTTTATTCCATTTTAACAGCCGTTGACCTCAATGATGTAATGGACATGCACTCATACATATAGTCTATCTGAAATTCTTCTTTGTGAATTTGATATACGCTTCATAGAATAAACTGAAAAATTCACGTTCATATTTCAAAAAATTAAGTTGATGATGAGACCTCGAGCACAAAACGTCATATTTTAAATCCTAATACGTTATCTTGTAAAAAAGAAAAAGTGACTTTAAAGATTTGAAATTATTTATTCGACATTAAACACTCAAACTTTACCATAATTTAACCAACCTCGTATCTCCTTACGGTTTTATAGATAATATTAGTTCTATTGCACTGAATTTGGAACACCCTGTATACTATATAAAAATTCATTTAAACATAAATTGTAATCTAATCTAAGAATAAAGCGACCTAATAAGTACAAAAGCCGGATGTCTTATGTGTATGTACTATTTCAAACCTTTTCTTTCAAGTGCGAATAATTAGGATAACAAACTAAAGAATTAATAAATTATTAAGAAAAGCCTGTTTATTTTTTGGATTACTCTGTATGTGAACAACATACATTTATTAATTTACCATAAAAATGAATATTTAAAAATCAATCAAAATTGAAATTTAAATGGAGCATATTGTTAATTCTAATTTTTTTTCTCTACCCTGTATATTATCAAAATGGAAATAGTCGATCATCTTCAAAATTAAGTATCTAGTTAGGTATAATCCCCAAAAAATAAGTTAAGTTGTATTAAAAATTATTATATTTTACTCGGAGCAGCCTATATTATTGGGATACCCAGATAAATTTTAAAATGCTATACTGAATATTAATTTAGTATCAAAATCATTATATTATAGCTATATTTAAGCCACTCTCTGCACTATGTACGAACTATAAACATGAAACTATTATGTTTCAAAAGTAACCTCGTACGTGATCAACTATCAAATAGCAATTACAGTATGGTAATTGGTGATAGGTACTAAGCTTGATAAATTAGAACGCTTCAGTGGACTAACAGTGTAAACTAAAAATAGGCAGTACGAAAATGTAATATAATTTTGGTAGTATATGTACCATACATTTACATTTGACTATTTAAGTATATTTTTTAATTTAGTCCCTTGGTTACTTGACTCTAGAGCGTGTGTACCTACTGCTTAAAATCCCAGCATAGCCGAAGCGATGTTGAGTTTTCTAGCACGTCTGCTGTTACTGAATTTTGGGAATACCAAAACGGAGCCTATATCGAATTTTTCACAACTACTTAAAATTTCATCCGTACAAATACCAAATGGTACAACGTCTTAGTTATCAAGATAAACAAGCCAGATTAGACTTTTGCCAAGAATTTTTAAATTTACATCGAGGAGACATCCACAATCTTTTAATGAATGACGAGGCACATTTTTATTTGAACGGCATGGTTAATAAACAGAATTTTACAACAACAATCTCCATAATACAAAAGTTATTGTTTGGAGTGCGGTAGGATCATTTGGCATTATTGGTCCATATTTTTTTGTAGATGGAAATAATCATCCTCTAATAGTGACGTTCGAGCGTTATGTAAATATGCTAGAAATGTTTTTTCCTAGATTATTCCAGCAAGATGGAGCAACAGCCCACACCGTTAGAAACTCTATGACAGTTCTGCGATAAGTGTTTAATGCGCGACTCATTTCACGATTTGGGGATTGAAATTGGCCCACTAGGTCCCCTGATATAACTTCACCATAGTTTTTTCTGTGGGGCTATTTAAAGGCGAAGGTTTTTGCAACACGTCCAGAAAACATCCAAGAACTCAAAGTCCGAATTGCTGAAGAAGCCCGGCGAATAGATCAGATTTTGCTTCATCGTGTCATGAATTATTTCTTATCTAATCCTGAAAAGTGCATTGAAGTTGATGGTCACTTAAAAGACGTAATTTTTATAAGTTAGAATAAGTCGTATATTACAATAAATCCCAACGAGTAGATTGTAATTAAGTGCAATAAAATATTTGTTTTATTAAGTTTTAAGAATTTTATTGAGCTATTAAAATGGGTAGTCTGGTATTGGGAATCCTGTATTAACTATATAGACAAATATACCGAAAAATGATAAAACAATGTGTACATTTTCTAAATAGGACTTCTAAATAGGAACTATTCCAGGAGCGGCCCTGGTTATCCCACACATTCTTTGCGAATATGCGGCTTTTGAAATTCCCTCGTATATCTAGATATACAGCCGATCGAAAGACCCTGTATTGTGATCGGGGCAACGCGACGCCATCAGAATGAATGAACGCTCGAACGGATGCGGCGGCTGAGAGGATGCGCCATGAATAGGCCGGAAGTGCCCCACAGGAAGTGCACAGATGGGATTAAGACATTCGCCCGCACTCTGCTGAATACGTTTCTTTTCCTTAGAAATGTCCGTTAGCGTTTACTTTACGGATTAGTGGGTCCTCTCAATGAAAACAAATTGCAGCTGTACGCCGGCCGTGACCATTTATTTTCATTCATAATTATTTTTCTGCCCGACATTTCGCTTAATACGGTACGGTTAGCATTACCGTTTTATAAAAACGGTGTTACGTCTTTTGTTTCTTTTTTACTTCCCTCGTAAAAGGAAAATGTTGTAATCGTGGAAAAAGCACACTCCGAGATTTTTCAGATCTTTACGTTTTTTTTAAAGTTATTAATCAAAATGTTACTTATAATAATTATTTATATTACAAGTACAATTTGTCATGTTGTATATTTAACTCTTAACACTGGAACCTGTGATGGAAGATATATCAAAATAAAGAAGTTCTAACCACACTACACCACAACTTGTTACGTTCTGGACTCGCGTTTTGCTAACCAAGTTAGCATCATCAGTAGATGATATAAATTAAAGTAACTTATCCTAACCGAGATCATTTATACGTAAATGAGGTCACACTTGGTTGCACCCGATTGCACCGTTGTCAAGTAAGCAATACAGGGGACTGTAGGGAATAGGCCCTCTGTCTTTATTTAGTGCTTTCTTACCACATTTAACTATTTCTATACTCTCAAATGCATCCAATAATCTATTAATCAATACTTTTTTAATTAACTTAAGATTATTTATTCCTATTTGGCGATTGTTTTCCAAAGCATGCTGGGCAACGCTTGACTTTTCTGTTCTTCTGTATCTTAAATATGCCATGCTAAAACGAATGTTTATGGAGCGTTTAGTTTGCCCAACATATTTTAGATCGCAGTCATTACAGCTAATTTCGTAGATGCCACTCCTCTCGTTCAAGTCGACTTTGTTTTTAGGGTTTCCAAGAAGATTTTTCAAACTGTTCTCCGTTTTGTAGGCTACTCTAAAAGCTGTGTTTTTAAATACTTCTTCTAGACCTCTCGTATATCTGGGATCATATGGGATTACTATGTACTTATTGAGAGCCTCATGTGCTTAAAAAGTAGTGGCATCTTTTATCATTTTCTTATGCTTATGTCTATTTACTAATTTATGTACAAAAATATCATTATATCCATTACTTTTAGCTGCATTTTTATTCCGATTCATTTCATTGTTAAAACATTCTTTGCTTAATGGAAAATTGACTAACCTGTGAGTTAAGAAATGAAATGTTGCTATTTTGTAAATTTCCTATAAATATCAAATTCTAATTTATCGTTATTTCTAATAACTAACGTGTCTAGAAAAGTTAATTGCCCATTGTTCTCCTTTTCGTACGTACAATTAATGGAAGGATATTTATTGTTTAATGTTTATAAGAAAGTGTCTAAATGTTCTGTTTAAGTATCAAAAATAGTAAATATATCGTCTACTTATCTATACCACAACCTTGGGAAATACTTGAGTTCTTTTTTGAATTGGGTTTCTAATCTACCCATAAACAAATTTGCAAGGAATGGAGATAAGCAATTGTCCATCACAGTTCCTTCAAGTTGTTTATAATATTTATTGTTAAACTGAAACAACTTTTGATTCATACATAATTTTGTGAGAAGCAAATATTCATCAATACTTTCTTTCTTTAAATTGTTGAATTCAAGTAATTCCTTTACGTTCTCTAAAGCTAGTGGTATAGAAACAATGAGCTTACATCAAAAGATATCAAAGTTTTACCTTCTTTTGAGTGAACATTCATATGTTTATCAAATAATTCTAACGAGTTAGTAACCTCAAAGTTATCGTACGAGATATTTAATCTGCTGTATTCTTCTACTAACGATTTTGAAATATTGTACGTTGGTGATCCAACAGCTCAAACAATAGGTCTCATGGACTTCCCAGGTTTATGGATTTTGGGAAGGCAATACAGTTTAGATAACTGTGCGTCACTATGTGTTCCAACAAAAGGTTTTTACACTGTTTTAAGGTACTTTTTACTTCTGTAATCATTTTTGATTACGGGTTTTTCTCAATTAAGTCGTAAGCACCAGTTTGAATTAAATTGTCTACTCTTTCAAAATAATCTGTTTTGTCTAGTACAACAACCTTATTTCCTTTTTCAGCTTTTAAATAAAAACATTATTTTTTCATCAGTCCCTGGATAACTTCAGTATTTTTACGAGAAATATATTTTGACTTGTTAACAACGTTTTTTGAGATTTGATTTCTGCAAGGCTCTCTAATGAATCCCTTAGTTGACTTTGGCACATATTGAATAGAACTTTCGATATAGTAGTTCGTAAACTATTTTTTACTCGAGGCTCTGCAAAATTCAAACCTTTATTCAAAAGAGCGATTGATCTATTATCAAAGGACTGAGAAAAAAGGTTTTCTACAATGTTCTCGACTTCCGAAGAAATTTGTTTTTGTGGTTTCAATTTTCTCATTTTGGTTTTAAGTGAACACATTTTCTTCAAATATTTAGCATCGATAACTACGAACATTTTTCTTTGGAAATATAACCATTGTTTAAATTACTAAGCTTATAAGCGAGTTTTTTAATAATCCGTATGCTCCAATTTTAAGCATACTTCGTTTGCTATACAGATTTTTAATTTCTAAATCTAGCCACTTTTGTTTGGCAAAAGATTCAACCTTCCCAGTAACGGGTGATTCTTTAGGGATCTTGACTGTAATGGATTTATGGAAAACTGAAAAAGACTTGCAGACTAACCAAGTTAGTATCATCAGCAGATGATATATACTGACGCGCGTTTCGCTAACCAAGTTAGCATCATCAGGAGATGATATAAACAAGTTGTGGAGTAGTGTGGTTAGAACTCTTGTATTTTGATCTGTTGTATATTTAACGTTGTAGTTAATTCAAACAAACGTTTTGAATAGGACGGTACATCAATGTATGTTAGATAAACTTTTTTTTTGCCCCTTTTATTTACGTTTTTCTTGTAACACCAATCGTTAACAAGAAATATTCTATAGTATCTATATAAGAATTTTTTCGGTAAAATTTTTAAAGTATTTATTATATATTTTAATATTTGACACAATTTGACATCTTGAAATTGTAATTATACTTATCATCATAGAAATTAGAAACCAAAAATAACTTGGTGAATCAGCAATACAATTATTCGACGTCACCAGGGGGTCTACACCCCATAGACCCCCTGGCCAAAAAATATTTTGCCGCGCAGAAAAAAAGCTCGGCTCGGCCTTGCCTGTACTCTGCTTAGTACATTACATAACATGAACCTAATGATGAAAAATTTACTTTTATTAGTAATTTTGCTGCAAACAATATTGCAAATAATTAGGTTTAGCACTATTTGCGGATTTGTAAACTATTTAAGATAAGATATTTTTGTTTATATATATAGTTTTTTTTATTTATTAAAAATATTTACTAAAAATAAAATTAAATTTAAAAAATCAAATATAAAAAATTTCGTCCAAACCTGTTTCATTCTCCAAGCCACTATATTTTTGTGCTTATTTCATTAAGAAGCTTTTTTGCTACATTACCCCAAGGACCCAACGTTTCAACTGCAAAAGCTATTTATGATATTTTTGTAATTCTTCGCTACGTGAAGCATCAACTGCTCTTTCAGATGGTTGTTTGATATAAGAATCAGCAAGGGTATGCCTGCACGAAGCGTCCCATAACAATGCCTTACCTGCTTTCCAAGAAACCAATGTCATATCATCCACTCGCTTTCCATCGCTTCGATAAGCTCCAGGCGGTTCTAAAACTGCGGGAAATTCCGCAGTTATCAGAGACCTCTTGATTATGTCATTGATAAGAGCAAGAAGACGTGCCCTGTCTTTGATATCCTGACTATTCGATGTAAGGTTATGGAAATAAATCTGACAAATCTTCAAATATAAATTCTTCTGTCTACGTGGTGGTTCATCTGGTATCTTTTCTAGATTGCAAAGTGAAAGCCAAGAATTTAAAGCAAAATTTAACAGATTTGTTACATTGTTACCGAACTTAGAAACGCGGAAAAACAAAGTGTTGATGAACCTCTAAGTTTAACAGAAATTTTTCTTTGTTTAAAAGAATTATTGTCAAATTTGCAATATATTTTGAAGAGTATTTTTTAAAACTGATTCATAGTCAGAAAGAGAGGTTGGTGTATTCCAACGAGGAGCATCTCTAGTAAGAAGGTTACACTGGGTATTACAAATGAATGTTTAAGTAAATAAAATCCGATGTAACTATGAAGATATTTTATATTTTCAGAAAACAACAATTTTTTGTTTAAAGCCTCTTACATTTTATAATTTGAGAAAGGGCATCCTAATAAACCGAACTGATCAAAAGGCACCTGTTTTCTAAATTTAGAATATATCATTGAAGCATCTGTTTTATCAGAAATATCTGAAAAATATGTAGAAATATTTCGAGCAATTGTTCTATCATCTAAATACAATAAATTTATTTCAGAGTGAAAAGCTTTTACTATTGGATTAATTGTTAAACAAAATGTTAAAAAATAAATGTTCCAATAATTCCATTTTTACGCAATACTAGTCTTTACTTAGATTTGTCTCGAGAACAAAATCCTTTAGCTTATCACATTCTTTATCTATATACTTTACAGTTTCCTGTCTTAGAATTTTCAAATTGTTTTGTGTATTATATAACAAATAACTCAGGCTCTAAAAAGGCAATTATCATCTCCTATAATGTTGATTTTTTTAAAAGTCGACTTCTAACAACATTGTCAGGATAACTTTCGAAATCTATCAAAAACACTTTTATAAAAGAAACAAAATACTTCCAATATCCTGCAGTTACGTCTTATTCTTCTTTTCTTTACCAAATGGAAATTTGAAATTTCAATTGAATACACTTTATGTAACGTACTTTCTTCTAAAAATATGTAAATTCTTGACCATGTAAAAAACAGGTGTGTGTAAGGTAATTTTTAAAATATTATTATTTTAGTTTTATTTGTAAAATATTGTAAAAGTTAAATTCTATTTTACTCGTTTATTTTTTTATAAATATATCTTTCTCACGAGCACACCATGGGAACAATTGATTTACAAGTATGTAGTTTGTTGTTACTTTACAAATAAGATAAAAAAACAAAGAAGAAAACAGCATTCAGGTATGCATCTCTTGAATATTTTTTGAACGTACATAACTAACATATATAGCAGCTCCTAACACCACAATCGTTTATCTGCCTGCCTGTCTTCCCAACGTAAAAATTGTTGATAATAAATCAGTCAGATAATAATTAATTAGGAGAAGCCTCGTTCAAAATAAAACAGGTAATCTTATGCAGGTGACTAGTTTTTTTATTAGGGTTAAATCTGTTTATGGGGTTCTTTAATAGTTTTCTTAAAGAGTTTTTTACAATGACAACTCGTTGAGAATAGTGCCTGCGGTTCCCACGGATGGGCCCCTCCACCGGAAACGGGTCGCTCATACCTCCTGCGAGTGGATGGCCCGCTACAATAAGTGTAGTGCATAGACATGGTGGCTAGTAATTTATAATTTTTGCTAGCTGGGTTCGACTTATTTTGAACAGTTCTAGGACGATCCTGGGATTGGGCAGAACTGTTTGCGGGCTACCATACGGTTTGCGCACTGTCCTCATCTTTGAATAAATAGACAACAGGAAAGAGCCTCATGCATTATTTTAAATTAGCAAGCTTTTGACGAAACCACGTCATTTTTGGGACTTCTGATGTTTACTTTTTGGTTTTTTGACGGGTATTGTAAAACCGCCGCTTTTAAAAATTTAAGTTTAAGTTTTAGCAGTTTATAAATAATATTTATATCGTATTAATATAAAAGTTAATTGATAAGTTGGGTTTTGTGTTATAAATCGTAACAAACACGATTTTGGTGGTTTATGTTGTCATGAATACAAAAAATGGTCAATTTTGTGGCATGCGGTCGTTCCTGTATTAAAAGCACAAGAAAGAAAGAAATTTCGTTCCACCGGTAAGTGAATTTGTATTTTCGTAAGTAAAGAAGTTGACTAGACACTTTTATATTCGATTTAAAGGCAAAAATAATTGTTTTTATAATGAAAATCAAAATTCTTAAAGTGTCAAACGGTTAGGTTAGGAATCAAGAGGTATATAAAAAACACAGTAGCGTGATATTTCATGTAATATTTTATTGGACCAAAACATTTACTCTACCTTAAGAATGTTTTGCAACAAAAAAAAAGTTAGAGTTGTGAGTCTCTAGAAAGAATTTTTGAGACAAAATAAGTTTTAATATCTACCATTATATTCTCCATTTTTTGGGTCTGATACTGTGCTGAGGGGGAAACAATTTGATTGTATTTCTCAACAAATGTTATTTGTTTAACAATTTGTAAAGGCAAACAAAAAATATGAAATCCTTTTTTGGAGATAAATGATTTCAATTAATTTTTAGACTTTTCATAGGAAAAATAGAATATTCCTATACATTTTTTTTTAATTTCTATAAACACTTAAGACATTATGTTTTCTGCAAAAATATAAAATTTTTCTTGTATTTAATAATTTATTTATTTATTGCAGGTAGCCAAAAACTAACCCTAAGTGGCCCAAATATTTTTAGTGTAATTATATTTCAACTTTTTTTAATGTGACCCAAAACTAATTTAAATCAATTTAAAAAAAAACTTACTTAATCTAACCGTACATCGTTAAAGGCATATAGGATAAATACTAACAATAAAAAATTTGGATTCTATAAGCGGAAACTAATTTATGATGTTACCATTATTAGTTCTAGGAAAAGCGACGAATCCACATCAGTTAAAAATGAAAGTTCGCTACCAGTTGTATACAAAGTGTCTACCAAAGGATGGATGACCAGACCACTATTTATAGAATGCTTAAAAACACCTTTCATCTCTGAGGTCAAGAAATTTTTAATTAGGGTTAATAAGCCCCATAGAGCACTGTTGTTTATAGACAATGCACCATCACATCCATCTATGGAAGACATTAACACTGACCCAAATTTCAGAATTATGTTTTTGCCACCAAATTGTACCGCAGTTTTCCAGCCAATGGATCAGAATTTAATTCAGAATATAAAGGTGTCATATAGGAAACGCTTTCTTAATCATATCATTTTACATGAAGGTGAAGATGTCCTAATCTTGTTGAAGCAATGCAATTTGAAAGACGTAGTAAACAATCTTGATCAATCTTGGAGGACCATACTTCAAAAAATATTAAAAGAAGTTGGGTACGACGGCAATGATGAGGGTATTTTACTCTCAGAGCTTCAAAAGAAACTTCTTCCAATAACTTAGGAAGATTTAAAAAAATTCACCGAATCCTTAACAGTTATTGATCCAGAAAATAGGTTGAAAGGAGAGATTGATTTAACTGAAGAAGAGCTTATCTAAGATGCAATAAAGCGCCACATTCAAAACAAAGAAGAATCTTCTGAACCAGAGGATAATGGAAATATAGAGAAAGTGAAACATGCAAATGCTGTCAAAAGCGTGTTTTCACGGACCATTAGGTGGGCTGAGGAGAACAAGTTTCCCATTGAAGATGTATCGCTCCTGAAAAGGCTTAAAGAAAAAGCCACTAATATAGGTACATCAAAAATGGTTAAAACTAAAATAGACACCTACATATTTTAAAAAAGTGTAAGATCTGTATTATGTCTAGGGATGTACGATGTTTGAAAACCATCGATACATCGAAAAACGATACATCGTATTCATTCGTATCGATGGTTCAAAATCATCGACCAGTTTTCATCGATGTACATCGACATCGAAGATCATAGCATCGACCAATAAAATTAATAAGCATTTGTAAGAAATATGATTCATGTGTTTTCACTTATATGTGAAGTGGGGTATATAAAGCTGGGACAACCTGATATAAACACAGTAGAATATTAAAGGTGATTAGAAATGTAGAGACTATTATTCCTGTAATATTATCATTCATATCTAGAATATTCTTAATTAAAAATTATTACTATAAAGCAATAACATTAACAGAAGGTACAGTAAATGTAAAACAATATAAAAAAAGAAGCAGGTACATCTAAAATAGACTTTGGTGTCATGGGTGTCGAACAAAACCCCATCTAAATAGTAAATACATCGGTTTTCTGCGCGGAACTGATGAATTTGTATTAAATATTTTTGTCTCCATTCTACTAGCGGTTGGGTCTCTCTAATGCAAATAAGCTTGTCATTTTTTTTAGATCGAAATCCAATTTTATGCAGGAATTGGCGCAATGTTTCGCGACTAGCAGTGAATTGACCATTTGCTAATAACTTTTCTAGTAAAGAATCAAGTGACGGACTTAAGCTCATATATCTCATACACTTCTGCATCACCATTCCCAAACACTTTCATTGTGCCTTTGCTAACTCTGTTGTTCCTCTCCAGTGATTTGTCTTGGTCAACAATCGAACGCAAGATAGACCTTGTCCTCCTACTGGTAGCTTCTAGGCCCCCTGAGGCTTTTAGAAGTTCTTCAGACAAATATTTGAAGGTTACTGAACGTTTCTTGATTTTTCTGCATATAAATATTAGTGAATGCTGTTTAAAGCTTTGCATTAGTATATGAGTTATTATTGGAGGATGTGCTACAGTCTATAGTCATGGGCACTGTAAGGAGTCGCAATTAAAGAAAACGGAGATAACAAAAATGTTTCTAAAATAAACAAAATGACTTCCAAGTATTTAAAAAAAATGGGTTAGGTATATTTTGGAGTACATTCTAAAACTGAATTGAATGGAGGAGCGATTTGTTAATATTTTTGTTTTTCCTATTTTTAGTGAATGTTCCGAGGAATGTTTCTGCACATATTTTGAGCATTTATAATATATAAATATTACTAATAAAATATAAGAATGGGTATTATGCGTAATTATTTAATTTTTCAAATTAAGTTTTTTTGCATTTTTAGAAAAAGAAAAATGTTGCTCCTTATTGGTATTGTTATAGCGTAAAAATCGTTTTTAAGTAGTTTATCGATAGAACCGTTTTACCGCTTCATACTGCAGATAAAATGTTTTTTTTTCAGCTTCTATTCGAATAACAGTAATTTGAGTGCTTAAACAAAATAATATTTTTTTATTTGGAGATTCAGAAATTTTTAAAACTACCTATTTAATCTGATTGACGGAATGAATTACAGTGATTGTTTTATTAGATACATCTAAGAAACAAAAACGATAAATTTTACCTGGATATACTCGTAAAACAATTCTTTTGCAGCACATCGGTAAATGGGATTTTGTTTTTTGCTCGTTCATCTCTTCAATTCCGTCGTCGGATTCACAGTTTTCAACTCACGGTCTAAATATTTTAAAAATTACTAATAACACCTCACAGAAAGATTGTTACTCTAAAAATAAATATCAACTTTGAACACCGCTAAGGCCACAGTTCAAATAATTTAATAATAAAAATAAAATACCGACCTGTACTGAGAAACGCTTGCTAACAAGGCCTTAGTGCTTTAATATATGTACATAAACGCATGTGTATCTACATACATACCCTTTTGTTCTATTTTATGAGAAAACTCATTCTTTATAAGTTTCTAATTTTGTTTTATAATAAAAATGTTTACAAATTTTGAGTTGTTTTCATTTAAAAAATAAATAAAATGAATCACTCCAATAATCCAACGATTTGAAAATTTTAAATTGTTATTGTGTATAACGTATTGCATATAGAAATACAATGTATTACAAAAAATAATTGTAACTACACTGATTTTTATAACATCATCAAAAAGTAAAAAAAAGTGTCCACACCATTTATATAATAAAATTAGAACAACAATTGAAAAGTTACACAGTAAATTTCAGAGCCTACCACTGATATGTTTACATATGAGTGAGTTGAATAAACAACGGCAGAATGCGTGTAGATTTTACACATAACTTAAATTTCAAAAATCCATTGGTAATCAACTTATCCAGTAGACTAGAAAAATCACCATTGGTTTTAGAAGTGGGAAAGTGCAATTTTTAATTAATTGATAATTTAACTACTCAGTAATAGTTTTTAATTAACTAACTTGTCCCCTTCAGATGGCAAAAAGTGCAATATATTTAAAATAAATAAAGTTTTAATAAGCTCCTTCACTTAGTGGATCGTCGATAATATTGTGATATTTATAGCGACTGCATCATCAACATCTAATTGGAACCTAGTTTTATTTTAATCAAGAATTATTGTACGTTCTAAAAGCTGAACCTACAATATCGATTGATATTCATATATTCGCAAATAAACCATTAAGTAAGACGGCTAACCTAAGCATTTTGTAAATCATCAGCGGAAAGGAAATGAGATACGAACGAAAAATAAATCTTCTATCACTGCCACTGATCCCGATTTAAAAAAATAAATCCGCTCCAGGCTAGGTAAAAGATGAATGGCACTACCTGCCATTAGATAAACCTTTTCCGGCGATTTTAAAATCATTCTTGTTCAGGTTAACGCTATATCGGGTCTTGCAAAGATATGGTGATTTGATAATGAGGCATGATATCATTACCTTATACACGTGAATGAGTAGAATTTCATTTAAATTTAAAAACCATACAAATGAGAAAGCGATTTGGGAAGAGTATAAGTCTTTAAAAAAACGTTAAAAAAATCAGCTAGAAAAACAGCTTTATTATAATAATTTAATTGCCAGTTTCACGAATAAAACCAAAACGCTATGGAATATTATTAACAATATTCAAGGCAAAAATAGCAGTGGCGGCTATTCAGGTGAAGTAGGTGAAGTGCTACTTCTCCATGAAAAATAAACAAGCAAACACCTAACTATATTTATTACATATCTCTTAAAATTTAAGTTTTTACATTAATTTATTCACCTAATTGGCAAAAAATAAACTGTACATCTCGAATAAATATTTTACTTGACCGTTGGCGGCATGTCTTTTTAAAACTTTCAATTGAACTTTATTATAACAACTATAACTGTGGCGCAAACTGCTTCGACTTTGCTGGAGGTGCTATGTTTAGTTTACGATTTTCCTACTACGTTTCCATGACAACGCGTACGTGATGACGTCGACCGCATGGAAGATTAATGTTAACCAGCGCCATACAATGCTCTCGGAAAATTGCTAACGCAGTACACTACACTCACGTGTCGTTCAGTTTGGAGTGGTTATTTACTTTTATTTTCGCGGATTTCGCTGCAACCGGTTAGTTCCTTTGCAGTTTACTTGACTGTTTTGTGTTATATTTATTTATGGTGTTGTTATAACTTTATTTGGTGTCGGGTTTATTAATTTATATTATTGATGAATCCGATCACGGATGTGGTTTGCATTTTGTTGGAAACTCCATTTAATCGATGGAAGGAACAAGATCAGAGTTTTAATCGTTATCCTGTTTTTCGGCGTACAAATGGTTATATAGTAGTCAAATATTTCAAAAATTGTTTTTCTGGCCTTGTTTACTAGTTTCCAATAAATATTCAGTGTGGAATAAGGAAGGATTTGCAGGTATGTTAAACATATGACGGTCTTTACATAAACATAAAGACTCGGCGGAGCATTTAAAATGAGAATTAATGCTAAAAACATTTGTAAAAAATCAAAGCACTATAGCTGACACTTTAAAAGAAAATGCTAAACTATATAAAATACATTTGAACTAAAACGTCCGATTAAACAGACTATTTATGTGCTTGGTAATTGACGCAGTTTTGTACCTTGCAAAACAAGAGTTAGTCTTTCGCGGCCATGATGAGAGCAGCGAGTCAATAAATAGGCGGAATTTTATAAAGCTTTTAGGTTTATTAATATCGAAGAAGTTCCCAAGAACTAACAGATCATTACAAAAAAATTAAAAATGTTTTTACTGGTGAGTCGAGAACTATTCAAAACGAAATAATTAATTATGAATTGAATGCATTCCTGATTATTTAAATGATCATGTGAAAAATGAAATAATGAACAGACAGTTTTTTCTGTGCAAATGGATGATACCACTGATATTACGCAAACCTCCCAGTGCTCCATAATTTTAAGATACGTTAATTCAGAAGGTTCAGTAGTCGAGAGATCCTTAGGATTTTATAATGTCAGCTCCAATAGAACGTCGGAGAATTTATATTCTCTATTGGATCAAATTTTGGACCAATTTGACTATAGACATAAATTAATAGGGTAATGTTACGATAGCGCAAGTGTGATGTCTGGCCATCTAAATGGCCTTCAAAAAAAAAAATGCGCCACAGGCTGTATTTGTCCTGATGCAGCAAAGTTTAAAAATATTTCTAAATGTCGATTTTTTTGCAAGCCTTAGTGGTATTCCCTCATTTTTTCAACACTCAGCCAAACGAACGTATGCTCTTACATCTGCATCTATGAGGCGTATGGCAACAATTACAGAAACCCGTTGGTCTTCAAATATGAAGTTAGTAAATGTGATTGTTCAAGGTGCGTTCTTCAAAAAAATCCTTTGACATTAATTTTTGCGTATAAATGAACATTTTTCTTAATACCATGTTTGATAAAGCAAATTCTATTACATAAATAAATCATTACAAACGTGAGCTTGCTAAGCTTTCACCTGAAAAAATTAGGGCTAAGTACAGAACCCTTTTTTATGAAATATTGGACCATATTTTAATGAAAATGACACTAAGCTTTCAAGACTTTGAAAAACTTACATTTTTATGTTGGCAGATTCTGCTAAATTTTCCGAATATAGTTTAAATTTTCTGACTGGCCCGTATGAAAATTTGTTACAGTTATATGAGGAAATATTTTTAAAAAGTCAACGACTTAAAAATGAGCTTGGTCTTATTTTTGCCAATGACAGTAATTGGAATATATCGCTGCAAGAGCAACTGAAAAAATTTAATGAAAATAGAGATATTTTAACCAAAGCATACAAAGTGTTTTCCCTTATTTTGACAATACCGTCGACAAGTGTTTCAGTGGAAAGAAGTTTTTCTTGCCTCAAACGTGTAAAAACTTATTTAAGAAATACAACATCTCAAAAAAGGCTTACTTCTCTAGGCAATATTTCAATTCAAAAGGAATGTCTGGAGAAGATTAGGGCAACTCATCAAGTTTATGAGGATGTTGTAAATAAATTTGCTGCTATGAAGGATAGGAGAATTGATTTAGTATACAAAATTTAGGTAAGTCGTAAAAAAATATTCTACCCCTTCCACATATAAAAAAAATTCTGGAAAAAAAAATATTGCGATATTTTCTTGCTTCATTTGCATTTCACTTACTTTTTCACCTGCGAGCCGCCACTGAAAAATAGTACCAAAAAAATTAAATAAATCTGATCCAGGTTATAATAAACTAACAAAAAATCCCAGTGAAATTGCCTCGATCTCCGGAGGTTATCTTTCCTTGGCGATAGAGGAAAAACTTAACAATCATTTTGATGGAAACTTTTCTTATAATTGTACTTTCTTCAATTCAATATTTTTTGAACCTATTACTAGTAACGAAATAATTGATACAGTGAATAAATTTCCAAATAAGAATTCTGCCAGATTTGGCGATATCCCCATATTATTTATAAAGAAAGTTATCGGCGAAATACCTAATATTCTTACTATACTGTTTTTCAGTCGAGTCCAGAGTGTGTCCAGAATGCCATAAAAAGATCATTGTCATACCCATATTTAAGAAAGGAGACCCCTGTCTAGTAAAAAACTACATACCTATTTCTTTACTGCTTGGCTTCTCTAAAATTTAAGAAACACTCATTTATAACAGAATGTATTCTTTTTTAGTTAAATATAATATTTTTTTAGATCGTCAGCATGGCTTTCGTTGAGGGCTGTCTACTGAACGCACTTGCGCTGATCTTGTTCAATATGGAACAGATAAGATTGATAATAATACAGAAACTGTAATTTCCTTCTCTTTTGATCTTACTCGCGCTTTTGACACTAGTGTTAAAATTTAGTGGCTTTAAAATTAAACAGTTTTGGGATAAGGGATAACTTAAACGACAGGATCATTTCTTTTTAACTAACAGGACCAAATATAAGAATATCTCAGGTAGTATTTTGGGCTCGCTAATTTTTCTTCTTTTCGTTAATGATTTGCCCGAATATATTTCTCAGGGTAGAGTACTCTTGTATGCCGATGATAGCACAGTTGTTGTCTCGGATCTGGATATGGCTGCACTGAGGAGTAAAGCAAACTTTATTCTGAAGGAATTTTTTTCCTGGTTTAGGAAAAACAAACATATGGCTAATCAGGTGAAAACTGTCTGTATGGAAATAAAAATCGTACGCAAAACATCATGTGGTCTCATTTTTGATCTAGATGGTCACAAGCTGGTTTTAAGTGACTCAATAAATTTCTTGGGTGTCTCCATTGATTGATTTAACCTAGAATGGGCAAATTTCTAAGGTGTGTTCAAAAATCAATAAGAGCTCCTATGTTTTAAACTCTTTAAAGAATTATGTAACTCTCGAAACCCTTCTAAGTGTTTACTATGCCTTTATTTATTCTTCAATTGCTTACAATATTGTTTTATGGGGTCAGTCATTCGACATCAATAGAGAGTATTTGTGGCACAGAAACGGGCTGTTCGGATTATTTTTGGTCTGTCATACTCAACGTCGTGTAGGAAAACTTTCCGCAAAAATAATATTCTTACTGTTCACTCAATTTATTTACTAAAATTGTTGACTTATTTTCATAAGAACAAATATCTTTGTTTGATTTGATTTGATTTGATAATTCTTTATTTCAAATTATATTAGTCAATACAACTGTACAGACAAACATAAAATGAAATGACGTCACAATATTAATATTACTTATCCTACAGACTTAAATATTCGTTAATATTATATGGTTCTAGGTCCAGGAGAAACTGTTTTAATTTGCACCTAAATATTCTTTCATTTGTTACTCTTTTTAACTTATTATTTAATTTGTTATATAATTTTATACACATGTAATAAAGTCCTTTTTCAAAGAGAGTTAACCGGTGAACAGGATAATTAACATTAATTGTACGAGTGTTATAATTATGTTGTATGATGGTACCAAGCTTTTGTCTGTTTCTACAAAAGAACATTATCGCATCGAATATATACAGAGCATATACAGTCAATATTAATATAATATAATTCTAAGTATTCTTTTTTGAATGACAAAAACGCTCTGTGTTTTGAAGCTTGACGCCCAGAATGTAACACCAAATCTCAAAGTAGACTCAAAGTTCGCAAAATAAAGTGTTCGCCGTTTACACCTTATTTAATTTTTCAGCAAGCTTATCTATATGATTTGACCAATCTAAAGACTCATCAATATGAATTTCCAAAAACTTTGTTCCTTTTTGTATCACTACCGGTTTATTATTGATAATTACGTCTCTAGGTATTACTTTTTATTATGTTTGGTTTTAAATATAATAATGTTTGTTTTATTTTCATTTAACAGTAGTCTATTTTTATCAAACCAGATGTTACTTTGTTGAAAAAGTTGGTTACCCTGGTCATCAACATCAGACAATTGATACCCTCCGACCAATAAATTTGTGTCGTCAGCATAAGATGTTAATCCAAATTGAGTGTTTTCAATCTCAAAGTGAGGTTATTTACAAAAATTATAAACAAAATTGGCCCCAAAACACTGCCTTGTGAAACGCTCACTGTATTATGCAGAACTTCAGATCTACAGGAAATGTTACCCTCCTTAATAACTACCCTCTGAGTTCTATTACTAAGATATGACGTGAACCATTTTACAGCATTTTCTCTGATACCATATAATTGCATTTTTTTAATTAAAAGTTCCTGATCCAAACAGTCATATGCTTTTGAAAGATCTAAAAATATTCCCATTGCCATTTTTCCCTTGTCCAAACAGTCCAACACTGCTTGCACAAATTGAAAAATCGCAGTTTGAGTTGATCTTCCCGGCAAAAAACCGTGTTGATTATCAGAGAGAATTTTATTATCTCTAAGGAAAGCCATTAATTGATCACAAGCAACTAACTCAAAAAGCTTGGAAAATCCAGGTAGTAAGCTAATCGGTATATAATTATCCATTAAATTTTGTTCTCCTTTATTTTTGTAAAGTGGTTTAATAAGAGCTAGTTTTAATTGATCCGGAAAAATGCCCTGTTCAAACGAGTTGATCACTATAAAGCAGACGACATCTGCAATCATTGGAATGCCAAGCTTAACTATGCTTGTTGGAATATCATCATCCCCACTACTATGTTTGTTTTTTATCTTTTGGATATAGTAATTAGTTCGGCTGATGTGATTGGGGTAATTAAAGTATAAAATTGTTTATCTGTGAGCTCCATTCTGTCTTTAATATTTTTTATTAGATCTGGTACTATTTTGAGTAAAAAGGAATTGTAATTGTTTGCCATTTCCTCGGCACTGCCAATGATTGTTGACGTTTGATCCCCCGCTCCACAAGTAAGTTCCCTAAAAACGGACCGCATAACCTTATTTTTATTGTCTGATTTTTTAATTATATTTACATAACTTTCTACCCTACATTTTACAAGCGTTTCATCATATTGTCTTTGTACATCTTTATACATTTCACTATAAATATTACTGTGTTGTTTTAGATCTAATAAAATATCTAATCTACTTTTTATATTTTTAACTTGTTCGTTTTTCTTATATACATGTTTCTTATTAGTCTTTTTGTGAGATACTAGAACCTTAGGGAAACAATGATTGAAAATTGGTATGAGTATATTTAAAAAAGCACCCCATTGACCATTTATGTTAGACTTGTCACTATTATAAACATTTAGCCATTGTTCTTCTTTTAAGCACTGAACAAAATATTGCTTATTAGCTTCAGAGAAAAATCTTTTATGATAATGAAACATATTATTTAGTTTTTTAGTTCTAAAAATGACTTTTTGGGCAGTATGGTCTGATATAACGGTATTGATGATGCTGCTTTCATATGTTTTAATGTTAGAGAAAATATTATCAATACAACTTTTGGATACTGAAGTTATTCTATTATTGGTCATTATTGTTGGGGACATATTAAAGAAGCTCATTATTGACAAAAATATCGTTTTATTATTATTATTTTCAATAAGTTCAATATTAAAATCTCCAGCTAGAAACAACTTACTTTGTTCATTCACTGTTTGTGTCAATAATTTTTCAAGTTTTTGAAAAAAGAGGTTCATATCTTCATTAGGTGGTCTGTAGATCACTCCTATAATATATTGTTGTTTCCCAATGGTACACTCCACACAAACACATTCAAAATGTCCGTTTGTTGCTAGCTGATTTACATTTTTTCGCGCACTAAATTTAATGTTATTTTTTACATATATTGCTGCCCCTCCATAATCTTGTTGTTTGTTGCCTTAATAGTTCTTACTATTACTATGACATTGGGAATAAGTCTAATTATTATGTATAATACATGTAAAATCTTTAATACTTTGAGTAGCAATATCACCAATAGAAAACGCTTCTCCTACAGAAGAATTGTTACACTCTTCAAGAGGATTTCGACTCCTATGTTTAGACATAAAAATATGTCCGTTTTACAGCTCTTTTGTTTTTCTTGTTTGTTAATAGTTGTTTAAATTCGAGTTTAGATTTATTTGTTGTAACAATCATTTTGAAAATGATTATTACAACGGTCAAGTTCTTAATTATCACCTATTTATTCACAAAATATCTGATATTTTGTTTCTTTTAAGATAGTCAAATATATAAAATACAAACCAATAATTATCGTAAATAATAAAGCAACGACGCGACAAGTCCCTAATGTTAATAAAATCCGAGATCATTGTTCGGCGACACCTTACTGCAGGCAACCCGTTATACCCTATGTTTTATTTCCAAATTATGTCAGGGGTTTCAAAGTCTGAGGTTATATCATCTGATTTTGTCTCGTTAGTGGTGATCGGTGGTGGTGTTCCGTAGCAAAGGGAGATGTTTTGAGACTTTTCGGGATGATAAAGTGATTTTTTTAATGTCTGTCGAGGGTTTCTGTCATCGAGAGTACTAGGTTGGTACCATGTACCGGAACAGGATACATAATTTTTTTCGCTATGTTAGGACTATAAAACCTTTGGACCGAACAAAGAGATCCTCTCTTACTACCTCTCTGCAGAATAATAATGAAGTGTTAGTTCTCATAGTTTTTTTGTGCCGCCATTTTACACGACGTGTAAGAAGTTCTACTGATCGGCGAATTCTATGAAGCCTTAATTGGGATTGGAAAGCACTTCAAGACTACTCAAAGCCATAACATCAGGTAATTAGTCATTCAAAATTATTAGAAAATCTTGCTAGGGAGATGGTTCATGGAATAGTCGCCACGTGGGTTGGTACTCAGCACATTTCTCTATCTTTTCAGGCTTTTAACGTACTGCAAGAAGCTTTTATCCTATTACAAGGACCTTTTAACCTACAGCTGGAGCATATTTTAATTAATACCGCAATCACAATAAAATCAACATCACTCTTTTATTGTGGGAAGAACAGTGGCTTAGGCAGGTCAACTTAGGGACATCAGGCAGGAAGTTGGAAACTTAGATTCTGGTTGGACTACCGTGGCGTAGCTGGAACGGGGCATCTGAGGTTTTCCTTGTTGGCTTGTGCTGTTTTGGGGCCTCCGTTGCAGTCTGCTCGTCTAGAGGACCACCTCCTTTTGGTTGAGCTTATAGGCTAACCGCTGCTGTGAAGCGTTGAGGAAAGTCTTCATTTAGGGAACCAACCCAACACCGAGTCTAAAGATAAGTACCTTTCCTTGTTTTAGCTTATAAAAGGTAGCTTTACTACTGGTGTTATACTTACCCTGAGCGTACATTAGAAATTTGATCTTTCGTTGCTAATTTTTCAATTATTCAGCCTTCTCGCACTATAATTACCTTTATAAAGTCACTTTAAGTCATTAACCAATTTAATTCTAAATAGTTTCTCATGAATTCATTTGCAAATCAGTAACTATAAACTTTTATTCTAATTTCGGTACCTATAACTCTCTAAAGTATTACTTTGTTGTATTTTATTTAATTAGTTGATTTTGAGTAAAGAATTCACTGCATCTTCTAGCTTATTTTATTAAATTTGAGTTTTGTAAAACACTCTTATTGTTTTTTTTTCAAATAATTGCTTTGTAAGTGCTCATAGCTTATAGGTAGTAAGAGACTTTATGTTTTTTGTAGTATAAGTTATATTAGGTATGTTGAGTGTATATTGGGTACCCATGTCTTAGTGTCATAAGTGTTAAGTTTTTTGTAATGGGCAGTACTTCCTAAAATTACCTGTGATTTTCAGCCACCTGTTATAGTTTTATGATTGTTTGAATATATTTTGCATTACAGCCCATCTTCATATTATCGGTGATTTTCAGCCAATATCGGTATATGATACTAATATTTGCATCTCTCATATGAGGTTTTTATAAAATAATATTTATTAAATCTGGTTTTTGCAACATTCATGCTATGCTCTTTCAACAATATTTGGTAACAAATATAAAACTTAATTAAGAAAATAAAATTTAATTCAAGGTTGTATCCTTGCCCTCTCTCTTTCTTTTCAATTATCCATCTAATCATTTTACTTAATTTAAAATTTTAATACTTTAAATATTCACTCCAATCTTTCCACCTAATCAGTTTGCATAATTTAAATTTTAATAATCAAAAAATATTTAATTACTGGTAGTTCATTTAACTTTTATGGTAAATTTATTTATCAAAATTTTTCAGTACTTTCAAGATATTAAACTTAAAGATATAAATATTATTTCATTTGGCACATTTAATTTCATGGATAATGTAGTTATCGTTTTACCTCATATGTGGTGATTTGATTGTTACTGTTGATTGTGTTGAACAACATTTAATACCACTGTGATATTTATACTTATATTTTATATACAATTTACAATAAATTTCCTTGCATTAGTATTTCATTCTTTTATTTATAATCTGTCCATTGCAGGAATTAGAAGGTTTTGGGAAGCTACATTACAAGTTAACTTAAGTATTGTGTCTTAGCGTTCATTAGTATCTATCTTGTTTTTTTCTTTTCTGCTCAACCTCTTTGGCCACTCTAGGCCTGGCGCCCACAATATTGTTTAAATTATTTGAACTCACGCCCTAACGCCTCCGAAATAAAAGAATCTGAGCACCGAGTAAAACAACGTAAAATAAAAAAAGTAAATAAAATAAAAAAAAAATAAATAAATAAAAAAAAAGGAGGTTGTATTGTAGATGCGATAGTTTTTATTGACAACGGTAACAGATTAAAAATACGACTACCGCTTTTAAAGCACAATTTAGAAATGTATTAAAAATCTCCTCTGTGTGTCGGTAGTCGTATTTTTAATCTGTTACCGTTGTCAATAAAAACTATGGTATCTACAAATAAATATAAACTCGAATTTAAACAACTATTAACAAACAAACAAACAAGAAAAACAAAAGAGCTGTAAAACAGACATATTTATATGTGTAAACATAGGAGTCGAAATACTCTTGAAGAGTGTAACAATTCTTCTGTAGAAGTGTTTTCTATCGGTGATATTGCTACTCAAAGTATTAAAGATTTTACATGTACTATACATAATATTCTTTTGAGATAAGGTAGAATTGTGGCAGTTTGGCAACAATAGGTCTTTCGCTCGAGTGTTATAGGAATGGGATGAACGGACTGAAATAACAGCCCATTTTTAAAAACAAATACACACTTTTCAATATATATACTTTGTAATTTGTTAAAATGGGGAGAGGAAAAGTTATTAAAGGTGGAAAAAAAAGCTCTGAAATCGCGAAATTTGTAAAAATGTCAAAATATAGTGTTCCAAATATTATTCGCTTATATAAAACAAGTGATTCAATTGCCCCTAAACGCCTGTATGTAAGAAAAACGAAATTGACAGACAATGACAAACGGACATTGAATAAAATAATTCGGGAAAAATAGTCGTTCTAATTATGCGTCGGCCTCATATGTATCAAAATGTAAATTTTACAATACGCGAAAAAAACAGTTTTTAGAATAATAATAATTCTGCATTTTTTTTTCTAATTATGTTTTTTTTTTGTGAAAAATAAATTGAGAAATGTTAAAGGAAATGTTTTTCTATAGTTTGGATAATTTAACGGACTTAGGTAAATATCACAAGAAAACTCGTTACCTTTTGGACATACGCAAATTTCATTTAAAAACGCAACCATTTTACCATTAACATTTTTATTCCCTACTTACAAAAGAACAAAACACTATACACTATACTAAAAAATAATTCTAAATAAAACATTAGCTACAAAAAGAAAGCTTATTCATGTTCAAGACTATCATAAAAAGGATGGTAATCTGGCTCCACTTTTTAGGGATTGGAGGTGTTCAAACTTTTCACTTTAATTTTTAATTTACCTTGGTAAAGTCTTGGCAGTTGTTCCACGGGGACAATTGTGCATTTCCTATTGAATCTGACGGGAAGTATTCGAAACTCATTAGAATGCCTTATCTTATATTCTATGGACCCGTCTGAATTGTATTTTAACGCTCTAATATCTTGCACAGTTGGGTCACCAGTTTTATGTCCAGGACGAATTGAATTGAAAAAGTTGATTTTGGAAAAATCCTTAAAATAAGCGTGGTTTAAATATTCTACCTCATAAGGTCTTGGGTTCTTTCTCGCAGTTTTTAATAAATTAACGTAGTCGGCTCGGACATTTATTACCCTTCCTGAAAGCTTCCTTTCAATTGTGGAATGCATAGAATCGCATTCCATTTGCGTATGCCCCTTTTCTAAATATTTTTGAATAATGCAAACATTATTTTCAATTGAAAAATTTAAAAGGGCATTCGACAAAATGGAATTGCGATTTTGTGCACCACAACCGTCACTGTACAGAATAATTAGTTTATTGTTGGGATCCATGGTTGGTAAGACCTTGGAAGATAAAAATGTACAAATAATCGAGGCAAAACGGTTTGCCTTTAACTCTCCTTCTCCCTCGTGCCAGAGGAAACAGTAACCATCCTTTGTATGAAGATTAAAAAAAGTGAAATTATGAAGAATTAATTTAGTTGCAGACACCGTTGACTGTGGACACAATAAAACGGATTGAAGATCCATGGTGAAAATTTCATTCAATGACTCCTTGTCTTTTTCTTTTTCATTTCGGGCCTCATCTTTCTTTATTCTGTGTTCTTGATAAATTAGGTCTGAAACATTTTCTGTCTGGTGTCCAACACAGATGTCACATTCGTCTTTTTTGGTACTAAAAAGAGCCAAATTTGATTCTTCAAAAATATATTTGAAAAGGGTTAATCCAGCTGGTTCAATATTTCTCTCTGTTAACCAATCATTTTTGTAAAAATCGTACAGTTCCGTTTTGTTTTTCCAGCGGGGCTCTAGGTAAAGTTTAGAAGAGGACTTCCGGCAATAACGAGATTCTAGCTTTGGCAAATTAGCAAAAAATCTCTAACTGATTTGTGTTTTTCATTATTTCTTAAATGTTTTTCTTTTTCAATATTGTTACCATTAGTTTTTGCATTAGATTTTTGGGTTTCAGGTGAACAAAGACTTTTATTTAACCAGAAAGTGATGGTTCTCATGGACACACTAAGCGTGTTGCAAAACATCGTTTTGCATACTCTTACCCGATCCTTTTTGTTGTCCAAAAAAAAAGAATAGGGGCATTTTCTGCGGCTCTCCCCTTCAGATTTTCGGTTTCTGGCCCTTTTGACACTTGAGGCAATCGCTCTTCCACTGACCAATATTTTCTTTTCTTCCCATGTGAAACCCCAGAATTTTTTAAATATCTTTTGTCTTTCTTCTTCTCCTATGTTATAACATTTAAACGTGTTTTTTCTTGACTTTCCTTCTTTATCCGAACACCCTATTTTTAGTTTTCTTTCGTTCTTACGCACAACAAACTTGTTATCCTTCCTTCCCATATACGAGGCCCCTTCTTGCCTCTTTTTCTTGTTAGCGTTATATTCCCAGTCTTGACTGTCACTCAATCTATTTTTCTTTCTTTTGCGTTTGGTATTCTCATCATCTAAGGCACCATTTTCTTTTTCCTCCTCTGAGCTGCTCTCTCTTTCCATTAAGATTTCATCTTCATTTAATCCATAATCTTCTTTTTCCTCACCAGTATAGGTCTCAAATGTTGAAACTTCTTTTTCACTTGCATTAATGTTTTTAGAGACATCACTAAAACTTGACATAGTATCTAGGTCTATAAAAGCATCCAAACCATTGGTGTTATCCAGCCCTATGATTTTCTCGACGAAAACCTCATGACCGCTTAAACCGGGATCGATATTTTCTTGCAAATCTTTTGTCGAAACATTTAGAATTTTCTGAGCCTGGATACATTCCTCTTTTAGATTTTTCACTGCGTCGGCGTCGGATACATTTTCTGAGTTGGAAAAAATTATAACGTCACTTAAAACGGCAACTTTTGGTTCGGGTTTTCGAAGTGGTTGATTAACAACAGGAATCTTAGGCTTGTTTTTAGCTTGCACCGAAGAAGCACCATCTTCACTTTTAAACTTCACCACATTGTTTAGTATTCTATAACTTCTTGAAGTTTTATCCATTCTGAAAAAAAATTTAAGGCTGTTTTATACTTATCCAGTAGCGGGTGCAATCTGACCCCGTGTAAACACTTCCATGACACCACTACCATGCCAATGCTGACGTGCTAGTAAGACTAACGCCAGCTACTAGATAATAGTGTTTTGCATACGTTATAGGCGAGTTTATTTATTACGTGGCAAATAGATTTGCGGTTAAATCAAAAATCATGTGACAAGTGTCATTTACTCAATTTGTTCACAAACGTAATTAATAATTATAATGTAATAAGTAAAATAAATAAAACTCGCCTAATCTGAAAGTTGCGTAACTCCATTTCACATTAAAAAAGAAAAGTGCCTAAGTCCTTTAGCTAATAATTTTTAACTACTGTTTAAAATCAAACATTTGTATGGAATATTTTTTGACTAAACTTACTTACCTTGACTGTTTGACAGCTAATAACGACAATTGTATCACCAAGAAACTTATTTTTAAATAATTGAAAGCAAGAATTGCGAACACAAGCTATTCAATCACAATTAAAGTATTGAATGCGCGGACTTACGCAAAATTCACATTCACAACATTCATTTCGGTATTTTGTGGCGCTATCTAGTAAGTAATAGCTAAAATTTAATGTTGGTTTATGAAGTTCGACCTGCTTAACAAGTCATGTCATAGGGAGGCTCAAAAATTAGGACTTCGGACATACAAGGCAAGTTTTGTAACAATTTATTTGTGTATTTTCCTAAATTATAATTTTCTTTACTTTGGCCAAGGAAAAGCCATTATTGTCTCAGAAGCAGAAATAAAATAGACTCAAATGGGCCAAAGAGCATACAAATTGGAACATTATTTATATCTAAGAACATAGCTAGCAGCATACGTGATATTATTTGCCATTCTTATCTGAATTTTCCAAAAGAACGAATGCGTATTGTAAGGAAAAGGAAATGAAATACGAAGGAAAAATAAATCTTGTATCACGGTCACTAATCCTAATTAAAAAATATAACCGATCCGGGCTACGTACAAGATGATTGGCGCTATCTGCTATTAAATAAACTATTTCCGGCGATTTTTAAATCACTCTTGTTAAGTTAATTCTATATCGGGCCTTTAAAAGATATGGTGATTTGATAATGAGGCATGATTTCTTTACCTTATACCCGTGAATGGACATAACATCAATTTAATTTATTCCGAATTAGAGGAGCTCCTCCAAGCATACCACCTGTAACAAAAGTAAGGAAAGGGCGGAATATTTTAGATACCGCTTACCTGGATTTAATGAAATATTAACATGGGGGGGGGGGGGGCAGCATCATATTATCTCTTGAACTTTTATATAATTTTTCGTTTTAAATATTTGTCAAATTATGAATTTTAGGTTAAAAACAATGAGTTTATGTAGTATGGAATTTAATAGCTGACTGTTTGGCAGCAGCAGTTGTTCTTATTTAATTTTTATTTTCTGTATAAACCACCTCCGAATCCTCAATGAAATTTAATTTTTATTTTATTTTCCCTACTGTTTAAACCCACCTTTAGTATGACTCATGAAAACTAATCCAATCAGATAATTTTATGCTTTTCGACCAACAAAATTTATAAAATTAAAATGGAAATAAAACTCATGATTACTCATATTTTTGCCGTAAAATTAAGAAATATATTTTACAAATATAACCTAACCATAAACTTTCATAAAAAATTAGACTTAGTTCTTTTTAATTTTTAATTAATAACCATAAACTAAAACTTAATAAATAACTTAATATTTTGTCATGGAACCATTATGTTCGAGAACGCTGCGCAGTCTTTGAGGCATGCTTAAGTCGAAGTCTTGTATATTCAAGCTTGAACGATTGATTGTCGAAGATCATCTTGATTATAAGGCCTTACTTATAAATTTGTTTGGTCATAAGCCTCGAGACGTATTCAATTGGATTCAAATCAGGGCTTTTGAAATCCAGGGCAAAGTTTCGATATTATTGTTTCGCAGTATATTTTTCACTAGTCTAGCTCTATATATAGGGCAATTATCATGTTGAAATACAAAGATTTCTCCAAAAATCAAGTTTAAGGAATCAGTTTTTAGCGTCCTTTTGATGTCACGGCTAATGTGGATCTTTTATGGTGTCAGGGAAGTCTGAGAGCTTTAAGCAATCATGAAAACATTTCAGAGGAAGCGCGAGAAACATAATATAAAAAAGAAATTAAAATTGATTTGATTTGTTTTGATCACTATCTGTAATTCACTGGCCGACAAGATTTTTTAATACAGGCCAGCTCATTATTTTCACAATGGAAATACCCTCCCAATAACAAAAAAATATTCGAAAAGCTCTAATACGTACCATTTTTTAATAGCCTAATTAGAACCTTTTATATTGGCAGGTAAACAATTTTATTGTGAGGCTGCTAAAATGGGTCCATTTTTTTTAAAAACATTGTGCATTCACAGATGAATATTCCAGTGGCAGTTAATAAGTTACGACTTTTGAACAACTATTGTTTTTATATAAAGGGTGTAACATGAGACAATGTTTTTTATGCAAATTTTTGGAACACCCTGTAGAATAACCGAACTACAGAAAAATAGTAAATCAAATAATATTATATAAAAACGTGCGAAGTAATTATTAATAATTATTATTTATTTGCATGGTTTATTCGAATAAAAACGAGATTTATAATTAAATTATTACCTATGTTTAAAATAATACACTCATAACTAGAATGTTCTTTAATCAATCCTTTAATCGAAATTTTTCTGTTGTAGCACTGCTACTGATCCCGATATAAAAATATAAACCACGCAAAAACATGATATAAAATGATCAATTTCCTGTAGTTTTTAAATCAATTTTCTTCAGATTAATATGTTATCAGAAACGAGAGCAGATATGACGACTTGATAATAAAGAATTATAATTCGCTCTCATCGGCGATGACAGAATGCGCATATTTTCAATTTGATTTACGTTTAATGAGTGGAAATTGTCGCTTGTACTTTTAATATGTATTTATAATAATTAATTCCCCATTTCCTGTTATCAAGTAGTGATTAAGTGTTTCAAAATTCCGCACATAATTCTTAAAATTCCAGAACTTCATGAATAATTAAAGTGTAAGAGCTATAAATTCGAACATTGTAATGAACTATTTATTTTTTGAACGACGTTAATAATAAATATATATATATATATATATATATATATATATATATATATATATATATATATATATATATATATATATATATATATATATATATATATATATATATATATATATATATATATATATATATATAAATATATATATATATATATATATATATATATATATATATATATATATATATATATATATATATATATATATATATATATATAAATATATATATATATATATATATATATATATATATATATATATATATATATATATATATAATATATATATATATATATATATATATATATATATATATATATATATATATATATATATATATATATATATATATACAGGGTGGTGCAACCACGATGGAGTGGACGATTGTGGGCAAACGGAGAGGAATTTGAAAAAACATTTTTGGGATATGATTGATAGTCAAAAACGCTGTGTTTTAAAATTATACCTATTATACAGGGTGGTCTGAAAAGTTCGTGGTGATCCAAACTTGTGTTTTTTTAAATGGGACACCCGGTATATTATTATTTTAGTTGATTCTCCTATTCGTTACGATCATTTTGATATGAGGTTTGTTGGGTCTAAAATACATACCAAGGGAATGGGACGAGGTTAAAGTGGAAAAAAGGGTTATACTCTGGCCATTTTTTGAAAACAATTGAAGCAGGTATGGAAAATGTATTGTATCTAGGATTACAATAATCGCTTGTAAGTCGTTCAAAATTATTCACTGTTATACAGGGTGGTCAAGTTTTGCAAATTTACCTTGGATTGAATTTTTTTAAATGGAACACCCCATATATTTTACTGTCATATTAAAGATAACATCGCCAGCTTTCAGAAAATACCCTATTTGATATCTTTCTAACCAACAGTTTTTTAGTAAATTAACCGTGAAACCAAAATTTACTCATTCTAACAGAAACGGTATTATTTACGTTGCTTTAATTGACTACCTATAATATAAGGAGGCCATGATATAATCATAAATGAAAAGAAAGATTGACATTCTTGTCAAAACCGCAAAGTGTCAGAGAATTGGCATCAATTACCATAGTTTTTTGACGATAAGCCCAGAAATTGTTAAGTAACAATGAGTTTGAGTACTACAGAGTTGATAAACATGACTTTTATGTTGGGTGAGTGTCAAAAAAACCCTTTATTAGCAAGCAGGGTTTATGCGGTACGATATCCCGATGCCGAAAAAAAACCAAGACCTGAAGCTTTTGCAAGTTTATTAGAGAGGTTTCAAGAAACAGGCAATGTTGTTTTTAAGAAACGTAAAGTAATTAATAAACCAGTTACCAATGAAGATAATGCTTTGACAGTGTTATTAACAGTGCAAGAAAATCTACACACAAGTACCAGGAAAATTGAGAGAGCTACTGATATTGAACGCACTAGTATTAAACGGATTCTGAAACAACATAAATATCATGCCTACCACATTGAATTACATCAAGAACTGTATGATCGCGATTACGTCCAACGACAAGAGTTTTCAATTTGGTTTTTAAATACAATTTGGGATAATCCAGGTTTTGTAGATAGGGTGCTGTTTTCAGATGAAGCAACTTTTAAAAGCAACGGCTTGGTTAACAAACATAATATGCACTATTATTCAACCGAAAATCCACATTGGATTCGTCAGGTGGACAATCTAAATAAATGGTCAATTAATGTTTGGGGAGGTATAATTGGCTCTCATGTTATAGGACCATATTTCTTTGAAGAGCATTTAACGGGAGAAGTCTATTTAAATTTTTTGAGAAATGAATTGCCCGTATTGCTCGAAGACTTACCTTTAATGTTAAGAAATTCCTTATGGTTCCAACATGATGGAGCACACCCGCGTTACCATAGGCATGTAAGACATTTTCTCAATAATTGGAAAGGAGAGCATTGGATTGGGCGAGGTGGACCAGTTAAGTGGCCTGCGAGGTCACCCGATTTAACGCCACTAGATTTCTTTTTATGGGGACATGTTAAAGAAGAAGTTTATAAAGAGGTTCCAATAAAGTTGAGAATAATAAGCAGTTTTCGCAACATTTCAGACCTGACTTTGAGAAAAGTGAAACTTTCATTTATGGATAGACTCGAAATGTGCCTTCAGCAAAACGATGGTTTAGTTGAACATCTTTTATAAGTTTTAATTACATTGTTTTGTTGATTTATATTAAATTTATTTTTTTTGTAAAAAAAGATCTGTTATTAATACTGTCAAAGCATTATCTTCATTGGTAACTGGTTTATTAATTACTTTACGTTTTTTTGAAAGCAACATTTCCTGTTTCTTGAAATCTCCATGATAAACTTGCAAAAGCTTCTATCTTGTTTTTATTTCGGCATCGCATCATCAAAGAACAATATTTATTTATTTACTGATGACAATATTCTGACACTTTGCTGTTTTGACAGGACTGTCAATCTTTTGTTCAATTTATGATGATATCATGGCCTCCTAATATTAAATTGTCAATTTTAACAACGTGAATTCAAAGTAATTCGTGTTAAAATGAAGAAATTTTGATTTCACAGCTAATTTACTGAAAAACTGTTGGTCAGAAAGGTATCAAATATGGTATTTTCTGAAAGCTAGTAATGTTATCTTTAACATTAAAGTAAAATATACAGGGTGTTCCATTAAAAAAAATTCAATCCAAGGTAAATTGGCAAAACTTGACCACCCCGTATAACAGTGAATAATTTTGAACGACTTACAAGCGATTATTGTAGTCCTAGATACAATACATATTATAGAATATTTGGTTTTTCCATACCTGCTTCAGTTGTTTTCAAAAAATGGCCGGAGTATAACCCTTTTTTCCACTTTAACCTCGTCCCATTCCCTTGGTATACATTTTAGACCCAACTAACCTTATATCAAAATGATCGCAACGAATAGGAGAATCAACTAAAATAATAATATACCGGGTATCCCATTTAAAAAAACACAAGTTTGGTTCACCACGAACTTTTCAGACCACCCTGTATAATGGGTATAATTTTAAAACACAGCGTTCTTGACTATCAATCATATCCCAATTTTTTTTTTCAAATTCCTCTCCGTTTGCCCACAATCGTCCACCCCATCTTGGTTGCACCACCCAGTATATATAAATATATATATATATATATATATATATATATATATATATATACAGGGTATTAATTAATGTCGTGGACAACATATTTCGGGGGGGTGATAGTACTCGACAAAATAGGAAAAAAATGCCAATATATACATGGTCAAAAACGCACCATTTTCGTTATACAGGGTGTCAAAATTTCAATTTTCCTCTCGTTTTTTGCGTTTTTTTCTAGTTCCTTCTAAGACAATTAATTCAAATTTAGAACATGTATTACTTTTAAGAACCTCTACGATAAAGTAAAAATAAACACAAAAAAAAACAAAAGACAAACAGGAAAAATTAGTACGTACCTCGGAAATTGTTAATACATTATGTATGGTTTATATATCTTTATGTGTATACTGGCGTGATCTTTTGGCGACTAATTTTTTAAATTACCATACTCCTAAAAAATACGTTTTTTTTTGTTCCTTTTTTATTAATTTAATCTATAAGTAGAATTAGTAATTCAAATGCCTGTATACATTTTGTTATTTTGCATGGATTAAACTATAATAAATTTGACTTAAATTTTTAACGTCTTGCTTTGTAATTTACAACGTATTTTTCTCTTTTTATCCTCGATAACAAGTTTTTGATACCTTTGATCTGTGTCTAATATTTTTGTATTGGCATAATCAAATTCATGGTTGGTTGTTTGCTCGTGTTTGTGTAGAGCTGTTGACGCATTTTTCATGTACTTGTGAACCTGTTTTCCAAAAGTTGCGTTGTCATGCCTATATATTTTGAAAAAGCCTGCTAGGACGGGTGAAACGTCAAGAAAATAGCGTAGTTTCATTTCACCGAAAAAACATATACCCAAGAAATATAAGCATTATCCAATAATATTTATGGTTTAAGAAAACACAAATATATATATATATATATATATATATATATATATATATATATATATATATATATATATATATATATATATATATATATATATATATATATATATATATATATATATATATATATATATATATATATATATATATATATATATATATATATATATATATATATATATATATATATATATATATATATATATATACATAAATATATATATATATATATACGTGTTGATTCTTAGTCCTTCACGGATGGAAAAACATAATGTGTTTTTATTCCGTTCACTGTCGTTTTGAACTCTATGGCTTACCAAAAATACACAAATCAGGGGCGCCCATCAGACCTATTGTTAGTGCTGTTGATTCGCCGCTACAAAAACTGGAAAAATATCTTGCTGAAATTATGCAACCAGCTGTCGAAAAAGTTGATTCATTTGTAAAAAACTCGAAGCATTTCACCCGAATTATACGAGACATCGTTCTTGAAAAAGACGATATCATAGCAAGCCTAGATGTAAATCGTCCCAGCATTCCCATCGACGAAGCATTGGACAGAATTGCCATGAATGAGAATTTCCAGACACATATAATACAACTCTCGGAGCATTGCCATGAATGAGAATTTCCAGACACATATAATACAACTCTCGGAGCATTGTCTTAAAAATACTTATTTTTCTTTCAACCGACAAATGTATAAACAAATAGATGGTGCTCCAATGTGGTCTTCGCTATCATCCGTAGTGGCGTATTTATTTATGATATATTTCGAGAAAGAAGCTCTTGAGAAAGCAAGTTTAAAGCTCAAATTATGTATTCGTTATGTGGATGACATACTTATTATATGGCAACATGGTCATGCAGAGCTCGAAAAATGTATGACTCACATAAATTCAATCCACTCCATTTTAAATACACCGTGTATAGAAAACCATCACATACAGGCAGATATTTAAATGCAAGATCACATCATCACCACGCACAAATTCAAGCTGTGGCCAATACTCTAATATCCAGATCCGTGTAATTAACTGAAACACAGACGAGACAAAACGAACTTAATATAATATCTAGTGCTTTAAAGAAATATGGCTACACAAATCGCACCATAGAAAAGGCTATTAATGTACAGGTTTCCCGAACAACGAACAACAAAAATTATGAACCAGGAAAGCAACAAGTAGTCTTACAATATATAAAAGGCACAACAGACACAATCGGAAGAATTCTTAGGAAACACAACATACAAATAATACACAAGCCACAAATAACTATAGGTAAACTACTCGGAAACCCAAAAGATAAAATGAAACTGGAAAACTACGGAGTATACAGCAATCCGTGCCTGTAAAAAGATACCTGAGGCAAACTAACAGGCGAATATCGGTAGGAGTGGAAGAGCATAAACTCAGCGTCAGAAGCAAACAAACAACCTCAGCTCTATTCCTACATCATCAGGAAATCGGCCACAAAATAAATTTCGATGGGTGTAGGGAGATTGCCAATATAGAACATTATAAGACCAGAATAATCCGAGCAGCCATAGAAATTGAAAAACAAGGTGATTTGAATAAAATAAACGAGTCATTAAAACTAGAAGACAATAATCGTCGAATCTAAAATCACAAAAACCAAGCGCAATTATCGCAACAACAGCCTCATCCGGAAGACATAAATAATAACCAACGGCCACTCAGATATAACCTTCATCCCTGGGTGTGGGTATAAAAGGAAGAGCCGCAGTCACCAACACTTCGGTCTCTATTCGGACGCGAGAAAAAAGCTTCGAAAATACCAAATGTGATTTTGGCGAAACGTCAACAAAACTGTTCATTTCAATAACACTCATTCTACTGACAAATCTTTTAAAAAAAGTCAAATCCTTTGATGTCTGTCTTTCCTTAACGAAGATAGCAGAGCCACCATGTAAGTGGTTTTGCCTAGAGAAATGAGAAATTAATTGAAAACGATTTAGGTATTTAATATGTTTTCGTTAGTGAGCCAGTGCTCACACAGACAGAGGTAATCCAATTTTCTTTCACATACTAAAAAACTCGCTAAATCTAACTTATTAACTAAACTCTGAATATTTACATTATTTGAGATATCTGGGTTAAACGAGGGTATAAAAAATCATTCCCTTCAGGCTCAGGTGTCTCTGCTACAAGTATCCACTATCAAACTTTCACTAGTTACGTTATACGGACTTTGCTCATACATTATATTTAATGATTTTTTTTGGCAATGAAATTAGTTTGAACATTAACTTCATTCCTTGAGATAAAGTTATTAAAAATATTTTTATTTGGATTTATATTATTAAAAGTTAAATTTGAGTGAATATCCCTCTATGCACATCTATAAAACTGATATTTCTTGGTTAGAAGGAGTTTAGTTTTTCTGTAAACCGAGTTAGTTAAGATTATGATTAAATTTATGTATCAGTTCGTTATAATAACAAGAGTTTCCATACGGCCGCGGCACACCAAAAAATATAAAGTTTGTGTCTCGACGCATTTTTATTTTTTGCCAAATATTCTTAAATAAAGGCCAAATTACCTTGTTTCCCCCAGTGTTGGGACCTATAAATTATGATATAGTTTTGTTAAGACAACTTATTTTTGTTCGAAAACAGAAGGACACCAGCTGATCTCGTGTCTTTAATATAATAATAAAATTAATCCATGATATATTGTTCTATTGTAATGCTGTTAAATAGATGTAGGTTAAATATAATTTAATGTTATAATTTCTTTCAATATTATTGTAAAATGGTGCCTACTGGTAATAAATAAATAAACATGTCAATTAATATGCTTTAAATATATCGGAAGCTGAATCATATACATATACTGTATCGGGTTTTCAAGCAAATCAAAAAAAGATTTTCACTCCAATTTTTATTATTTTTATTAAGGATTTCTCGATTATGAACTTACTACTCTAAAATCCATTTTAATCCATTTGGTTCATTCATTAATCAATACGTAGCGTTATCATTTGTGGAATTCGCAAATAACGAATAAAAATAGTAAACAAGGTGTATTTTTTTTCTCACCAATTCCATCTAGCAGTATTGTCGCAATCTTATCAAATAGTGATGAAATTGCGTAATAAGACATGATAGTGGATTTAACAATATTTACTTAAAACATATTCGAATTCGTAGCTTCTACGCATCGTTTTTTTTCTGTACCTACCCATTAATATCATGTAAGAGTCAATATTTGTATAGGAATGATATTTAAGGATATCCAAAAATAAGTTCATGTATACAGTATGGCTTTAGATAAATTGGTACGTAGAACTGTAATATCTGGACAAAATTTCAAAATGTTGTAATTTTGGGGTTGTTCTCTGGAGAAATAAATATTATCAAGCAAGATTTTACTTCTTATTCCTAAAAAAAAAATAAAAATTATTCAATCATAATCATATAATATATAACAAGTTGTGGAATTCAGGGTCTTCCAGACATGTTGTAGACTGTACTTTATCTAACATAACTTTAGAAATTATGTAACAAAATCACTTTATTAAGATATAAATAATACAATAACTTATTTGAATAACATCATGCAACAAAAATTCAGACCCCAAATAGCTCGAAATGAGGTAACTTTAGCGATTTTTATAAAAAATTCAGGGAATGTCTTTTTTTCAATTAAAACATTAATACACGTACAGAAGTTACAACGTTCTTAACGTATAAAAGTTACCGCACGTAGTACCATTTAGGAGCTGCGCTAAAATTGGAGCATATTTGAATTTCTGGTCCCCAAAAATCCTCAAATTCCAATTTTCTTAACGATACCTTGGAAACTAGCAAACTTACGCGATAATTAATTTTTAAGAATTAATTTTGACTCTATATATATCACTTAATATCAACTTTTCAGAAATTTGTGTTAGTATCTGAACAATTTTCTTAAAGTTCAATCGACTAATTAACTCAGCTTTAATACAATTGGAGGCAATGTGATTCCTCTCTTTGGTATACAAATTATTAAGCAAACTAAATACCCTGTCACAATATGCATTGCTTACAGGAATTGATAATGATAAATGACCATGGGAAAAACAATCGTAGCGCAAGTCTACTCTAGCTCTACTTAAGGATTGCCCTTAAGCTTTGTTAATTGTCATGGCGAAACAAAGCTTTAAAGGAAACTGTACACGTTTAAACTGAAAAGGATAGTCTGAGAGAATTAAAGGGATACGTGGTATAAAAACTGTTTCTCCCAGACCAGGGCCAGAAATAATAGTAGACTCTATTACATTGTTTTGTAACGTTTTAACCTGTACCCGAGTTCCATTACACAATTTTAGTGGTTTTAAATTTCGAATAAGCATCACACTTTTAAAGTTAACTGATGAGGAGGGATTCCTGAAGGGTTTAGAGAGTGTAGGAACACGACAGGATAATTAACCACATTTTCTAGGTCTATAACTACATCTATTGAGTCGTATGTTAATCGTGGAGCAAGGAATTTTTTCCAATAAAGTTAGGTTTATTTCATCTGCTGTGCTATTTTAGTTAATATAGCTCGTTCTTTAAACCAAGAAGCGGTTTTGTTTTGCCAACTTTTGAGTCCACTATAAACATTTAAAGGGGTAACCTCTGCACTCTAAAATCAAGCTGTTTATACAAGCTCAGCTTTCTACGACAACCAGTTTGAGAAAGATAACAAAAATTAATCCCCCGATTTTTTCAAAAACCCTGTATGAATTTATAAAAAATCTTAAAATATGTAATAAAATAAAATAAAAAGAAGGTGTTCAAATGTTTTTCTGAATAACTAAATGTTTTTTAAATAAAAAATATAATATTAAAGCGGTGGTTTCAGACCCTTGAACACCCTGTCTCGGTTTTCAAAAATTTTTAAAATATGTAAAGAAATGAAATATTAATCATATTATGTTCAAGCGTTTTCCGAATAACTAACGTTTTTTAAATAAAATATATTATAATATTTAAGGGATGGTTTTACCCTTTTGAACACATTGTATGAATTTTTTAAAAATCCTGAAATATGTAAAAAAATAAATTAATAACCCGTGTTCAAGCGTTTTTTCGAAAAACTAACCGGTTTTTAAATAAAAAATATTGTATTATTTAGGTGGTGGTTTCACCCCTTTGAATACCCTGTATGAATTTATAAAAAATCCTAAAATATGTAAAAAAAAAATTAAAAAACACGTGTTCAAGCGTTTTTCCGAAAAACTGACCATTTTTTTAAATAAAAAATATTGGAATATTTAAGGGTTGGTTTCACCCCCTTGGACTATATGTTTCGAAAAATCCCTTTTTATCGAACCTCTACACCCTAAAACAAATTGTATGCTAAAATTCAGCCTTTTACCTCAAGGGGTTTGAGCTGGAGTGATAAGTCAGTCAACTTAGTTTATATATTAGTATAGAGATGCTTTTTTTAGGGTTAGCTTCTCATATAAAGATTTATTACAAATTTTACCTCAAGGGGTTTGAACTGGAGTGATGTCAGTCAACTTAGTCTTTTATATATTAGTATAGAGATGCTTTTTTTAGGGTTAGCTTCTCATATAAAGATTTATTAAAAAAAATAATTTCGATCTTACAAGTACTGAATTGCTCGCCTTAAACACTGTTCAGCTTCAGCGCAACAAAAGAGTTTTTCTCACGCGCTCCTGGCGCGCGGCATTTTTGTCGGGAAATTGTATTTTATTGGGAATCTGGACATCATACGAAATGTCGGGAGAATCCAGGCGTATCCCTACCATCTGGCAACACTGGGACCAGAGATGTTTCGTAGCCGTTATAGAGGCATGGATTTTCTCAAACGATCTTATTTTAACATACTGATTACGAATTACGAATAAACAGTTTAATTGTTTAAATTACTATAGCTAATTAACTATGACAGATACAAAAATTTATTAGAAACACTCTTTCCTGTGAAAATACGAAGAAAGTGTATTTTTAAAAATTAAAATCCGTCAATTGGAACCCAAGAAATTGCGAATTTAGTGTAAAAAAAATGAAAAAGAGACTTTTCCGAGCTTGTCCGCTTATATCTTGGTTCTTACTTAAAATAGGAAGTTCTATAGCTTCCGATTCAAAGTTTAGGCTATAAGCTTGAAAATAAGATGTGATAAAGTCTCCAACTATTGTTCTGAAAAAAGTTAAAGTAGGATAAAGTCGTACATTTTTATTAAAAAAAAGCAATGTCTTTAGTTTATAAGCATTTTAATCAAAGGTACATTATCATTATCACTCATTCAGCATCTTAGGATTTTTATACTTCTCAAACCAAATATTTTGAGACCTGATTGATGTACTTAAGTTATATTTTCGCGGAGATACAGCAATTAGGTTCCGTGTTTACTTAAAAATTCTTAGCACCGCTCCTAGAGCAGCTGCGAATGTCTACAAGCGCTCATGCTAAAAAAAAATATATCCTATATATTTTAATTAAACAATTTTGCTCTATCTCTATTGTATTAAGAAAAGTTGCTTAGAATTAAAATACATGCCCAAATATGGAATTGTGTAAGAAAATCTTCAATTTTGTGTGTTTGTAGTTTTTTAAAGGTCATTTTCGAGTTATTTACTAAACGTACATAGAATAAAAACTTTAAAAAAGTACTGTTCATAAGAGAATTTTTATAGTTGCCGAACGATTCTCAACTTTATATTTAGGGTTGTTGCACACGAACAAAGATAAACAAAATTGCATGGTTTTCCATTTTTGCTATTCCTGTGCTCTCTGAAATCCCTAAAATTATTTGATTTTTTTCAATATTGGCATCTTATATGATGAAAATAAAATCAAAATTAATATATCATTAAAACACTATAAGTAAAAAAATGCAATACTACTTATTCTTATGAAATAGGGTAGGTGGCTTTGGAAAAACAAAATACATAATTATAGCTGTCTACTTTTCGAATGTTAAAATGATCATAGCTTGAAAGTTTTTTTAATGCGACAAAAAATGGCTGCAAAACTAAATTTAAAGGAAAACGCGGAGTTAGTACTTATAATCGGAGAAAATTGTAAATCTTTTCGGGGAGGTAGTAATTTTTAATAAAATGCATCCTGGAAAAACTGTTCATTATAGTACGGCGTCAAGAATTCACAATTATTTTAAGGAAAGTGGTTCACTAGACTTAGATTATAAAAAAGCTCACCAATAGTTGGTCAGAAATGAAGATGCCGACATTGAGGTGCTACAAATATTTATTGAAACTCCTACAACATCGTTAAGAAAGGCTGCAAGGAATTCCGAATACGGAAAAAGCACCATAGGTAAAGTTTTTAAGGAAGCCAAATTTCCTGCTTATAAGCCGAAATTTAATTATGAAATATTGGAGAGGATTAAGAGGAAATTGAGGACAACAGATTATTTCCAAAGAAAATACTGTTCACTGATGAGGCGAAATTTAGTACTAACGGTGTAGTCTCTTCACAAAATTGCCGATGGTGGGCGGATAGGAATCAGCACTTTACAATGGAATGTAAAAGCCGATATTCAAGGAGAACGAATGTATGGTGTGGAATATTTAATAACCAAGTTGTGGGTTCTTTTTTCTTCAGAGAAAATTAAATTTCTCAGAGATACTTACAATTTCTAGAAAGTGAAATAAGCAATTTTTTGGGAGAAATACCACTGAAAGTGAGAAATGAGATGTGGCTTGAACAGGATGGGGCTCCTATCCGTAGCACCCAAAATTTTAGACAGTTCTAGGAAAGAAAATTCAATGGCAGGTGGATTGGAAGGGATTCGAATTATCGATGTGTAGATAGAGATAGAGCAGTGGCCCTTATCATACGCAGGGGCGTGCAGTCCATGGAAGTAAGGGAAGCAGCGTTTCCCCAAAAAAAATTACAAAACATCTTCAAAAAAGCAATATTTCAAATAGGAAACCATTAATTTAGTTTATATTAAAAATGATAAATTATTATCCAAATTGTCAAGCCCATAACAAATGCGGCCTTGACTCCGAACGAGTGACAATAGAACCTATGCGGGCCGCTAGCTTCTCTGCAGCCATGTCCTGTATGCTTGATTTCCTGTGAATCGAGCCAGAGGTTATTGAACTTTCCACGGGCTGTTTGCAATTTTTGCATTTCAGTCGCGTGATTTAAGTGGGGGCGGAAGTTATCGTTGGAGTAGGTTCTTTGTTTGAACGGATATCCGTGTATTGTGTGATACGTACGTCGCGTCGTGCATGGTGCGATATAGAAGACAATAATACGGACGTGGATATGCAAATACCGTCAACTTCGGCTGTCGGTAATAACGATGAAAATGTTGGAGAATTTAGTAATAAGAGTGTGTGTGAATGTCTGGTGTGTGTCTTAATAATAAAGGGATTTTCAACATTAAACTTCGCTGATAAGCTTCAAATAATTTCCAAAGGAAGGGCAAAACCGCCTATGAAAAATTTAACCACAAAAATGAAAAACTGTATTAGACATTTTTATCTGGAAAAACAATACGAACAATTTAAATGACTAACAGGGTGTGAAAATATAAGTAAATTATTTTGTTGGCCATGTTTACTTTTTAAAAATGAAAAAAGGTCTCTGGAATAAAACTGGTTTTTCCGATTTAAACAATTTCCATAAAGCTGTAAAAAGACACATTATGTCCAAAGGGCATTTGCAGGCCGTCATAAAAGAAAAAGTCTTCGGCAAAACCAGAATTGAACACGCCCTTAATAAACAGTTGGGAATTAGTCACCGCCAACACAATGAACTAGTCGATAAAAATAGGCAAATATTAAGAAGACTTATCGATGTTGTTTGTTTCCTCGGACAGCACGAATTGGGATTTAGAGGTCATGACGAAACAAGGGTTTCTTCAAATAGAGGAAATTTTCAAGATTTACTTAGTTTAATGGCTAAATATGATGATTGCTTAAAAAATTATTTAGAGCAGTCTAGCTTTTTTCGCGGAACGTCGAATCGAATCCAGAATGATTTAATTTCCGCTGTTGCAACCATTATTCTAAAAAGAATTAAGCAGAAGATTGGCGAGGCGCGGTTCATTGCTATTGTTCTGGACGAAACAACTGATATCACTTATTTTAGCCAATTATCTATAGTAATACGCTACGTTAAAACAGACGGAAGTATTCAAGAGCGATTTTTAGGTTTTAAGAATGTGTCCAAAAATCGTATACAGCAGATGCATTATATACCGTAGTTTATAACGTTACTAAAGAAATTAATGGAGAGAAAAAATTAGTTGCTCAAAGCTATGATGGAGCTGCAGTGATGGCAGGGCAATTAGACGGTCTGCAAGTTAAAGTTCGAGAAACTTTCCCAAGTGCTGTGTTTGTCCATTCTTTTGCTCATAAATTAAATTTAGTTTTATCCCAGTCCATCAATCACATTAAAGAGTGTAAAGTATTTTTCGTTACTTTAAGTGACATGGCTGCTTTTTTTTCTAAGTCAACAAAACCTACACAAGCTTTGGACTCCATTGTCCACAAACGAATGCCCAAAGTAGCTTCTACTAGGTGGAACTACAATGGAAAACTTGCGTTAACAGTATCTGAAAATCGTGAATCAGTTATTGAACTATTTGAGAATATAATAGAAAATAATAAAACGTGGGACTCAGAAGGAATAAATAGTTCGAGGGGGTCTTTGGACTGTTTGAAACGAGATTTTAATTAATTATTTGTTGAACATATTTTCAGAAATATTTCCATTCTCGGATAATGTTTTTAATATAATACAAACTAAAACAAATGATATTGCTTTTTGCATAAAAAAGTGGATGATTTTAAGTCCATGTTAAGCCAAAAAAGAGATGACTTTGACCTATTTTGGGAGAAAACGTTGACGTTAAATGTAGAGCCACAAGCCAAGCGTGTTCGAAAAGATAAGGTGGGAGATGTTCAAACATCATACAGACGCCTCTTTTATGAAATAATCGATCAAATTCAGCAACAAATAAACTATAGATTTAACGGTTTAAATGATTTTAAATTCCTTGAGCTCTGCAATTTTAATGCATTTAAAGGAAAAACTTTTCCAAAAGATGCGTTTAAATCTGTTCTTCTTCATTATGGCCAGTTCTTCGACCGAGTGTTACTGCGATCTGAACTAAAAGTGATTTACGAAACCGATGACATTAGCGCAAAAAATAAGGCTAAGGAACTAACGCAATTTTTAAAAGACAAGGAGCTGGAAGATGCCTACACCGAAGTGTCGAAATTGTGTGCATTAGTATTGACAATACCTGCCACAAGTTCATCAGTGGAACGCAATTTTTCAACACTTAAACGTATAAAAAATTTTGTGAGAAATTCAACGGGGCAGGAGAGACTTTCGCATACATCGCTGTTGTCTAATGAAAATAAATTCTCCAAAATATGTCGAGCATCGACGTTTTTATGATGACGTCATTGACGAATTTGCATAAAATGATCGAAGAATCGAATTACATTACAAATAGGTAAGTTTCTAAAAATTGCTTCCCTTTCTTAAAATTTCACCGCAAGCCCCTGATCATACGGCAGATGTTGGATAATGTCTTGAGGTATTTTTCAAAGAAAACGTGTAAATGTATCGAAAGAGATGGAGGGCACACCGAATAAATGATATATTCCCTTTCTTGTTGTACATTTTAGTTATAAATTATTGAATTTAAAAAGTCCTTGAATTTCTTTGTGTTTTACTGTTTTAATATACCAATTGAGAAAAAGATTGTTCCGGGCGTTTCATTTTCGGAGGTTAACGCTCCAATTTTTTATTGGTTTTTGTCCCCGAAAACCCCAGCTGAAACAACCCAGGATGCCTTTCATTAAAAATTATTGCTTCTCCAATAATAAGTACTAATTCCGCTTTTTCTTTTAAATTCAGTTTTGCAGCCATTTTTCGTAGCTTCAAAAAAACTTTCAAAGTGTGATCATTTTGACATTCGAAAAGTAGACAGCTATAATTATGTATTTTGTTTTTTCAACGCCACCTACCCTATTTCATTTTATTTTTATCAAATAAGATGCTAATATTGAAAAAAATCTAATTATTTCAGAGAGTTCAGAGAGCATAGGAATAGCAAAAATGGAAAACCGTCTAGTTTTGTTTTTTTTAGGTAGTGTGCAACAACCCTAAATATCAAGTTGACAATCGTAGGGCAACTATAAAAATTCTCTTATGAAGAGTACATATTTTTTAAAGTTTTTATTTTTCATTCTATGCAAGTTTAGTAAATAGCTCGAAAATGAATGACATGGTTTTAAAAATTATAGTGGTGTATCACCTAATTAAAAAAAAAACTACAAAAAAAAACAAAATTGAAGATTTTCTTACACAATCTCATATTTGGGCATGTATTTTAATTCTAAGCAACTTTTCTTAATACAATTTTTCTTTATTTTGAGGCATGATGCCACTTTACTCTTGAGAATTTTTCAAATTTTTGATCATCCCTCGTATGTTGATAAATATTTTGGAAATAGGTTTATTCTCGCTGTAGTTTCTTTAGATGCACCAACTTTTATCAAGAATAAATTTTTTTGAGAAATGAAAAAGTTTTCCATTTGTTGCATACTTCACCGGACACATTGAATATATATTTGTAAGTAAGATATCAAAGTCCAAAGCCTTTTTGCTATGTAGGTTTAATTAATCCGTATTAGACCGCTTTTTCAATATCCTCGACACAGTCGATTCTCGATAAAAGCAAAACGGAAATGGGAGGACCAGAGGCGACCCCCAAAGGGGCCCGGCTTTTTATTCTATTTTAAATTTAAGCACAGTTAGGACTACCCGGCAATAATTATGCGTTGGCTTGTCGGTTGTTTTTCGATTAGATATGCCTACTAGGTGAAATTAAGAATCTTACATTGTCGTTTTATTAACATGTAAATCATGTACAAACCCAACAGGATGATCGTTATTTATTGAATATTTTCCTGTACATTTTGCAGGGGGAATTTATATGGCAATCACTGCTTTTAAACTAAAATAAAAAATGAAGATAAATTGTCAGGATGATTTTTCTCAGAAAATATTACTTTTAATGAAACAGTCGCCTTACGACTAGTTGAGGTATTAGATTACCTTTGAGTGTTGTGAACCTTTTGAACCTTGTGCATGTGCATATTTATTAAATACAGGGTGATTGGCACATGGATACAAAGTTTTTAGGGGAAGGTAGGTGAGATAACTCCGGACCTATATGACCATATAATATACCTCTATCTATACAAAGTGTTGCGAATTTTGAGTTATTGTTAAGTTTGTGTTGTGGGGAGTTCGAATTTATGCACAGACGAAACAACGTATTTGGTTTAACACGTTTATTAAAATTAACACATACTAAAAATAAACTATGTACAAGTGAAATATTTATATAAAAAGATTACGGAATACAAGACTCGAGGGTATCTCGTTTCATTGTCGTTTTTGTCGAGTGAGCGATGTGCATCCGAAGACACCCAAAAAGTTAATCCTGTCACCAGTTTGGTTCTTTCTCTGCCTGGCTGACCTGAAGGGTCGAAGTTTAGGTACCGGGAATTTCCTAATGGCCATTCATTCGTTTTATTGGACAGCAAAGTAATTCTTTAAAACATGTACATTTCTTTTAGGAAGGACCCTAATAAATTGTTGGAAATTTCCGATTATCGGCGAGATGCCACAGTACCCCCTTACCAGTGATAACACTCCTAAAATAATGTCGTTTCGAAATACCTATTTACCTATACTGCCTAATTTTATGATAATGCTAAATAAAGTTATTAGGTTAACCTACGCTAATTATGGCTAAATATTTTTTTATATTAATTAAAACTGGCCTGCAGTCTTTCAGGAAAGCGTACCTTTCTACCTGAATGCGTGATAAAATGGTTGGGTTGTTCGCACCCTTCATTTTCTTTGCGCTGGGATGCATTTTCCTCATTAAATATAAACTCTTCAGGAGTATCATTTTCTGATGGCTGCAAATCTGTGTTTTCTAGCATCTTATAGGCTGGCTTAAGACGGTCTATAGAAACTCGAGAAATTTTACATTTAATTTTAATAACAAAATTCTTATCGCCTCTCTGTATAACTTCGAACGGCCCATCATATGGGGGTTGCCCTGGTCCTCTTGCTGCGTCGTGACGAAGAAACACAAAAGATGATGTGTCTAGATCCTTAAAAACGAACGTTGGTTTTATCCCATGTCGGTTTACTGGTCGTGGTTTAATTTCATTAAAACTCTCTTTAAGCCGTGTAACGAATTCAGAACTTACCTTTTTTTCGCTTGGCAGGAAAAATTCTGCGGATAGACGAATTGTAGTACCGTATACCAACTCTGCCGCTGTTGCTTGTAGGTCGTCTTTCACTGCCGTACCCATACCTAATAAAACAACAGAAAGAATTTCGACCCAATTGTCTGTATCGTGACATTTGATTGCTGTTTTGAGTTGTCGGTGAAATCTCTCTACCATACCGTTCGCTTTTGGGTTAAACGCGGTTGCGCGGATATGATCCGTGCCTAAAACTCGACTTAATTCCCTAAAAAGTTGCGACTCGAATTGGCGTCCTTGATCGGTTGTAATTCTTAAAGGTACTCCAAAACGGGCAATCCAATTGGAAACGAGAGCTTGAGCTACAGTTGAAGCTTCCATATCAGCAATAGGTACAGCTTGGGGCCAACGAGAGAAACGATCAATACCTGTGAGACAGTACCTAAATCCTAATAATATCGATATGCAAATGCTCAAAACGTCCAGCTAAATCCTTGAAATCACCAATCGGCGCAGAAACATGCCTTGTTATTTTGCACCGTTGATCAGGTAAATATTGGCGAGTACACATTCTACAATCCTTGTTGATTGAGGGCCATACGAAACGTTCTGTAACTAATTTTTGCGTTGCTCGAACACCAGGGTGCGAAAGATCGTGCAATGAATTGCAAATTCGGCGACGTTTGTTTTGGAACAAATGGCCTAACAGTATTTCCCGAAACATCGCAATAAACGTCTACCTGAAATTCTGAGAAATTCACTTTTTTGAGGTTTAAAGAACTTATTTCGGGTTCGAGAAAGTTTTATAGTTCAAAGTCGTCCTTTTGCGCATTTACCAAGGTTTGATGATCAACCGCATGGGAGATTATTTCGATGCGAGATAAAGTGTCGGCTACCGTGTTATCGGATCCTTTAATATATCTGATATCTTGCAACCGTTGAGCAAAATCGTCTATATGCGGTGGGGAATATCTGTCGGGAATAGTGCGGGCGTTCAAAGATCTGTAGTCTCCACAGGGTGGTAAACTTCCATCTTTCTTTGGCACTACATGCAGCGGTGATGCCCAGGGGCTCTTCGAGGGACGGATAACACCTTGTTCGATCATCAGGTCGAATTTAGCCTTGACCTCCTTTAGACGGTCAGCCGCGAGCCTTCGCGGTTTGTGATACACGGGGGGTCCAGGTGTCGTCTTAATATGATGTCTGACATTATGTTTAATTCTCTCTTTTCGAAATACCGGCGGCCGGGTTAGAGCGGGAAATTCTCCCAACAACTTGTCCAAACACAGTTTTTACGGTAGGCGAACTCACATCCGTTTGTCGCGATACCAGTCACTGTATCTAAAAGACACTTGTTCCGCGGGTCTATAAGCAGTCCATAATAGCACAAAAAGTCCATTCCGATTATGGGAGAGTTTACATCGGCTACCACAAAACGCCATTTAAAACTTCGGCGAAGACCAAGATTAAGTTCTAATGCAACAGTGCCGTAGGTTGAAATAGGTGTGCCATTTGCAGTAAATAGTGTGTATTTGGAGAGTGGTCGCGAATACGGGAAAACACGCACAAATCAGCTTCTGTGTCTATCAGATAAGCAATTTTTGTTCACGTATCACTCACTACAATGCGGCGGGATGTAGCACAGTCGTCACAAGCCGCGAATACGGACGGCGCTTTTAGTTTTCCGCGTTCCACTTACATGGAGATCAGCACTTTCTAGCTTTTTCCTTAAATCTCTGATGGTAATAGCACGAACCATCACTATGTTTGACTTCGCGTTCACAACTAGCCTTTCGGCTGAAACTGTTGGCACTGCGCTTGCGAGTTCCACTACGCTCGCGGTTCCGGTTTTGCGAAAAGGACCGACGGCGATTTTAAATGACTGAGTTTATTTCTAGCCTGAGCTGCTTAAGCTCCTCTCGAAGTTCATTTATTTCGTTTCCCTGTGAAACTGCCGCGATTCGTTCACTTTCTGGTCGTATTTCATGTATGCGGTCAGCAATCTCAGTTAAGGCTATTGCACTATCTTCCGTGGACACAACGCGTTGCGTGTTTAACGGCAACCGATTCTTCCACAGCGTCAGCACCAAGTCGTCGGGAACTGACGGAGTTGCAAGCTTCTTCATGTCGCGGAAAAATTGGGATAGCGTTCTGTCTCCGATTTCCTCAATTTCCAGCAGTTTTCTTACTCGCGAACTGTCGGATTCGGTGAACCGTTTGTTTAGCTCTTGTTTCAGAAAATCGTATTTGCCACTTTTCGGCGGATTGAGTACGATATCTTCCACTTGTTCTATATATTTTTCGCCAAGGTTTGCGATAGCGATGTTAAATTTCGTGTCATCTTTTAAAATCCGGGCTGAGGTAAACTGAGCTTCTAATAATTTAAACCAAAGCGTGATTTTGTGTGGCCAAAACTGTGGAATACGAAGTGTATGTTGGCTAACCGCATTAACACTCTCCTCAAGATCACTACCCGTAGCGCTAGCCGCGCCGTCCGTAGGCATATTTATCGGAAAATATTTTCACTGATTAATTTCTTCGCACGCACGCGAACTCACCACTTTTTTGCGAAAATCACGTAGGGGTCACCACTTTGTGGGGAGTTCGAATTTATGCACAGACGAAACAACGTATTTGGGTTAACACGTTTATTAAAATTAACACATACTAAAAATAAACTATGTGCAAGTGAAATATTTATATAAAAAGATTACGGAATACAAGATTCGAGGGAATCTCGTTTCATTGTCGTTTTTGTAGAGCGAGCGATGTGCACCCGAAGACACCCAAAAAATGAATCCTGTCACCAGTTTGGTTCTTTCTCTGCCTGGCTGACCTGAAGGGTCGAAGTTTAGGTACCGGGAATTTCCTAATGGTCATTCAATCGTTTTATTGGACAGCAAAGTAATTCTTTAAAACATGTACATTTCTTTTAAGAAGGACCCTAATAAATTGTTGGAAATTTCCGATTGTCGGCGAGATGCCACAGTGTTTTTTAAGAAAGAATCCGAAAATTAAGAAAAATAGAAAAAGATCTTTCAAGTATTTCAATTTGATTAGTCGACTTACACTCTAAAGAAGGTTACTCAAGAAAATTTTCCTACAGAATTTTGCAAAACAGAAATAGTGATGCTTCAACTCAAACTTGACTAAAAAATAAACTGGCCATTTCCAGTCAAACAAAATATTTTCCGTTTTTTTTGTTCGACTGGCATCATAACAAAGCTTATCAAAAACTATGATCGGAATGTGAAAGTTATTTTTGCTCTAGGTCCAATCGTTCAGGTGCTATGACGGCTTAAATAAGCGAACGAGTCGATTTTCAAACATCAATAAATCGAAAACAGTTCAAGATAAGATATAGAGTATCCTTATTAAAAAAACACTTAGAATTGACCAGAGAATCCAAAAATGTAATAATATATAGGGCGTTCCGTTTAAAAAACGCAACATCCTTGGCGTAAGTCTTTTGTTTCTCATGCAATTCTCTGAGCAAAAATACATCGATTGTCTATTTCGAATTTCTTGAGAAATATGGGGAAGTCAAAAAAAACTCCGTTTTTCCTCCTCAATGAAAGTCCCTGTACATCTTTACACAGTCCTGGGACGGCATGCTGTACACTCCGTGGTTTTTCAGTTTGATTTTATTTTTGGGGTTTTCATGTAGTTTATCTATAGTTGTTTGTGGCTGTATGTTGTGTTTTCTAAGAATTCTTCTGATCCTGTCTGTTATGCCTTTTACATATGGTAAGACGACTTTTTGCTTTCGCGGTTCATAATTTGTGTTGTCTTTTGTTCGGGATCCCCGTGTATTAATAGCTTTCTCTATGATGTGATTTGTGTAGCTATTTTATTTTTCTTTAAAGCACTAGATATTATATTAAGTTGGTTTCGTCTCATCTGTATTTCAGTTAATCGCACGGATCTAGATATTGGGGTATTGGCCATAGCTTGAATGTGTGCTGGATGATGATGTTTGCAGAGAGTTGAGGATCAGTTTAGAAATAGAGTAAATTATAGCCCCATATAGCAATTAAATGTTTGCCGTTTGAATGTCCAAAGTTTTTTGTGCAATAAAGAGGAGTTGTGTAATTATTTTCGAACAAGTTGTATAGATGTTCTTATTGCTACAGAGTCAAGGGTGCCAAAGGATATTTCTGATAATGAAATTGTGATGGAGGGCTTCTCTGTTGTACGGTGTAATTCAGGCAGCAGGTATACTGGAGGTGTTTTATAGTATATACGAGACCATATTTCATATAAAGTGTGGCTAATAACTATTGAAATAATGAAATGTATAGTAATAGGGATTTACCGTTCACCAAGTGCAAGTATAGCTGATTTTTTGTATTTGACGGAGAAAATACTTGAAGAAATTGGAATGTGATTCACTATACGTGGTGGGAGATTTAAATATTAATCTGGATGTTGCAAAACCAACTTTTTACGGTACAAGACTGGTCGACTTAATCGCAAGCATTTAATTTAACACAAAAGGTAACAAACAGATTTCACACGTATTGATGGTATACATAGAACAATAGTAGATTTATTATTTACCGACAAGAACCCCTAAAATTACAGGTCACGACATGCTTGTTTTTAAAATAGGTAAATTGAATGAGGGAAGCAAAAAAGGAAAATCATCAAATCGTGTGAAAGATAGTACTTATATACAGTGTAGAAATTTAAAGAAGCTAAACAAAAATTCCTTTGAAACCGAATTAGAGAAAAGAGATCGGTTAACTATAGGCAATGTAGAGGTATTATCAGAATCCTTCCATAAGAATGTGATGAAATCACTGGACGTAATGGCACCACTTTATACCGTAAAAAGTGATCGAGAAAAGAATAAATGGTTTGACCAGGAATTAAAAAACCTAATTAAAGAGCGTGACAAATTATACCAAAAACCAAGATTGGAATATTCTGAACAAAATTGGGAAGCTTATCGACAAACGAGGAACAGAGTGACACAGGAAATAAGAAGTAAAAAATGCAAATATTATGAAGATGTGATTGATAGAAATAAAGGAGACAGTAAAGCCATGTGGAAAGGTATAAAGGAGGTTTTGGTACAAAATAAAAAAAGTGAAATTAAAGAAGGGTACTTTAATGGAAAGAAGGAAAAAGAAAAAGTAATAATTGCTGAAAGTTTTAATTCATTTTTTATTAAGAGCATAGAAGACATTGTAAATAAATCCTTAATCCCCAATCCTGTTCAACTACAACTGAATAATAGGGAAATTTTAAACATTGATTTTCTGAGTGAATTTACTACGGTTTCAGAGAAAGAAGTAATCAAGATCTTTAGTGACCTTTAAAAAGACTACTCTATAGACGGAATATCAAAGAATATTTTAAAGAAGGGAAGTAAAGTGACTGCGAGAGAGTTAACTAAAATAATTCATAAATCATTGATAGAAGGTGAAGTTCCAAAGAGTTGGAAGGAATCTATAGTTGTTCCCGTTCAAAAAATTCAAAACACAAAAAAATGTGAGGAATTCAGGCCTGTAAACATGGTGTCACTTTGTGAAAAAACTCAGGAGTTGTGTGTAAAGAAACAGCTTATGGACCACCTACATCGGAATGATATTTTAATAGAAAACCAATCTGGCTTCCGTGATCAGCATTCCTGTGAGACAGCTATTCAGTTAGTCATTACTAAGTGGAAGGAGGTACTAGATGTAAATAAAGTGGTGCTAAGAGTGTTTATAGATTTTAAGAGAGCGTTTAAAACTATTAATCGGGACATACTATTAGAAAAACTTGAAAAAGATGGTATTGTGGGTAAGGCAAATAAATGGTTTAGTAATTATTTAAAAGACAGATGCCAAAGAGTTAAAGTGGGTGATTTTTTGCCTTCCCCTAAAATTGTTAAATATGGTGTCACTCAAGGGACTGTTTTAGGTTGTACATTGTTCATACTGTATATAAATGATATTATAGATTGTGTAGATAATGATGTTGTAATAAATTTGTTTGCTGACGATACAGTGGTATCTGTGGTAGCTGATGATATGGAGAAGGCTAGGTTTAATGCAAAATGTAATAAATAATTTAGGAAATTGGTTAGAAATAAATAACTTATATGTAAATGTAAAGAAAACAAAAGCAATGTTATTTTGTACTAAAAAGAATCTAATAGAGCCAGATTTGTTTATGTTAAATGAAAGATTAGAATTTGTAACTGAAATTAAGTACCTAGGAGTTATAATAGACAACGAACTTAAATTTTCTAAACATATAAAATATATATATGTGATAAGATAGGTAAAAAAGTAAATTATTTCAGAAGACTTAGTCACAGCTTGTCATTGATGTCTAGGATTACAGTCTACAAATCCATCATTACTCCACACTTTGAATACTGCCCTACAATATTATTTTATGTTAATGAGAATAGCAAGGCTATACTACAAAAACTTCAGAATAGAGCAATGAGAACTGTTCTTAGGGTAAATAGGTACACTAGTGTTAGAACGATGTTGGATACTTTAAAATTTTTGAGTGTAAAACAAAGAATGGTATATCATAATTTAATTTTTATTTATAAGATGTTCCTCCACATGTTACCTAAATACTTAATTGATAGGATAAGGTTTGTGAATGATATACATGGTTATAACACGCGATCAGCGGGAAATATATTTGTGCCTAGAGCAAATAAAACGATTACTCAAGAATCTTTGTTTTATCGGGGTGGATGCATTTATAATACATTGCCACTCGATATAAAATCTTCCCAAACTCTGAGAGATTTAAAAGAAATGTTTGCACATTTATTAAGGAAACATTCAATTGAGGTGTACTCTTTTGACTTCTCTTAATATATAGACGTATTTAAGCCTTATATTGTTTAATTAATTGAGGAGATGGCAATTTTCGCAGGTTAAATTATAAGATAGATGGAGCGTCATGATTGTATTAGTATATCATATTTAGTTCCTACCATTATTATTGTAATGTTTTAGCAAAGTTATGCTAATAAATTATTTGTTTGTTTGTTAGGATCTTGCATTAAATACCTATCTGTATGTGTTGGTTTTCTAAACACGCTGTGTTTCAAATTCCGTTATGCAATTTTGTGACAAGAACATCTAAAAATGGAGGTTTTTTGTTTTCCTCTAACTCTAAAGTAAATTGTATTCTGGGATGCATTGAATTTACGTGAGTCAGACATTTTTCGACCTCTGTATGACCATGTTGCCATTTAATAAATATGTCATCCACTTAACGAATCCATAATTTGGGCTTTAAACTTGCTTTCTCAAGAGCTTCTTTCCCCAAGTATATCATAAATAAATTCGCGAGTATTGGTGATAGCGAGGACCCCATTAGTCTATTTGTTTATACTTTTGCCCGTTGAATGAAAAATAAGTATTTTTAAGGCAATGCTCCGAGAGTTGTATTATATGTGCCAGGAAATCCTCGTTCATAGCAATCCTGTCCAATGCTTCGTCGATGGGAATACTGGGATACAAGGCTTGCTATGATCCTAGTGAAATGTTCCGAGTGTTTTACAAAAGAATCAGCTTTATCGACAGCTGGTTGCATAATTTCAGCAAGATATTGTTCCAGTTTTTGAAGCGGCGAATTAACAGCACTAACGATAAGTCAGATGGGCGCCTCTGTTTTGTGTATTTTTGGTAAACCAGAATTTAGAACATCTGTTCAACTTTTCCCTTTTTTATTTTTTTTAGTAGATTTTTCTAGGTATGAAGTCGGGTCCCTTGGAACAGGCTTATAACAATTGTCTTGTAGGATATCCAGTATTTTTTGTATGTAGTGTTGGGTATTCATAACTACAGTTGCGTTTCCTTTATCTGCTGGAAGGATTATGTCTATACTTTTTCGAAGGTTTTTTAGGGTTCTTTGTTCAGTGGCATTTAGGTTTTGTTCTGGTAGTGAACTAAAAATGCCGAATCTCCTCTGCTTCTTCAGAGGAGTCAGTTTCCACTCCAGCTTATAACATTTTTTAAATATATATATATATATATGTATATATATATATATATATATATATATATATATATATATATACAGTGTGTCCCAGATTCGCTTCTCTATATAGGGATCTCGGCTCCTATTATATCTACAGCAAAGGTTAAATGGGGAAAGTTTTAGAGGAAACTTATTTCATTCGATATCTGGCTTCAGATTTATGATCGATCAATACGTTTGGGAAATATCGGCAAAAAACCGAAAATGGCGGATTTCGTTTTTCGCCAGTATATCCAGAACGGTAAATTTGACAGCTGTCAAAATGTGACATTATTTGGACACATTTTTAAGACAAATAAGATGGCGTGTACGACACGTCTTCATTGTTTTTTGTTAACCCGCAATCCGCCTCAACTTTCATTTTTCTTATGACCGCCATATTGTGATATCTCACAAGTGCATTAAAGATTTTAGTGTCATCAAAATATCACACTTCGTAAATTATGTGTCAATGTTTTAAAGGAGGCCATGATTTATTTGCCACAAGATTACATTAATAAGTAAGTAATGTATTGAACGCATTGAATTTTCAATACAACATGAACGTAACGACTTAAAAAAATCTAAATGAGCTTTAACTACTTTGTAAGTAGGTAACATTAATTTACAAATCTGCAAAATCACGTCCATTTGAATCGAGACATTTTTGACAATTGGTGACTGTTTTTCGTACAACCCTGGTAAAAGTATTTCGGTTAATAGTTGTAAATGGGTCCAGAACTCTTTGTCTCAGGATTTCTATGGTCACGGGGGATCAAATTCATAGATTTCATCCTTCGTGTGACCCCAGAGGTAGTAAATCCAAGGGCGACAGGTCAGGGGTTCTAGGAAGCCAAGATACTGGACCATTTAAAGAAATTATTCTTTCGTCAAACTGCTCTCTTAAGAAGTTCCTGTCTTGAATGGTATTGTGAGCCGGACATCCGTCTTGTTGAAACCAAGTTCTTCTTAATTCATCTTCCGTTAAATAGCTCGTAAAGCTGGTACAACCCGGTTTCTCAAAAGCTCTAGGTACCTCTGCCCGTTTAGGTTGTAGTCAAACAAAAATGGGCCAATAAGTCGATTTCCTGAAATGATTAATAAATAGGTGCCCAACAGTCAAGGGCGGCAGGGTCTGCAGGGTGGTACTAGAAACTATAAATTATAAAGGGAAAATTATCTTTATTAAAAAGTAGATATTTTCTTTCCAAAAATAATTATCGAAATATCCCGTAATGAATGAGCTTGTATAGAATTGAAACCTATTCAGCTTTATTATGAAAAAGAAAAACATATTTGGTTAGCGGGAAGTAAAAGCCGTAATAAATTATTTTGTTGGTATTGCATATTAATTTCGGAAATACTAAATCAATTTATTTCAGTGATATAATAATCTTAAATAAATACACCGTGCTTTAATAAAACAAAAAATATCAAAAGAACAAACCCCTTGCGCTTTAAAATTTAAATTATTCGGAAATACAGCTGAACGCCTTTCTATAAATCATAATGAAAATCGAAAAATAATTCGACATTTGATTAATATGGTATTCTTTTCATAATGCAAGAACTAGGCTTCCCTGGTAATAATAAATCATTAAATATAGACAATCAAAATAATTTTAGAGAATTAGCTAAATCTGCAGAAAATTTATATAAAGTGTTAATAAATTTATAGAACCCAATTCTATTTTTATAGGTTCTTCGAAACTACAATACAAAATGATTGAATAAACATGTAATAAAATATTAAAAATGTAAGTTGACTGATTAGAGTAGAACGTTTTACTTTTTTTTTATTAGATTGTACTCTTTTAGTATCATTAAAGAACTAAACGAAAAAAAAAAAGATTATTATTTGACCATCATTTGGTGCCTATTTAAAAAAGATTGGTTAGATTAACTTACCAATGATCCCACACCAAACGTTACTTCCAAATCTGATCTGTAGACGTCTCTCTGCCACTTCGTGAGGATTTTGCACAGCCCAATGATGACGGTTGTGCCTATTAAAGACTCCACAATTCGTGAACCTGCTCTCATCGGACCACAAGACATGATTTACAAACTCAGGATTTTCGTTACATCTTTAGGAACGTATGTGTGTGCTTGGTTAGCTATATATCCAATACATTCCTTTTTTATATGAACTGTGAGAGTTTATTGAAACACTGTTAAAACGAAATAAAATAAGTCTATTGAACTAGAACAACAAAATTCACATCCGACTTCTTGCAAGTCCAAAAACAGAGTCCTCCTCTAATATTAATACAAATCTCAAGAAACATAAAGTTCCACCCCCTGTGCCGAAATTCCTCGCTTTGATTGGTCCTCTTCGTCGGCAAAAGGTTTTTTTTTATCTTCGTAAACTTTCCCATGGTCAAAATAAAAACATTCATTACAGATAGTAAAATGGGAATTTGGACAAAGCTTTACTAAGAAGGGTCGTTTCGGTATTTTCCTATCGTAAACCCTAAATGCAATAAACAGTTTACTATCGGTGATGGTTCGAACGTGCAACAACATATTTTAAAATCGTACAAAGAAGGTGAAGTGTTGTAAAAATAAAAATTAACGGATAGCATACAAGAACCTTAAAACTAAATTAGACTCTAAATGCCGATGGAAATTCCCACAATTATGTACAGAAAACTAAGTACCTACAAACTTTTACATTTCTCAATAGCAATAGATAATTAGCCTAGATTAAAAAAGTAAATGTAAAATAAAATAAATATGTACAGTATGTTATGCAGTAACAATGAAAAGAAAAACAAATATATACAGTGTGATATGCGCAAATTTTAACTTTGGCAGACAAATGTGGGAGACATTCAGTCGCCACACATCTCCTAGTATACCACTCACAGAACTGTAGTCGTCTTGGGAAATCAGTTTCCTAAAGTCCTTGTGCTATTATGGGTTTGTATGGATGGTACTTATTCTTTTTTAAAACTCTCTGTACTGTTGATTTTGGCACATTAGTTTCCTATTCTACAGTTCTTATCGATGCACTAGGGCAGGGGTGCTCAAACTTGAACTGCTGGCGATCTACCTCAATATTTTTAGACTGCTTACGATCGACTCTGAGAGGCTGCAAGTATGTGTGATGCAGGGTTGTCGTACATACACGATACATACACCCTACCTATCTACCTACCTACCTAAGTAGGGTGTACCGTTGCATATATAGATATTAGCTTTCCGCACAATATATATTATTTTAGTCAAGGTTTGGGTTAGTTAGGTTCTTCTCTACAATATCAATGAAAAAATTCATAGTTATTCAAAATTGCGAGTTTATTGGTTGTTACAAAACAAAAGAGTTACATATGGTGTTAAACTTAACTAAGGAGTGACTTTGGATGTTGAAGCGTGGCACTGCATGTCCTCAGCATACTTTTCATAAGATGGTACGTAACCACTGAGTGCTAATAGCAAGCATGATGACATATGATCGTCAGTTAGTCGATTGCGTTATGTTGACTTAATTATCTTTATTTCAGAAAATGCAGACTCGCACAAGTAAGTTGACCCAAACATTGCTGTCAGTTGAAGGGCGATTTGCCTTAGATTTGGATATTTATCTTCAGATATAAAACACCAGAAATTTGTATCAGATGCTGTAGCTTTGAGATGTATATCTGATATAATCTGCACCAATGCATTTTCAACAGAACATTAGTTCATATTAAACTGACTTCCTATTTCAGCAGCTAATTCCTTAATGTTTTTACATGAAAAAGGATAACTCATAAATGATGCTACATTTGCCAATTTACTACAATCATAAAAACGCGTTTCGAATTCTCCCAAAATATTTGATAATTCAGCCTCATACGTATCATAATTCAACTGAGGAATCCTTGCTTTCAAAGACGGAAAATGTTTCAGATCCTTTCTTTTCAGTTGATCTATCATAAGTTGCAATTTACTTTTGAATGCGTTTACTGCGCTAATCATCTCAATAACAGTTTTTCCTTTACCTCGAAGCTCCAAGTTAATGGTGTTTAAGTGCATTGTGATGTCACTCAAAAATGCCAAATCAGTCAGCCATTTTTCGTTTTTCAACATCTGAGTTTCATCATCTCTTTCGTCTAGAAAAGCTGTTATTTCGGGCAATAATTCTTGAAACCTTTCTAGGAATTTTCCGCGACTCAACCACCTGACGTCCGTGTGAAGAACTAAATCAGTGTGTTGAGCTGACTCCCTATCTTCCAACTGCAACTTAAAGAGCCGCCGTTGCATGCTGCGTGCACGGATGAAATTCACAATTTTTGTTGCAATGCCCATAATTTTCTCCGTGTTTAAAACTTTTGAACACAAAACTTGTTCATGTATAATGCAATGGATTGAAAAAAATGAAGGGAAATCTTCATTAGCTCGATACAATGCCACAAAACCGTTTTTGATTCCAGTCATTGCTGGTGCTCCATCGGTTGTAATGCACACTAATTTATATATTGGTAGCTTGTAGTTTTTTACAAAATTGAAGAAAACGTCATATATATCTTCGCCACGGGTCTTCCTCTTCAGAGGAATGATTGTCAAAAATTCTTCCATGTCATTGAATACCGTCCGAATAAAAATACATAGCTGGGCAGTGTCTGTCATATCGGTGGATTCGTCGAACTGTAAAGAAAAGTATGTATATTCTATGATATCGTTTTCTAGTTTATCTGCCATGTCCTGACTCATGACTTCAATACGCCTTGTGACAGTCGGGCGAGATAACTGAAGTTCTCTAATAGCAGACATGATTTCTGTTTTATTTTTAAAATCTCCAAATAGTCTCACCCGCTTCAATAAATGCTTTCTTCACAACCGATCCATCTTCGAATGGTTTCTTGTGTTTCGCCAATATATGAGATATTTTATATGACGCGATCGTAGCAGCTTTTGATTGTTTGGCTGGTCTTGTGAACATGGTTTGTTCTTTTTTCAAACAAGATATCAAATCACGTACTTTTCGTTTTCTTAATTCACTCTGTGGCGGAAAATCCTTTTCATAGTTTTTATGAACCGTTTTATGATGCCTCTCTAAGTTAGGTATTGCAACTGACACACGACAAATAAGACAAATGCACTTGTCCTTCACCATACAAAACAAAAATTCTTCCTCCCAATCGTTATTAAAATGATACGTTTTAGATTTCTTCGCTGCACTCATTTTGTACTATTTAATAATAAACTTTGTATCGACGTAGTATTGCCTTCAAGTTGCAATTCAGAATGACTCCAGTTCCTGCAGGCGCAACATTTATATCGGCGTGAACGAAAGTCTCGAATGTTCCCGTCAAACGCGCCGCTCGAAATTTCTAGAAAAGCGGCAAGAATAAAAAACGCGGCTTTTCTTTGACAAGTACCGCACGTTCCTTTGATAAAGCCACCTTTTGCTGCTAGCAAAGTGTTATTTTATTACGTAATAAATTTTTGTATTTTAGTTGAGAACATACTTATTAAAAAAATTTTTATTCTCGAGATCTACTCAAAAAGCACTCGCGATCGACCATTCGAGGGTTTTCGTTGACAGCTTGTAAAATGTTTCTGTTGCCATTTTCATTGTTATTATTGTATCCGCTTCTAGGTTGTTTGAAGGCACCATGGTTAATTAAATTAACTACGATTTTCCTGAATTGGGTTTTATGAGGCTGTCGTAGTTCGGGGTACATCTCCAAATACCTTGCTAAGGTAACGTCAGCGTTTCAGTATGACTGAAAGTACAGAGCTAACATGTCAACCTTTTCTTCATTTGAATACGGAATGCCGGTCATTTTCTATAGGTTTTGACAATTTATGTGTCAGATTTATGATTTTATTGGGATAAAAGCGTACCTACTACTTATTTTTCTAACACATGCCAGCTCATTATTTTCATAATGGAAATACCCTCGCAATAATAAAAAAAATATTCGGAAAGCCCTAATACGTACCATTTTTTAATAGCCTAATTAGAACCTTTTATATTGGTAGGTAAACAATTTTATTGTGGGGCGGCTAAAATAGGTTTTACAACGGAAAAATTACCTAGACTGGGTTGTTTACAACATTAGACATAAAATAAACGTTAAACATCACTCTTCTGGTGAGTTTCGAATTGAGTGGTTCTCTGTGTATGGATAAGCAAGTGTATGTGAAGACGAGAATGTCGAGTCAAACGCGCCGAAGTTGCAAAATTTCTCCTGACAAATTTTGTTATATTTGTGGAGAACTTCTGGTAAAATTACTAGCCAGGCCATTTTCCGAAAATGTAAAAAAAGGCCTACTTTAAATATTTTGGTGTGTTAATTGGGATCAAGATAAGTGGTGGGTTCCCCATGTGTGCTGTGTTAGTTGTATTTGGTGCAGTGGATGAAGGGAAAGAGAAAAAGCATACCTTTTGCAGTTCCAATGGTATGGCGAGGACCCACCAATCATTCTGACGATTGTTATTTTTGCCTGACAAAGACTGAAGGTTATTCCAAAAAGGGAAAGCATAATATAGAATATCCAAATTTGCAATCTGCCATACGACCTGTTGCTCATAATGCAAATTTGCCAGTGCCGATTGTGCCTTTAAATTGGCAAGTTATTGATTTGCGAGATAATGGAGATAACGCATCATCAAGCAGCTCAGAAGAACAGTGCACCGATCCCATTTTGCCACAGGTCCCAGTTCTGGCTAGCCACATTTGATTGTTCAAAGTGAATTAAATGATTTAGTACGTGATTTGGGGTTATCCAACAGTCAGAACTTCTGGGTTCCCGTCTTAAGGAATGGAACCTATTGGCCAAAGAAACAAAAATTACGAATTTCAGAAAAAGAAATGCTATGTTTTCTGATTTCTACAGTATGGAAAATTCGTTGTGCGCGTGTACTGATATAGACAGTTTAATGCAGGAACATGATATTGAACATTCTCCCCGTGCGTGGTGCTTATTTATAGACATCTAAATATAGCTTAAAAGCTGTGTTATTGCATAATGGAAATTTAACACCCTCTATACCAGTTGCCCACTTAGTTGCAATGAAAGAAAATTGTGAAAATATGCGCACGATTTTGGATAAAATAAACTACAATAGGTATAAATGGCAGATATGTGGGGACTTAAAGTTATAGCGATTTTAGTGGAATTTCAGGGGGGATTTATAAAATATTGCTGTTTTCTTTATTTATGGGACAGTCGTGCGATAAATCAGCATTATGTAACAAAAATTTGGCCAGAAAGAAGCGAATTTCAACCGGGATCTCAAAATGTTCAATTTATATCTCTTGTTGATCCCAAAAATGTCCTTTTGCCTCCTCTTCACATTAAACTTGGGCTGATGAAAAACTTTGTGAACAAGTTTTTCCCCAGTTAATTGATGCCAAATTAAAAGAAGGCATTTTTATTGGGCCACAAATATAAAAATTGCTGGACGATGTCAATTTTACGGAAAAGCTTACTAAGCAGGAACTCAGAGCATAGAATTCATTTGTTAATGTAGTAAGAGGATTTTTAGGCAACAATATGGATGAAAATTTTAAACAATTAGTTAATGAGCTCTTAGATGCCTATAAAGCGCTTGGTGCCAGAATGTCATTAAAAATTCACTTCCTCTATTCCCGTCTGTCATTTTTTCCTAAAAATTTGGGAGCTATTAGTGACGAGCAGGGTGAAAGGTTTCACCTAGATATCAGAACAACGGAAATTCGGTACCAAGGACGATGGGATCCAGTCATGATGGGTGACTACTGCTGGTTTTTGAAGAGAGAAGATAGGACATTTTATAAACGGAAAAAATAAAGTTTAATTAGTGTTTTAAGTTAATATTCCCCTCGTTTGCTTTTCTCTTAGATGTATGGTATGTTTAATAGGCGAAAACTGTAGTCAATAAACAGTGTTAAGAATTTTCTGAAATCGTTTTTTCTATAGATATTAAGTATCGTAACATTCGATATGGTTCTACAACTCTAACAAGAACACCTTACGTGCTACAACTTTCTATTTGTCATTTTCGTATTTGGATAGGCCCATTCTATTAGATTATGCTATTCTGATTTGTGTTACAACAAAAAAAATTTTTTTGTCAGCTAGTGAATTGTTAACAGCTTTATACAAGATGGGATGGGGCACAACTTACACGTCGATCTCTAACTGCTGAATGATACTTTCTTTTTAAATGAACCTTAATTCTCTGAAATTACACTTTTTTCCTGAATTTTGCAAATTGCATTTTTACTATTCTTTGTATATTGAAAAACAGTGGTTAATAACTTTTTAATTTCATGAGAATATTAACCATATGCAGAATAATTTTTCAATATTTTATTAAACTCAGTTATGTTAACGCATACATTTTTTTAAATTATAAATTTTAAGGAATTTTTTAATTATGTATGTTATTTATCACTAGTTTTTCGATACCGGTTGTATAAAAAATATATAAATAACATAAAGTTTATACAGGTTGTTGCAAACCAGATGCTCATGCTTATTGAGATCTCGCAGAAAACTAAGAGTTTTAATAGCGACAAAGTAACGCATTGTACTAAAATACTTTTTTAAGATTGTCGAAAACAAAAAATTGAAATATTTTAATTAATTTTAATTTTTTTACTTATTTAAGGCGTCGCATAATCAACATTTTCATTGCAAATTTTGTCCATTACAAAATGGCATTTTTTAACTTTCTATTCCGACGGTTCGGTCCCAGTCACCAATCACATGAATTTAAACATGATACTGTATGTTCCATGGTATTTTCTAAACCAATAATTTATTCGATTTGAATAAATGGCACTGAACTAAAAACTGAAGATACCAATGCATTAAGTACTGCATTACGTTAAAATGTGTTCAAAACATTAGATCCCAGAAAAAATTTAATAAAACCCAAGTTTACAAAATATAAAAAAGCGTTTGCAAGCAAACCATTTAAATTATTAAAGATGAATTTTAAGAAATTACACTTTCAACTGCAATTTAGGGTCAAACTACTTGTAACAATTCAATGAAATTAAAAAACCGTTCCGAGCTTTGAAGGCATTTTTATCAAAAATAATACGAAAAAGTAAAAATATCCTTTACGGAATTCAGGAGACAAGGTCTAATTTAAGAAAATAAGACAAAATTAATTAGTACGCTCCTGAAGTAAAATCAACATTCCGAAACGCAGAGAGAGTAGAGTAGTAAGAGTTTTCAATTTAGAGAGAAAAATGTTGAAAAAAATGCGTATTATAAGAAAAAAACTAATAAAAAAAGAAACAAATCTGATATCAAAATTTTGAGAAATTACTTTTTTTATAAGAACCCATTTAATGAGTACATACATATAAAATTAAAATAATTTTAGATTTACAAATTCTCGCTCTTAACAAAGTTCGTGTAAAAAAAAACTACTTTTGTCTTATCCCTCGTATATACCAGAACAAAGCAAACCTTAAAACACACATGCCACAAGACACACAAATTTACCAGTTTATCTCTATATCATAATTAAGTAATGCACCAAATTTGAAATCAATCAATTAACTAGATTTTCAGGCTGAATTTTAAAATATTTTATTAAGCCGCCGCGCCGCGCCAGTCCTTACCTTATAGCTTTTTCTAACACATAATTTAAGAAAACTAAATTCTTTCAATTTTCGTTTGATCAATGGGAGAGGGGGATTTTAATCCCCTTTACACTCCCCTTATCTATTAAATTTGATTTAAATATTTGAATTTGAATTAAATTGAACTCGCCAACTTGTCAGTAATTTTCTAAAATTTTCTGGACAGTAAGGCGAAGGCTGATTGCATATTATATGAGATTTTTATTCATAAAACTGTTTAGTCCTTGATCAACAAGCCAAAATGCTACAGGTCTTTAACAAAACTGAACATATTATCAAAATTGCTAAACGACAATATACAGGGTGGGCCACCGAAAACTTTCCACCCCATTTTTATTGCGGTTGCTAAAAAACCGAAAAAGGCTCTAATCTGGCAATTCTTGGTTTTAGGAGGACATATTTCTGGGGCATTTTTTTCAAATAAGTTCTGATCCCCTATTTTTGCAACGAAAAATTACGGCCTAAAAAGTTTAAATGTCCTACCATTTTCTGTTCAGTAAATTTTAAAAATATCCATTACCAACTTCCGTACAACAATAAAGCTGCTGTTCAAAGTTTCCGAAGTAATTGTGATATTATTTATCCGCATTCGTATATAATCTGCTGACGCAAATATTCTAACGAAATTGTGCGGAGAAAAATCGGGAAACTGTAAGCTGGGTCTGTAATGGTTTGGGCAACGATTTCGTTGGAGGCGAAAACGGACATTTTACAGCCCCACGGTGCGCCTTTTGCTTTCGCCATTGGAGATGGATTTATTTAATGCATGGCAATGCACGTCCACACACGTGGTAAAGGAGTATCTGGCAGACTCTGAAGACTCGAAGCCCTCATATTAATCCAGTGGCGGCTCGTGGTGAATTATATTGGGAGGTCAATAACAAATTTAAAAATAGGCATATTTGAAATAAAAATAAATATCTTATCTTTAAATTCTCTTGAAGTTCAGGTCTACTCATCCTTCTTTAGAATTGGAAAAATGCTGAATGACGTTAAAATTGCACGCACATTCCTTTTGTAAACGATTTCTCGATACTTAACATTGCTAAAGCGGATAGTCTATCTTGGCCCAACTTCTCAACAAAATTTATAAGCCCTCGAAAAACCCCTAGATTTTCAGACAAAGCCGTTTCATCATGGCCACGTAGTGCCAGCTCGAAAGCCCCACAAAATTTTACACAATCTATATTTTTGTTTAAAATATAACTATTTTTGGATACAATTTCATTAAAATCTCTAAGGGATTTTCTATAACCTGTGTCTAGCCACCGAACATTAATCAGACAAGAAGGGGCACAGTCCGTCGGAACTTTTATGCTGTCCTTCAGTGGTGGCTCGCGGGTGAAAAAGTGAGTGAAGTGCAAATGAAGCAAGAAAATATCTATTTCTTAAATAAGTTTTTACAGATTTGAAGCAAGAAAAATTTCTTTCCACTGAAGCTCTTGGGAAAATAATTTATATGTTTCGGTATAAAAAATATATTTATGTTTTTCACTTGATCTTGCAGCGATATATTCCAATTACTCTCATTGGCAAAAATAAGACCAAGCTCATTTTTAAGTCGTTGACTTATGAAAATATTTCCCCATATAACTGTAACAAATTTTCGGGCCAGTCGGAAAATTTAAACTATTTTCGGAAAATTTAGCAGAACCTACCAAACATGAAAATGTTAAGTTTTTAACAGTCTTGAAATCTTAGTGTCATTTCCATTAAAATATAGTCCAATATTTCATAAAAAAGGGTTCTATACTTAGCATTAATTTCTTCAGGTGAAAGCTTAGCAAGCTCACGTTTGTAATGATTTATTTCTGTTTTAGAATTTGCTTTATCAAACATGGTATTAAGAAATGTTTCTTTTTTTACTGAGCGCCTCACGACAGCGTTTTATATTGGATATGCAAAAATGAATGTCAAGCGATTTTTTTGAAGAACGTCAAATGGTATGTCCGTGATTGAGAAAATCTCATTAAACACTAATGCTAGAAACGTGAATTTAAAATCGTTCATCTCACCTAAAAATCCTTTCGCAAGGCGGATTGATTTTTCATCAGTTTATTCCAGTCTTGAACAATCACATTTACTAACTTTGAATTTGAAGTTGTAACAAGACCATAAATAAATATAACACAAAACATTGAAGTTAACTGCAAAGGAACTCACCGGTTGCAGCGAAATCCGCGAAAATAAAAATAAATAACCACCGCAAACTAAACGACACGTGGGTGTATTGTATTGTAATTCACCGAGAATGTTGTCATGGCAACATAGTAGGAAAATCGTAAATTAAACATAGCACCTCCAGCAAAGTCAAAGCGGTTTGCACTACTGTTATAGTTGTTATAATAAAGTTCGATCGAAAGTTTTAAAAAGACATGCCGCCAACGGTCAAGTAAAATATATTTATTCGAGATGTACAGTTTATTTTTTACCAATTAGGTGAATAAATGAATGTAAAAACTAAAATTTTAAGAGATATATAATAAATATAGTTAGGTATTTGCTTGTTTATTTTTCCTGGTGAAGTAGCTACTTCACCTGAATAGCCGCCACTGTTGTCCTTACAAAAACGCGCCGACAAATCCGAGAAATGTATTCAGCTGTGCAGGTGTCCATGCTATTACGAGGTTAATGCAAACCGCTAGCGATTAAAAAGAGTAAACGTTCACTTACCGGGGTGATTTAAAAACGAGTTTAAAAATATCCATCCAAAATTTTTATTGTAACCTATTTTGCTTTATATGTATTAAAAGGAAAACGGAGAAAACGTCAAATTGTTTAATTAATAGATCTTAATATAATTATAGAAAGTACTGTTTGTAAAAATTAAGTAAAAAAGGAAATTAGTTGATGAAAACTTCAATCCAAGATGACAGAACAAAATGGCGGATTAATAAAGTGAAAAAAATCACATTCTCAGGTTTTACATATTTTCAGTTTTTAGCGTCCCTATACTCAAAAAGATATGTTTTATCAATTCTGTCGGTCCATCTGTCAATTTCTTTGTCGGTCGTCAGTCCGCGACATAGCTTAAAAGCTAATCATCAGATTAACTTCTATTTTAGGCAAAAATTAAGAGTCATATGGGTATGACCTGGTTATATTTTGGTAAAAATCCAATATGCCGGAACAAGATAGCGGACTAGTGAAAAATTAAAAAAAAACTATTACTAAAAAACTAATTATACAATTTTCTTAAATTTTGCACAAACATCAAGTGTTACGAATAAACTAGTAAGATTTTGGTATAAATAAAAGATAGCAAAACAAAATGGTGGTCTAATAAAATATTTAAAAAATCGGCTTGAAAAAACTACTTATTAGATCAATTTCAAATTTTATGCAAGCAATAATGTGATGTACAGATAAACTGGTAAAGTTGTGGCACGAATTCAAGATGGTGCAATAAAATAGCGGCCAATAATTTTTTTGAAATTCAATTGACATTAAATTTCATAGAAAAATTAAATGTGATATAGGAATAAATCTCGGTACAAACTGGCAAAATTTAACATGTCGGTGTCTGTCAATGTAAAAAGTACTTACTGAATTTATTTTTAATTATGCCCAAAAATCAAGTGTGGCATAGGTAGAAACTAGTAAAATATTAATAGGAATCATATGAAAAAAAAAATGGCACCGAATAAAAATGTTTAGAAGATAGTAATGACTATTATACTGAACTAAATTGGGCTACTCTTCACTAATCCTAATAAAAGAAAAGATTTATAACCGGAAAGTTCCGGCTAAAGAAAATTTACCGATTTTTTAATAGATAGTAAACACTACAGCATTGCCGTCCGTACTCGAAAGATTTATATAGTTGCATGCAAACACTTTTAAAGAAGTATTTTTGTTATTGTACATAGATATTTTTATATTCTTCGATTATATCAGGAGTTAAGGCCGTTTTACATGCTGCAATTCTTCTTTGCAATATGCAATAGTCTTGAACAAAGGCATGCGCAGTTTGACAAAAGGTCAATGCAACTTGCAAGAAAGAATTGCAGCATGTAAAACGGCCTTTACATTAACCAAAACTTTATTAATATCTTGGATACATTTTGCACCTTCAACCTCATTAAGATATGTTTGAGTAAATAATTTCTTGAATGCCTTACAAAATTATATCATCCGCCACAATTTCTTATCAAGCCAAAAAAAATTCGAGGCAATCCTGATTAAGGTTTCTTGTTAAAAGAAATAAATAATTTTTGCGTTTTAAAGTTTCCTATAAAGATAGAACGGGGTTAATCGTAATTTTTCAGCTATTTACCAAACACAAAACACAAAGTAAATCGAGAAATGTTTATCTTAATATAAAGACAATTGGTATATATTAATGTTTGATGGTATATTTCAATACTTTATTATACGACGGACAACCGGTTTATGCATCTCGCCCGGCAGCGCCTTCGAGGGCTCGAAAAAGCATAGCATTCAATATTCGAGTGAGATAGGCATATCAAGGGGAGGAGCTTCGAGTGCTCCTTCTTGTCTTGTAAAAGTTCGGTGATCTAGCTGAGTGCGAATATCAGCACTTCCGACCGTAGCATAGTTCACCGAACATTTCATGTGATCTGCATTTTTATGTTTTCTTTTAAGTGTTTTAAGTCTTTAACATCGGTTTTGCACCATAACGAATCCGGCGAGTCCTTAAAACAACAAACAAACATAACAGTAAAATGAGTTAGAGACTTCACAACCACATATCCAGTTAGCTAAATTGTACATACTTTTGCGAAAGTTTCGATAAACCTCTTTATTTTTGTCTTTACTGGTTTGTCGTATACTAAGTTCTGGCAAATTGCGGCTACTTATCTTGAATTCGGTTATTTTCTCAAAATTAAGTGCGTTAGTACTCTTTAGTTGTTTAATTTTTTGCACTACCGACTCAACATAGACCATCTTGAAATTGGTTATTTTTGCAAAATTAAGTTCGCAAGCACTTTTGAGTTGTTTATTTTTTTATACTAGCCACCACCAACATTTTGTTTCCTGTATATTTCCAACTCACACATGGATCACAAAAATAAAAAAATATATATCACAAAAAACAGAATATAAATCAATTTTCATTGATTAAAAACGTCTGAAACAATATCGAGTTAGAATATCGACTGCGCCACCTCTGAACAACTGAATTTCTGCATGCCGACGTGATGCCGCGACCGATCGATCGAATTATGAGAAGAGACCGGCTGATGACCCAAATCGCCCAGCCTAGCTGAGTATAGAGTATTTTATTATGCCTAAGAAACGCAACGAGACCAATGGAACCGCCGCGCGCGGCTTATAGTTTAGCATATTTAACTTTTCCCAAGGTTCGCGTTTTATTACAACTATTAGGAGGGACGGTCAAACGAATAATTTATTTTCTGAAATATTTTTGTGGGGTCATTGACCAAATGACCCTATGGAAGAGCCGCCACTGCTGATAAGTACATTTTTTTCAAGATCTGTCACTATTCAATGTCAATCAGAAGTCTTTACCGAAAATGCAAATTTTCAGGTAAATCAATTTAACTTAGTAAATGTAGTGTTTCATAAAAGTAAATTTTTGGAAATTGATAAGAACGACCTTTTATCTTTAAAAATGTCTGAGCGACAAAAAAAAGATGTTTTTACTGAAATATCTTTATGCAGATGAAAATTGTGTAGTAAAGAAATTTAAAAGTAGTTCCTTTTGTCTCCCTCCCTCTGTTCTTCTACCTTTGACTGTTACCATTTTCCTAAGTAACTTAAGCTATTACATCAATCACCGAAATATTATAAAATTACGTCAAATTATACCAAAATTATTTAGAAAACTTATTTTTTAGATCCCTATTTTAAGAACGAATATCTCAGTTGGTGAACAGCTTAGGAGAAAATTTTACATGACAAAGTAACATTATTTTTGCTTGTTCTATTTATATTTTAGGGATTGCCCACCTATTTTGGGACACCCTATATTTAATATCTCATTATTTTTATGATTCATAGATATTGTATTTGAAATTCCCTTGGTAAATCTTTTAATAATCAATTTGTAACAAAAACCAGTCGCGGCTCGCGGGGGAAAAAGCAAGTGAAATGCAAATGAAGCAAGAAAATATCGCAATAATTTTTTTTCCACAATTTTTTTATATGTGGAGGGGGTAGAATATTTTTTTACGACACACCTAAATTTTGTATACTAAATTAATTCTCCTATCCTTCATAGCAGCAAATTTATTCATAACAACCTCATAAAATGGATGAGTTCCCCTAATCTTCTCCAGAAATTCCTTTTGAAGTGAAATATTGCCTAGAGAAGTAAGTCTTTCTTGAGATATTGTATTTCTTAAATAAGTTTTTACACGTTTGAGGCAAGAAAAATTTTTTTCCACTGAAGCACTTCTCGACGGTATTGTCAAAATAAGGGAAAACAGTTTATATGCTTCGGTAAAAATATCTTTATTTTCATAAATTTTTTTCACTTGCTCTTGAAGCGATATATTCCAATTACTCTCATTGGCGGCAAAAATAAGACCAAGCTCCTTTTTAAGGCGTTGACTCTTTAAAAATATTTTCCCATATGATTGTTAACAAATTTTCAAACGGGCCAGTCAGAAAATTTAAACTATCCAGCAGAATCTGCCAAACATAAAAATGTAACTTTTTCACAGTGTCATTTCTATTAATGGAGTCTTAGTGTCATTTCCATTAAAATATGGTCCAATATTTCATAAAAAAGGGTTCTATGCTTAGCCCTAATTTCTTCAGGTGAAAGCTTAGCGTTTTGTAATGAATTATTTCTGTAATAGAATTTGCTTTATCAAACATGGTATTAAAAAAATGCTCATTTCCCCTTTTTACAGAGCGCCTCACGACAGCGTTTTATATTCGATATGCAAAAATGAATGTCAAGCGATTTTGCGATTTGATTTGCGCAAGACAATGGACAAATACAGCCTGCGGGGCTTTTTCATATTTTTTTTGAGGGCCATTTAGATGCTACGACATCACACTTGCGCCACCATTGCCCTATTAATTTATGTTTATAGTCAAATTGGTCCAAAATTTGATCCAATAGAGAATATAAATTCTCCGACATTCTATCGGAGCTGACATTAAAAAATCCTAAGAATCTCTCGACTACTGAACCCTCTGAATTAATGTATCTTAAAATTATGGAGCACTGGGAGATTTGCGTAATATCAGTGGTGTCATTCACTTGCACAGAAAAAAACTGTGTGTTCATTATTTCGTTTTTTACATGAATTTTTTAAATAATCAGAAATGCATTCAATTATTTCGTTTTGAATAATTTTCGAGTCGCTAGCAAAAACATTTTTATTTTTTTCGTGATGATCTTTTAGTTCTTGGGAACTTCTCGATATTAATAAACCTAAAAGGTCATAAGCATATAAATAGTCTATTTAATCGAACGTGTTCGTTAAAATGTATTTTACACAGTTTAGCATTTTCTTTTAAAGCGTCAGCTATAGTGCTTTGATTTTTTACAAATGTTTTTAGCATTAATTCGTATTTTAAATGCTCCGCCGAGTCTTCAAGTTTATGTAAAGATCTTGATATATTTAACATACCTGCAAATCCTTCCTTATTCCATACTGAATATTTATTGGTAAATAGTAAACAAAGCCAGCAAAACAATTTTTGTAATATTTTACTACTACATAATCATTTGTACGCCGAAAACCAGGATGACTTAAAACTTACATTCCATGTTCTGCCTCTTTTTTTATTTCTTTTTTTTGCGCAAATTGTCAAGTCCAACCTTGGCTGCCCTACATTTAATACATCCCTCTGATCTTGTTCCTTCCATCGATTAAATGGAGTTTCCAACAAAATGCAAACCACATCCGTGATCGGATTCATTTTAAAGCGTAAATATTATAGTTATTAATGTACATTAATAAACCCGACACCAAATAAAGTTGTAACAACACCATAAATAAATATAACACAAAACAGTCAAGCAAACTGCAAAGGAACTCACCGGTTGCAGCGAAATCCGCAAAAATTAAAGTAAACAACTACCCCAAACTGAACAACACGTGGGTGTAGTGTACTGCTAACATTATTCTTCCATGCGGTCGACGTCATAGCGTACGCGTTGTCATGGCAACATAGTAGGAAAATCGTAAACTAAACATTAGCACCTCCAGTTATAGTTGTTATAATAAAGTTCGATTGAAAGTGTTAAAAAGACATGCCGCGAATGGTCAAGTAAAATATTTATTCGAGATGTACAGTTTATTTTTTGCCAATTATGTGAATAAATGAGTGTAAAAACTAAAATTTTAAGAGATATATAATAAATACAGTAAGATGATTGCTTGTTTCTGGTAAAGTAGCACTTTACCTACTTCACCTGAATAGCCGCCACTGACAAAAACTGCAAAAATGTCTCCTGAGAGTTAAAAAATAGGGTGCCTAAATTCATTTGTTGACCTGTTCAGTTAACACAAAGTCGTAAATCGTAAAAAAAGTTGGGAAAATTCACAAATTTTTATTTTAAAATACGAGTAAACGATAAAGCTAGAATACAAGTGTAAACGGTGATATTGCAGTCCCAGTATTGGTCAGTCTCGTTGCGGTGTTACGAAAATCTTAGCGTTGCTAACCGCCTTAGCCTTCTTCGAGAATTTTCCTTTTTTCTTCTTTTTTTTAGATTTTTCGGATCGTGCAGGTCTTTCGTCACTTACGGCAATGGTCTTGACTTTATCACACAAAAGAGAAGTGGTATCCGGCAAACTCTTGGATTTTCTCAGATTCGACTTGCGTCCAGGTAACCAGGATATCACCGACTGTCTTTTTATGCTACAAAATTTTAAATATTATTTTTTATTTTATTAAATACACAAGTTAAAACTGATATTTTTTAAAATTTAATTTTTAGAGAGGTATTTTTTCAAATAAAAATATTATGGATATATTAAATAATTATAAAGTTGCATTTAATTTATTTATTCTTTCAGTCTGCGTAACACCATTAGCTTATCAAAAACTAAAATAGGAATGTGAAAGTTATTTTGCTCTTGGTCCAACCGTTCAGGTGCTATGATGACGGCTCAAAGAAGCAAAAATGTAAATTTTCAAACATCAATAAATCAAAAACAGTTGAAGATAGACATATAGTACCCTTATTAAAAAAGACTCAGAATTGACCATATAATCCAAAAATGTAATAATTTATAGGGTGTTCCGTTTAAAAAACGCAACATCCTTGTCGTAAGTCTTTTGTTTTTCATTCAATTGTTTTTTTGTTACGATTTTCGAATTCTCCGAGCTAAAATACATCGATTGGCTATTTTGAATTTCTTGAGAAATACAAAGGAAGTCAAAAAAATATCGGTTTTCCTCCTCAATGGACAATATCATTAAAGTTAAAAGTCTTTTTTTCTAAAATATGTAGTACATATTTGAGGACCGAAAATGGTGATATTTGAAATCATTTCCTACGGTGCCCCGATAGAGAGATGTTGCTAAACAATCACATCGTTTGTGTGAGTTTTTTTCTGTTGATTTCCTTCTTTTTATTTATAAAGAACAGGAACGAAATTTTTCCTTGATGAAGATTGTGTTTCGTTGTTTGCTTCGTCTTTTGTGGTGTGATTTAAAACTACTCTTTGTCTATATTTCATGTTTATTAATAAGGTTTTGGTTAATTTTGAATAGTTATATAAAAATATGATCATGCGAAAGAATGGAATTTAGGTGACATATTAAGCAAATGGGTATTGGCTGGTTTACTAACTGTATTTGAAGATAAGTTTTTATTGTATATTATCTATAATATCATTTTTTATAATTTTGGAGGTAAAAATGAGCACAGTAACAATGTTTTAAGGTTATGTTATTAATTTAAATTAATTTTAATTTTTAATTTTCTGGGTATTTAGCCAGGATTCTTTATTTATCGAGTTATTTATCAAAAAATACAGACAAATAGTTTGGTGATTAATGATGGTGTTAAAAGAAGACAGATAATGCCTTATTTTATCTCCTCATTTTGTGTAGTGAAAGTACTACACTAAGTTCACTAACCTGATCTAATTTACCTTAAATTTTTTGATCAAAAGAATAATTGGAATAATTTTTTCTCTAAAGGCTTAAAAAGTTCTACAAGATGGAAAAAAAAGTGACCTAATGAAGCGCAAAATCACCACTGAAAAGAGGGATAGATATATTTTTTCGTCACATTTGTTCAGAAAGTTCAATTTTTGACTACAAAGTAGCAGACCGAAAGTTGCCCTCTAAAAGTGACCCGTACAAGTAACAATATAGATATAGCTGTTTTTACATCTGTAGGGAAAAAAGTAAAATATAGATATAGGCGCTAATGTTGGAGTTGTGTTTATATGTATATATATATATATATATATATATATATATATATATATATATATTTGTTCTAAAACAATAATGTATTATAAGTTTTAAAATGTAGGATATATAGTAGGCAAACCCAAACTTATAGTAAAGGTTTCTAAAAATGGTTTTTGCCGTTAATAGTAGTAAGTAAGTACAGTATTATATAAAAATAACTCCAAATAGGCTACACAATATTATTTAGGAAAAACAATAAAATATATTTCATATTTAAAATTTTTTTCTTTCCGTGTAGTTGCTGTAATTAACGGGTGGACTGTTTAAAACATCTTTATAAAACTAAAAATCTAGATAACTTAATATGCATACTGCAAATTACTCCGAAAAAGTGCATCTAAATATCTAAAAAGCGTGCTTTTTACCCTTATAAAACTGTGCAAAAAACAAACCAAAAACTAACTTTGAGCGAAGGACGGTATTGTTAATGTTATAATATTATACCCAGTTTGAGGTTTCGGCCCATTTTTCTCAGGTTTTTCAACATTTATCTTGGAATCTTTTCTCGGAACGTCTAATTTTTTTGCACTTTTCTTTTGAGGCTTTTTCGTTGGCCTAAAATAAAAGAAAGTATTTGTTTCTGATATATCAAAGACTACAACCAAAACAAGAACAGATTTAGTTTCCCCATTCCCATTTAAACCACCACACATTTTAAAGAAAAATTCCATCTGTAATAATATATCACAACCTACCCAGCCGTTGTCCTGGAAATACTATCATTTTCAATTTTTATGCCAACCGTACGGTTTCGTCATCAGTTTGTTTCAGGTTATTTGAAAATTCTTTTTGCATTCCAATAAAATTTAAAGCAATTAATCAAACATCCAGGAGCAAAAAAATTTTAATTAGACATTTTTATAGGGAAAAGATAAAATAGGAACTTACAGTATTAGATGAAAACAAATATTTTTTTCGAAGACCCAAAGGAATTATATGACGCTATTTTACAAATTTTTGAAAAATGTTCTTACAGTACATCGGCAAAACTTAAAGAAAATTCCAAACAATGGTTCAGTTTTAAATTAGCAAAGTTAATTAAATACAGAAATAAACTTTATGCAAATAAGAAAAATAATTGAAATAAATATTTTGAAGAAATCTATAACGGCTATAATAAATTTTCAAAAAAGAAGTAGGAAAAGCCAAACAAAGAACAATTTTCAAGTAAAAACCAAAAAATAATTTAAATTTTTATTTTAACAAATCAAACAAGAAAAACAAAAACAAATATTGATTATCTATTGGTTAATAACAGGAAAAATGGAAGAAATTATTGATGCTTTAGATGCAAAAAAAGCTGCTGGTTTTATTAAATATGTAAATTAGTGAAGAATTAATTCCTATATTAATTTTTGTAACAAAAATTTCTATTCCTAAATGTATTTTTTCAGAAAAAATGGAAATTGTTAAGATAATTCCAATATTTAAAAGTGAAAAACGATATTAATGTAATAATTACCGACCAAAATCTATATTATAGGTGTTTTTTTTTAATTACAGAAAAAAATATTAATAATAGATTAAATCAATATTGCTGTTTACTATCCTTTGATCTGCGTAAGGCATTTGATACAGTACCTAAATCATCATATTCTTTTACGAAAATTATATAATATTGGAATAAGGGGCAATGTGTATAATTTACTTGAAAATTATCTAAGTAAATGCAGACAATTTGTACAAATAAATAATGTAATAAGTAATCAAAAAGAAATAGTTTGTAGACTACCGCAGAGCCAGTTTTATTTTTAATTTATATAAACTCAGTTTCCAAATTAAATTAAAAAGGCAATATTCAATTGTTTGCGGATTACACAACATTTATTTATTTTGCTGATAATTTAAATGAATTATTTTTTTATATAAAACATGACCTACAAGTAATTTGTTCCTGGCTTAAATCTCACAAACTTTCATTAAATTTTAGTAAATCTTCTTTTATGTTAATAAGTAAAACAAAGATTTCTGGTATTCCCAAATAGTAATAAACAATAACAAAATTAAATATTCAAATACAACAATATTTTTAGGATTAATTATAGATGAAAACTTAAGTTGGAAAAATGATACTCAGAGTATTAACTAAATTCCAATATTTAATTTCGATTTGGGGATCTGCTTGTTCGTCACATATTAAACCTTTAAATAAATTGCAAAATAAAACTCTAAAATGTATTTATAAACTACCATATTTGGAACCTTCTATTAACCTATATAAACCTTAGGCACAAAATATTTATAATTTAAAAATTTGCATTTTAAGACACTCTATTATTAATAATAAAAAGAATTAATTCTGCACGATGGTTTAAAAATATAGATAACTTACCACAGAGTATAAGACATAAAACAAAATTATCAATATTGAAAAAACAATTAAAAATGCATTTTTTACAAAAATAAAAATCAATAGCTTTTCTTAAAATATTTATATCAACCTAGTTTTATATTATATTGAATTATGACATGAGTTTTTTCAGTTATTACAACTTTATTGTTATTATAATTTTGTATTGTTATTGTGATTTGTTCTTTGATTTAAAGAAGTTGTGTGGTTAAGAGATTTTGTTTCTGGTAAACTTTTCTATACAAATTTTGTAGATTTTAAGAAGCTTAAAAAAGTTCTCATTTATGTTAATTACGCTAGTACAAAAAGTTACTTACTTTTGTGGAGACACTGATCTGCTGGAGGGTAAGAAAACCTGACTTCCACCCCATGAAATCGGTGCATCGCCTTGACCTACTCCAAACCAAAGTTTGTTTTTCAATGAAAACAATTTTGCCTGTACCTCAGCAAGCTGTCTGGTAACTTCGATTTTCTTGTCAGTGATAGTCCTGAAAAGAAGAAATTAGAATTCAGTCAAAAAATGTCATATACTTAACAAGAGCTCTTAGTAGCCATCAAACTATGTTAAAATAGGAATCTGTTTATAAAATGACATTACATTTACAAATAGACGCAACAGGTATTCCGTAACACTGTATCATACGTTTAGGTTAAAAAGACTGTATGTTTAATTTACCTACTCAACTCTAATTTCCCCTGAAATAATGTTATACCTTTGGTGTGTTTCAGAAGTGTCCTTCCTTTTTTAAAGATATCGATTTTTTTTATTTTATTTGTTCTCAACATTCCCAACCAACTGGATATATTATAACAAACTAACAATTAAGAATAATAATTAAATAACAAAATAAATAATAATTAAAGAACAAAATAGATAATATTAACACAGTCAATATTATTTTTTCTATAAATCACGTTTCGATAAAAAATGTTTTTTTACTTCCTTTTTAAATTTTAATAAAGTTTTTATTCTGCCTAAACGTGTTGGTAATTGATTATATATTAATATACCACCATATAATAAAGATTTTTTTACAAAATTGCTTCGATTATCTTTTTTCTAAATCTATATTGGATAATTTTTCTTTTGTAAGTATTGAATGGATGAAAATGCATGTTTTTAACTTATAAATATGGTTACTATCTAAATAGCCAAATTTTGTATATAAATTTATTGTCGGTTCTAGGAAAGGAAGTTTATGTATACATTTAATAATTTTATTTTGTAAACAATATAAAAGTTTCGATGTTTTTAAATTGGCAGATTCCCAAACTGAAATCAAATATTGCAATTTTGAATATATTAATGCAAGATAAATATTTTTTATAAATTTTAATGGTATATTACAACGAATTTTATATAGAATTCCTACTAGAGGAGATATACTTTTTCTAAGCTATTCTATATGATTCCGCCAACTTAAATTTTCATCCATGTATAGTCCCAAAAATTGAATGCATCTACTATAATTAATATTTTGTTGGTTGAATTTAATTGGTTCCATTTGATTACTTATATGATTTTTGCTTATAAACATAAAAGATTTTTCAAAATTTAAAGTTAGTTTATGAGATTGTAGCCAATTGGATATAACTGTTAAATCTTTTGCAATGTAGTGTCTAATTTCTGAAAAATTATTTCCAAAATAAAAAATAGTGGTATCATCCGCAAATAGTTTTATAGTTCCATTAAGTTTTAATTTTGAAATTGAGTTTATGTATATTAAAAATAAAATAGGTCCTAATATTGAACCCTGAGGTACACTACATGATATTTCTTTCCTAGAACTAATATTATTTCCAATTTGGTCATATTGCTGCCTACTATTTAAGTAATTCTGAAACCAATAATAAATATTTCCTCGATTTCCATTATTGTATATTTTTTTTAATAAAATATTATGGTTAATTGTGTCAAAAGCTTCGCATAAGTCTAAGGATGAGATACAACTTTTTTATTCTGATCAATTTTTAACTGAATATCAGTAATAATATCAATAACTGCGGTATCGTTGTTTTTGAAGTACAGGGTATTTTTTTATATATTGACCCCCCCTTAACGTTTTGAAAAAAAGTTTTTAAATAGAAGTTTAACGGTCAGTCTGTCTGCTTGCGGCATAGCTAAAAAACTACTTATCCGATTTCTTCAAATTTCAGTCTAAAATTAAGGGCCATGCATGCGAAAAATACAGGCTATATATATATATATATATATATATATATATATATATATATATATATATATATATATATATATATATATATATATATATATATATATATATATATATATATATATATATATATATATATATATATATATATATATATATAGCCTTTATTTTTCGTTAGCCCCGAGTTTCAGCTAAAGAGATTTTACCGATTTTTATATATCAAATTTTGTCTTATAATTAATAAATAAAATGTACTTATTTTAAACACGCTTTAAAATTGGAACAAGTATTCTATAATTATTTATTTATTGCCTATAAAATTACAAATATACTAAAAAAGTAAGCAAAAAATGGTGTCAAATCTAATAAAAAAATGTTTAAATTAAAATTCACTGGCTAATATCCCGGGGCCAGTGGCAAAAGCTCTGAGCATCGGTATAAGGAACGTACAGAAACTTGTGCATGAACAAAAAACATAATTTACTTCCGAAGAAGATTAAGAAATATACACGAAAAAATCCAAAGTCAAAAGACTTAAGTTACAATGCAAAAATGGATATTCATAATGCAATTTATGATTTATACACGTCAAAGACTAATATAATCCTTCAGAAACTTTTTAATATTATAGACTAAAAAATATCGTCAACACTTAAAAGGTCCTCATCTTCTGAGTCGTCCTCAAATGGTGCAATGATGATTGGTGCTATTTCGACATCTAGAACTCGTTCTCGATTCCACCAATCCCAAATTAATTTCTCCGTATGTTCCGCAGATTTCTTCCAGTACTCCGGCGCAATATACTTTAATGAATCTTGCCAAACAATTTGCACTTCATCTGATGTAAGACCTTCGTTCACGTGTTTTTCGTAATATGATTTTGCCCCAGCCCATACCAATTCTATTGCGTTAAACTGGCAATGGTATGGCGGCAGTCGTAAAACTTCATGTCCATTTTCCCGTAATATTTCATCTACGGCATATATTGTTGGTTTTTTAATAGATTTTGACATTAAAAGAAGTTCCGGTTTTAGCATATTGGGTAAAGGATTTTGTTTTTGTTTTATTAGCCAGTCATAAGTATCACTTTTCTTCCAGGGTGAAGTAGGTTGTTTATTTAAGATTCTTGAATGATAAGATGCATTGTCCAGAATGGTTAAAGATGGGGCATCTAAATTTGTTGTTCTTTTAACCACTTTTCAAACAATTTACAGGTCATATTAATATGGTAGTCCATACTTTTCGATATTGAAGAAAACAGTAAACTTGCAACTGGAAGAAATCCTGTTGAAGAACCTGCATGCAAAATGATGAACCGTTTTTCCGTCCCACATCCCTTTTTTCTCTTGACACTTTTTACAGACTCGTCCTGCCAAGATTTCGAACCACTTCCATTAGAAAATATCCAAGTCTCGTCTAAAAATACCACTTTTCTAAATTTTGAATCAACATTTTCCGTGTATTTCTTTAAAAACTGGATACGCTGACTTGCTACATGTGGCAACTCGCACCTTCATCAATCTTCGATTACAGTCCTTTTTATATCGAAAACCCAACATTTTTATTAATTTTGACAAGGATTTTAGTCCAATTTTCAATCTGCCTCGATTTTTTAAAGCTTCTTTTAAAACTTGAAGGGTTATGTTAGTTTTTGATGTGTATAAATCGTAAATTGCATTACGAACATCCATTTTCACATTGTCACTTAAGTCTTTGGTTTTTTTTCTTGTACATTTGTTAAATCTTCTTCGGTAGTAAATTATGCTTTTTTTCATGCACAATTTTCTGCACAATCCTTATACCGATTCGCAGAGCTTTTGCTACTGTCTCCTGGATATTGGCCGGTGAATTTTCATTTTCGTAATATTTTATTAGATTTAATACCATTTTTTCGCTTGTAGATGCAAAAAACCCGAAAATTGTTTTCTATTACTCATTTTGTCACTGACTTGTCAATCTGACTTTGAAGTGACACCCATTTGATATAAGGAAATAGGACCACGCCCAGACTTTTTGGACCACCCTTTATATGTGACAAAAAAAATTCTAAAAATTTATTTTGAACTATTAAACTTTTATTTTGGACCCTTTTTTCCAAAACGTCAAATAAAAAAGATAAGGGTGGTCAATATATAAAAAAATACTCTGTACAATAAATGGAGCATGATAGAGTTTATGACCTGCTGTTCTGTAAATGTATTTGTGGCTGGTTGTGTCTACTTTAATCCAAATCTTCTGAGAAAGGCTCCCAATATCTCAATTATTTTGAGAGAAAAGATACTAAGGCCTATTACTAAACTTTTGAGGATTTTTGTGGTCTTTAGTATAAATGAAATAACTAAACAAGAACTCTACGTAAAATTCTAGATTGATTTCATATATGCCACTTATGTACACAACTATTTTAGAAATATTTAGCTTTTGAAAGTTGGCAATTTAGTATTGCTATAAGCTGTAAAATTTGAACAAATTGACTTAGAAAGAAATCTTTCCTATCTTAGTTTTTATTACGACAGTTTCCATTCCAACCTGACAATTAATTCTTGCAAATTTGTTTTCAACATTTTTATTTCTGCTTAAATAATTCGGAGTTAGAGCTATAATAAAGATTATAAAAAGTTAAATATTTAGTTTAATATTAAATAATAGGGTTTTCTTGTCATATTTTTACTTCCCTCGTAAGAGGGAAGTGTTGTAATAATGAAAAAATCGCCCTCCCAGGTTTTTAGAGATATTCACGTTTTAGGGTTATAGATATCAAAAAACATGTTTTTCAATTCCGTCGGTCTGTCGTTCGCGGCATAGCTAAAAATTGCTTATCCAATTGTCTACAAAGTTTGGTCAAAAAGTCATATAGGAATGATCTGGTAATATTTTCGTAAAATAATAATATGGCGGAACAAAATGGCGGCCTAGTGAAATGTTAAAGAAGTTATTACTAAAAAAAGTACTTATCCAATTTACCTCAAACTTTGCGCAAAAATCACACGTTACATAGGAATGAACTGACAACATTTAAATACTCTAAATATAAAAAATTACTACAAAAAAGCTAGTAAATACTAGAAAATCCAAGAAAATACTTCAAAAATAGAGACAATAAAAATGGTGTACATATTCTTTGTCAGTGGATTCCCCTTCGCCAAGTGAAATTTGGCAAATATGCTTTCATAAAACTGTATTAAATATATAAATATCAATGGCGTATATAAATTATTAAGGCGATGAAAATTCTCAAGAACTAATAAGTGGACTTTTTGAGCGTAAATAATATGAACAAAAAAAAAGGTCATTACTTAGATTTGAGTAAAACTGGCTCCGGGTGTGGGGGGGAGGGTTTAGCCAATCTCGAAAAATAATTTTATATTATTTGTATTATTTCACCTTAAATAAAAGTAGCTCTGAGGGTTTTAACCCCTCAACCCCCCCCTCTTAAATACGCCACTGTAAATATTGATAGGAAAATAAAGGAATAGGTATGGCTGATGGATACTTACTTATGAAGTCTTCTAAGTCTAGTCTTCGGCCTAGAGCGTTTTTTTGTTACAAATGGTTTAAACCATTGACGAAAAGCACTTTTGTGTTCGTCTTGTACATCCTCTTCATCTTGATTTTGTTCGTTATGTTTCTTAGTAGTAATACTTTGTTTTTCATTACAAAATGAAATCAAATTTATTGTAATAAATACAGCATTGGAGCAGGAAATCTCTTAAGTAACACAAGTGCAAAAAATAATACACCACACATAAATTATCGCTTCCCTTACATTTTGAAATATTTTAGCCTTTTTTTAAATTTGTTTTTTTTGTGAGTGTTTTCTAAATGGGCAGCCTTTAACCGAACATATCAAGTAATAAAACTTGTCATTTTTATTTGCTTTTATTTTTATTTTTATAACGATAAATTCAGATATGTAAAATATCTATTTGGTCATTTCTGTATGTTCTGTTTTAGCATAAGGTGTTTTTAAGTTTTATTCTAAGTTCGCATATTACGGCTGCTTTACCCGCCATTTGACCGAGAAAGAAGTTGTTAGAGTAATTACTCCTGCTATAGTCGAATGCGGTCTTATCGTACAGGTCCAAAGGTCACAAACATTATGAATCAAATCAGAAAACTCAGTGAATACCAAAATGTTGTGTCATTCTTTTATCGAGCTATTAAATCTCGACGGGCTATTTACAAATATACAGGGAGTTGAAATTTGGTGAAGTGAAGTTGGCAAAAACAAAAATACACAAAATGGCAAGCGCTTTAATAAAGTCGGAAGACGGTTCGAATTAGTGGAACAATCAGGATATGTTCTGTTTATACAGCCACTTAATGAAAGTGAGATTTTTTTATCAATCACCAAAAATTATGAGCCCTGCTTGACCTAAAAACCTAACCACTTATAGAGTATCATTTATTTAAATGCAAGCCACTTCTGTGCAAAGAAAACTTGTTTTTTTTGTATCGTGATAACAAAAAAATTTATTTTGCAAAAAATATTATACACTTTTGTTAAAAACACAAGATAATTAGTTATCTTTACGTTTAAGGGTTCCCAGATGCCGGAAAACAGGTTTTCTCAATTCCGTCTGTCTGTAGGTATGTCAGTCTGTCTGTTCGCGCCATAGCTAAAAACTACTTATCCGATTTTCTCAAATTTCAGTCTAAAATTAAGGACGATGCATGCGAAAAATACAGGCTATATATATATATATATATATATATATATATATATATATATATAGCCTGTATTTTTCGTTAGTCCCGAGTTTCTGGTAAAGCGATTTTACCGATTTTTATATATCAAATTTTGTCTTATAATTAATAAAAAAATTTACTTATTTTAAACACGCTTTAAAATTGGAACAAGTAGTCTATAATTATTTATTTATTGCCTACAAATGTACTAAAAAAGTAAGCAAAAAAATGGTGTCAAATCTAATAAAAAAAAAATTAAATTAAAATTCACTAGCTAATATCCAGGAGTCAGTGGCAAAAGCTCTGAGAATCGGTATAAGGAATGTACAGAAACTTGTGCATAAAAAACATAATATACTTCAGAAGAAGATTAAGAAATGTACACATAAAAATATAGAGGCAAAGACTTAAGTTACAATGAAAAAATGGATATTCATTATGCAATTTATGATTTATACACGTCAAAGACTAATATAATCCTTCAGAAACTTTTTAATTTATAGACTAAAAAATATCATCATCACTTCTTATCTTCTAAGTCGTCCTGAAATGGCGTAATGATCATTCGTGCTATTTCGACATTTAGAACTCGTTCTCGATTCCACCAATCCCATATTAATTTTTCCGTATGTTCCACAGATTTCTTTCAGTACTCCGGCGTAATATAATTTAATGAATCTTGCCAAACAATTTGCACTTCATCTGATGTAAGACCATTGTTCACGTGTTTTTCGTAATATGATTTTACCCCAGCCCATATTAATTCTATTGCGTTAACCTTAGCAATGGTATGGCGACAGTCGTAAAACCTCATGTCCATTTTCCCTTAATATTTCATCTACGGCATACATTTTTGTTTTTTAATAGATTTTCCGATTAAAAGAAGTTCTAGTTTCAGCATATTGGGTAAAAGATTTTGTTTTTGTTTTATTAGCCAGTCATAAATATCACTTTTCTTCCAGGACGAAGTAACTTAAGATTCTTGAATGATAAGATGCATTGCCCAGAATGATTAAAGATGGAGCATCTAAATTTGGAATCAGTTGTTCTTTTAACCACTTTTCAACGATGTTGAAGAAAACAGTAAACTTGCACCTGCGAGAAATCCTGATGAAGAACCTGCATGCAAAATGATGAACCGTTTTCCCGTCCCACATCCCTTTTTTCTCTTGACATTTTTTACAGACTCGTCCTGCCAAGATTTCGAACCACTTCCGTTAGTCTTATAATTAATAAAGTCTCGTCTAACAATACCACTTTCTAAATTTTGAATTAACATTTTCCTAAAAAAAATTACACTCACACTCGGTCACAATTTGACAGCCTTAAAACGAAAAATTTAGAAATGTTGCCAGATTTTAGATTTACCAATTTGTTAGAGGAAATGAAATGACCAATTGAAAATTATTTGGACAACAGAATTGTAATTATTTATTGTTATTATTATAGTTTTAATGAAGGTTTTATTGACGAACCTGGGCTAACCTAACGTTAGCGGGACAGATCCACCTAACAATATAGTTTTTGTTATAGAAACATCCCGCTTTCAATATAGACTCGGAATTCGGTTGGCGCGCTACCGCCCGCTTTCTTAACAGAAAACCTTACTAATCCTAACCTGACCTAATCCGCATTTTTATTAATTATAAGTTTTGCTATAAAAAAAATAGTTTTACGTGTATCATAACTTATAGGTATTTCTTTAATTATAAATATGGCAACGTCGCATATCAAATTAAAAACAAGCATGGCGATGGGAACAGTCGGAAAGATGTTTGAAATCAAAATTACCTTGATTTGTATAATAATTACATCTTAAAGTAAATTTTGAGTGCTGATGAGAGTGTTCCACACATTTTCTCAATTTGGACTGCTAGAATGGTTGATAAAAACAAAAAGAAACAAAAATAAACGAGATTTAAGAGTGTCAACATAGTTTACCGAAACCACATTTTCCGTGTATTTCTTTAAAAACTGGATTGGAACTGGACTTGCTATATGTGGCAACTCGCATAAAAATCTTCGATTACAGTCCTTTTTATATCGAAAATCCAACATTTTTATTAATTTTGACAACGATTTTAGTTCAATTTCCAATATGCCTCGATTTTTTAAAGCTTCTTTTAAAACTTGAAGGGTTATATTAGTTTTTGAGGTGTATAAATCGTAAATTGCATTACGAACATTCATTTTTACATTGTCACTTGAGTCTTCCGTCTTTGGCTTTTTTCGTGTACATTTCTTAACCTTCTTCGGTAGTAAATTATGCTATTTTTCATGCACAATTTTCTGCACAGTCCTTATACCGATTCCCAGAGCTTTTGCTACTGTCTCCTGGATATTGGCCGGTGAATTTTCATTTTCGTAATATTTTATTAGATTTAATACCATTTTTTTCGCTTGTGGATGCAAAAAACCCGAAAATTGTTTTCTATTACACATTTTGTCATTGAGTTGTCAATCTGACTTTGAAGTGACATCGCTCAAAGATTTTTGCAACTGCTGGTATTTATATGTTTATTCTATTTTTTCATATGAAAATATCATAGGTCTATCTAATTCATCTTCCGGATTTTATGCGGAGGATATGATTACACGTAATAAAAGAAAAACAAACTTACAAAGTTTGTCGTTGATAAATCGTATGACTCGCACGATAACACTGCTTTTGACTATAATTAAGATCGTTGAAGTCAAAGGCTAATTTGATATAGTCAAAAGCAGTGTTATCGTGCGGGTTTTCTGATTTGATTCATAATGTTGGCGACCTTTGGACCCGCACGATAAGACCGCATTCGACTATAGGTGTTCTACAGAGTAGTATTTGAAGAGTTGTTCAGAGGCATAGAGAGACCAGACACTACTCCAGAAAAGATGGACAAGGTCGCAGAACAGTTACAACAGCCGCAGATGATCATTTTTTACAAATTTCGGCCCTACAGACTCGACATTACACTGTTGCAAAATGAACTCTTAACTGCTAAAAATGTGCAAATTTGTGTACAATTGATAAGGAATTGTTTTGGAGAGTCCAATGGCTAGTCAGTGGCCCAAGTCTTATCAGAAAACACCGAGTCTCTCGCTTGAAGTTTACTAACGACCATGCCGTATAAACCCACCTTTAGTATTACTCATGAAAAGTAATCCAATCACACATTTTTATGCTTTTCGACCAACAAAATGTTTGAAATTAAAAGTGAAATAAAATTCATGATTGCCAATATTTTTGCCGTAAAAAAATTAAGAAATATGTTTCAAAAATATAACCTAACCATAAACTTTCATACAAAATTAGACTTAGTTCTTTTTAATTTTTAACTAATAACGATAAACTAAAACTTAAATAAATAACTTAATATTTTATCATTGAATCGTTATGTTCGATAATCTTTGAGGCATGCTTAAGACCAAGTCTCTTGTATATTCAGGGATTATTTCGTTCCAAGCTCGAACGATTGATTGTCGAAAATCATTTTTATTACGAGGCCAAAATCCCTTTTTATAAATTTGTTTGGTCATTTGCTCCCAGACGTTTTCAATTGGATTCAAATCAGAGCTTTTTGAAATCCAGGACAAAGTTTCGATATTATTTCGCAATACATTTTGCACTACTCTAGATCTATATATAGGGCAATTATCATGTTGAAATACAAAGTTCTCTCCAAAAACTGGCCTCACAGAAGGTAACATAATGTTTTCTAGTATATTGCAATAAACATCTGGATTAAGTCTTTCTTCAATCACTGCACACACTCCTGGACCCCTGGATACTTATCCAACCCCAATCGTTTACAGAAAAACGACCACTCTGGTTTATTTTCCGTGTATATCTCTCATCATACCTCATCCCAACAGGTCTATACCCGCGCAGTGTTCCATTGTGGCATGATTGAAAAGTTTTCTCGTCAGAAAATACCACATTGTCCCTGAAATTATCTTGATTTTCATATTCCCTTGCAAATTCCAACCTCATTTGCTTATTAAATTCTGCCAGGAATATTTCCAGAACCTGGGAAATTGAATTCTTCTTTAGCCTTTACTGCTGCTTGAAAAGGATTGTTTCTAAGGAACTGCACGAATTCATGGTCTTGATTCGGTGTTGAAACTTTTAGACGTCCCGCCTTTGGTCTCTCAATGATATCACCATATTCTGCAATTTTTTGTTTGGCTAACAAAACAGTGTTTTTGCTTACATGCACGTTTGCTGCAATTTCTTTAATTTTTTTTCCATCTCGAAGTCGAAAAAAATTATTGACTTTTGTTGGTCCGTTAGCTTCGGCATGATGTATAAAATGTGAACAAATTAGATATTTGCTTTCAAACAAAGATAAATATTGCTCTCAAATCAAAAGCAAAAGATAGTGTCAAAATAAAAAAAATAGCTTTGACATTCCAATCCTAGGTTAACTTTGGCATTGCCATTCTAGATTAACTTGCCATTCTAGGTTAACTTAGAATAATAGTTCAGGAGAGTAAAATGTGTAATTTTTATCCCAGTTACTTTTGTTGGCGATAGTCCCTGCGATAAAGTGGCCACCCCGTAGGCCAGACCTCATTCCAATAGAGCACATGAGGGATCATTTAAGTCGGGCGACTTGATGTCATCAACCTCCCTTCCGAACTCTTAATGAACTTTAAGATGCAACAAACGTAATATGAAACAAAAATTCATTCATAAGCTTTTTGAGAGTCTACCAAGACACATGGAAGCTGTGATAAGGGTGAATAAGGAAATACAAGATACGAAAAAATATTGCGTCTAACATTTTGCTAAGAATTTTATTTTGCAATTAAATTTTTGTAAACAATTTAATAACCCTTCTACTAAACATGTTTTTGGTTTTTTATATATTATTTATTAAAAATAGCAATATTTTTGGTTCATAAACTACATAAACAAGAAACTTTTTAAATTTCAAAAGTTTAAAATAAAGTGAATTTAAAAAACTGTATAAAAAAATCCCCTTATAAAAACCTTGTTTATAAATACGTTACTTTTTTATCGTTTAATTTTCATTGATTATGCTCAAAAAAGGGTCATAAGGGGTATTATCAGGTAACATTAAGGTGGAACATTTTTTATGCAAAAAAGCAATTTAATAAATGGCTAAAAAAAATTCGGTAGTAAAAATTTTTAAACTTCCATTTTCTGATATAAAACTTTCTTTTCATCGAGAAGAATCATAAATAACACAATAATTTTATGCCAGACTGTGTAAATAAAGTTAATAAAAAATAAAATTGTGAGTAAAATAAAACATAAGCAAATAAAAACAAAACATGTGGTTTATAGTATGTCAGTTGAATGTATATAAGGTGCATATGTACATATTAGACTTGACATTTAGATCTTGGTAAAATGAAATTTGTAAAAATCAAAAATGTATATTCCTTCAAATCTGAATGATGATATGTGAAAGAAACAGACGTACGGGTATACATTTATATAAACGCATGAATAAGCTGACTATTCAAGGTTTTAGTTTGCTCACATATAACACAAAATACGTAACCAAAAGGAGTAAAAAGAATATATAAATTAAACATCAAGAAAAGGAAAATGAAAATAAAAAATCGGTAAAATGACCATTTTTTAGATTAAGCACACAAATAATTTATGTGTGCATATAGAAAAGTATTTGGTAATAACTTTATACATTTCATTTAAAATGTAACATATTTTACTTTTCTTCAAAAAAAAAACCTCTATATACAGGGTCATCATTTATATTTCGTCACCAATTTCAGGGTTTATTTTTATAGAGAGAATAAAATAATTAATCTACAAGTTGTATGGATTTCAGGGAACTTCCTAGAAAAAATAATTTTGAATACGTACTATAAAAATATATTGTTTTAAAATGAAAATGCCCTGTATATTTTTAATTTTTTCGGTTCTCCTTATTATTCTTTCGCCAAAAATGTGTGATATGTCCATACTTGGATCAGTAGTTTTTGAGCTATTTGACTTACAAAATTCCCCCTTAACTGAAATTCAATATATAATATCCTAGGTCCTAACACTGGAACCTGTGGTGGAAGATAGATCAAAATACAAGAGTTCTAATCACAATACACCACAACTTGTGACGATCTGGACGCGCGTTTTGCTAACCAAGTTAGCATCATCAGCAGATGATATAAACTATACACGATTTCACGTAAATTAACTAGAGTTAAGGAGGAATTTTAAAGTCGAATATCTCAAAAATTACCAATATCACACATTTTTGATAGGGGAACAATAAGGAGAATCTAAAAAATGAAAAATATACAGGGCATTTTATTTAAAAAACCAAAATTTGGTACGCTACTAGTTTCTGATGCCCCCTGTATATTCAAAGTTATTTTTTCTAGGAAGTTCCCTGAAATCTACAAAAATATACCCTTCCATTTTTATCAGGATTTTATTCAAAGGATCTGATTGCTGAGGCTTTTTCTATAAGAATATTAAAGTGAGTGGCGAAATATAAATAATAACCCTGTCTTTTCTACGAGTGGTGGAATTTTTCACGAGGAAAGTTCCGGGTATAGGCCAGATAACCGACTTCTTAATCAATATTACTTTGTTAAAGGTAGCAGATAAATTCATTCTTTTATTTTGGTTTTAAAGGCAGCCTTATAAAATTTATCATTTTATCTGGCAAATTCATGAAGAAAGTGACAGGCAGATCCACAGAAATGAAAACAAAAACTTAGAGTCTAGATTGATTTTTTCGATATTATCATTCTAGGGAAGTTAAATTATTGTGTTATACGAGTTTTAATAAGTAAGATGTAAATGTGATGTATTACCCAATAAAATGTAATAATACAAAAGGGATATTTTCAAATTTTTATGATATTTACGTGGCCAAAATTATTTCTGAAATTTGGCGAAAATTTGAAATGAGCACTTGACGGGCATAGGTAAAACACTACATAGCAAAACAATATCTTGAGATAATACTTACTTGCTTGGCTGCGGCGTCTTAGGCCTCTGTGCAGTAGTTTGGCAAGGTATTTTCTCAGTTGCTATTAAATCAAATACCGACAAACTTGTTTGCATTATGGACGTCTTCTTTAATGTTATCTCGCTATCTGAATGTTCCGTAAGCGTCTAAAATACAAAACGTTTTCCTATCACTACTAGTGTAGTATCGTTTTTAATATCTAAACACGTTTTTTAGATATAATTTTAATAAATATTCACATATTTTCTAACACAAAAATTGTTAGAATTTAAGAGTTGAAGTGAAAGAGAAACCACTACATATATTTTAACAGGGAAATTTGTAGGTAATTTAAAGCAACAAAATTTTATGTAATAAAGGGTCAACACTCAACGGCTTTGAAATTATGGTCATTTAAAAATTACGGCAACAACATTGCAATTACACTCTCTGAACGCTGCACGAAGAAAAATATATTTACTTCGTTATATACTAATCAGAACGTGCCTTCTTATAACGCAATTGGCTTTCTATAAAGACATTATTTCTATGTGTGTAAAAACTTTTGTGCTTTGTTCTCTATACCTAAATACAATTGTTTTCGAGAAAATGTCGTTTTTGGCCCTGCGAAGCTCTGTAACTCTTGACATTTTCTGTCAAAGCAAAAATTGGTGTCAGGAGATGTATAACTAAAAAGTAAGATACAGTCAACGGCAGTCTAACAAGTCGAGTGTATCGTTTTATCAGGGACAAACTTTTCTAGTGTTATTTTCGTCAAGCCTACATATCTTAGTTTAAAATTGAGTGGTCCGCTTAGGAAATCTGAAAAGATCTTATATGTTTTTATTTGGTGAGAAACAGAGCTAAATATAATTTCCAGTGGCTATCAAACATCTGCATTTGTATCTCTATTAAGACAAAGGTTGGTTTAGAATTGTTAAAAATAAAATTCAATATATATACCTAATTAAATATTTGTTTAAAAGTAATAATTGCCTCAAATTGAGCTTATTTTGTTCTACTTTATTATAATACATTATCAATCGAATAATTTTTGAGACAATTTTATTTAAAACACTGTTTGGTTTACTCAGCTCTGTAAATTTAACCTTATGGTTGTCACCTCGGTTGTCACATTTTCTAGGAGTATTGTCAGTGCGGTAAAATCTGAAGTAAAATGGAAAGCAAAAAACGTTTTGCGGTTTTTTAAATCCTCAAACAAAGAAAATGGCGCTAAATTTAGAAAGCTATTTTGAAGAGGAACAAAGAAAATGTACAGAAAACGGTAACGTAATAAACCCACAGTCTGCCCAGAAAAAAGTATCAGAAACACTAAGGTTTAACATAATAACCGTACCGTAAAGAAAAACGCGATAATATTCCAGCGAACAAAGAAAACGAAAAAACAGCAAAACTCAAGATTTAAACGGATGTAAGATGTAAGATGTAAGAAATACGACTTATACAAATCAAACGTTAACATAACACTTCCAGTTTTAAATAACAGTTTAAGGGACCGTGGGATTTTAAAAATTGGGCTTAATTCTTTGTCAAAATTAATCAAGCATCTAGGATTTAGGTATAGAAAAGACTGAAATCGAAGATATTTGTGTGAGCTACCAAATATAGCAGGTCAGCGAGACATCTTTTTAAGAAAATATCGAAGAATATTTTCGCCATCAAAATTGAATGTAATAAGTCCATTTTTACAAAACTTGTTCGTTTAACCGAGGTGAGATATGTGGTTAGGAATCTGTTCACCAATTTTACACCTAATAATTGCTTCAATTTAATTAATTCTTAAAGAAAATAACCAATTTTGAAATAAAATTGACTTAATGAGTTTTGTACATGTAGCTTTAGAGTAAGAAGTTAGACTTAATGAATAAAAGTCTTAAGTAGTCATAACTGTTTAAGTAAGTAATTAAGTTCAGGTGATTACTAATCTTTTTTTTATCGCTGTCGCTGAATTCTGGTTTTGGTGCTTGATCGGTATTAACGTATACACTAACTGGTAGGGAATGACACTAACCATCTAAATTGTACTTTTTTGGCACAAATTCAGTAAATCTGTTTTTTTTTCCTTGAATATCGGTAGTAACCTTTTGTAAAGATTTTTCAGGCCTAAATCTTCAAAATTTATATCTGGGAACTTTCTTTTATTTTCGAAATCTTCAAAATTTATATCTGGGAACATTCATTTATTTTCGCGAAGATTTTTTTTAACCAATGAACTTTAGTATTAGTATCACACAACCTATTTTTTATTTGTTTTGCCTTGAAAATCTTTAAAGTCCGTAAACATTACCTGATCAATAATATAGGGGTCTCTCAGTTTATTTCTATTCCCTTTGGATCTTGCCTGCCTAAATATATTTAACCATCATGAACAATGTACACAGGTGAATTCTTTTTTCTTTTTCAATTGCACTAGGCATGGAGTCCACCTCCATGTACGAGTAGTCCATTTTGTAACCCTGGATTTTCTTAAAACCAAGGTACAAGATTGCTACGCTCTTATTTAATAATTATTATTACTGTTTTATTATAAATTCACAAAAAGGTATCAAGATTACAGCTCGTGGTCAACAGAGCGTGCAAAGTAGATGCCCTAGCTCAATTAACCCGGAGAGTAGGGCGTGGGAAAACTTAAGAAATCTTAAAAAAAGAGAGAGAAAAAAAAGAAATGAGCGCCACCAATTTATAACGGCTTAAATTGGAAAGCCCCTTGATCTTTGCGGCACTTGCTTCCTCTTGATACTTTAAAAGAAAAAGAGTGAGCTAAATAAAACACAAATATAGTAAAAAAAAAAAAATCTATTATCAGTTACGGTATAAAAGAAGAAAAAAAAATAAAATGTAAACAATAGGTGTCACCAAATCCAGCAGCACCTGGAAGTTCTGAGACGCTCCTAACTTCAAACTAGGCCCGTGACATGGGATTAGTCCCGAGTCTTGAAGTTAAGCCCGTGACTTGAAATTGTCTGTGACTTGCAGTTGTAATTAGCCCCTGAGTTGAAATTAGGACTGTGACTTACAGTTGGCCCCTGACTTGAAATTGTCTGTGACTTGCAGTTGTAATTAGCCCCTGAGTTGAAATTAGGACTGTGACTTACAGTTGGCCCCTGACTTGAAATTGTCTGGTCCAATCTTCAGGTCAAATCCTCTCTTAGAGAGATTTTCTAGCACGAAAAATAACACTCACAGTGCAAACTATAATGTGCCCGAAAAACTAATGCGGTGTTGAGGAAAAATCCCCCTAACGGATTTCCAAGATTTTCCTGGATTGTTTCCTCAGACCCGCGCTGAAGACCTGTGGTTTATCTGCAGGTGACCAGAAAAGTGAAAAAGTGTTCCCCCAGCTTCCTTTCCATCTAGAACTTTGGTTAACTAAGGTGGCGGAATACCATTGGCTAGAGTATGTCAGGTGCTAACAACCTTGCCAAAAGAGCACATAGACGGAATAAAACAAGGATATGATTAACATGTTAGACAAGAAAAACGACTCTCCATTGGTTGAGAAAGATACAGGAAATAATGCAGGAACACACTTGGCAACAGCGAAAAAGAAGCCTGCGCTCTGGATATGAGGAAGTACCGGATGGAGGGTTCCGAGAATAAGTTAATATGGAAGTCTTAGCCGAATAGATCCGAAAAGTTCCGAGACGACGCAATAATAACATGACAGAAACAACTAACCTGAAATTTAAAAGCAACGCCAAGGCGAAATGGAAATGTAAATAAACAAATAATATTTAATTAATTACTCTAGTACTAATGGAAAAGGACCACTCAGAAAAGTCAAATATTAGTCCGGAGTAGAGTACCAAAGAGTCAAAAAAAATGATGTGCTAATGCAGGAGTAGTTAAATGTCATAAAAATGAAACGTAAGTTGAGTTTAATTTAATAGAATTTTCCCAACTGTATAAACTCATTATTTAACCATAAAATAGGAATTTATTCACACAATTATTAAATATTTTAGGAAATGCATCAGACGCAGACGTAACGAAATTTCAGTTTATATTAGGCTCCAAGTAATTATGCAACTATGGACAAAACAAAAGTCGATCTGAATTTCGGAACATCAAACATTGATAGAAATTATAAGAAGGCTGTAGTTTATATAGTCTCAGGAAAAAAAAAGGTAAGAATATTAATATTGAATCGAGAAATACCTTTGGTTTATTTATGTCTAACTTAAATGAAAATACCTTTATATGTTACATATTCACAGCAAAAGGAAACACGAATAATAAAATGTAGATTTAAGAGAAAGTATGAAGTGGTGTATATATAGTATCTATAGTCTAAAAATAATCCTATGTATATCTGAAAAGAAATATTTATCAAGGCAACCTTTTTTTTATACAAGTATTTACAGTTCAATATTAATACATAATATCGACTTTATATCAAAGAATTTATTGGGGTACTAATGATTTGTTTTTTTTTTACAGCGACAGAAGAGTTATACAAAATACACGCTCGAATCTAAAAATGCAGCATATCTAGCCAAAGAAAACGAAAATCCCAAGACTTGTATAAAGGACTCGAAAACAGGTTTTCAAAATTAATAAAATTTAATTTATATCTACTCTGTAAAATATATGGGAAATAAATAGTTTGTCTAAAGTGCAATTTGAAGTTTTTCTTATACAGTATAAAATTAAATAAATCCAACAATTATATTTGAACTGATTTTTTTTTGCGACATCTATGAACGAACGCTAAACTTATACCATTTACTGAAAATTATTTCTTTATAACTTGAGTTCAGATATAGGTACAAAATTAACTACTTATCGAGAGGTGACACTGTGTGTACCGAAATTTGCTGCAAAAGGTGTTGAATTTATATTTCGCTTAAATATGAACAATGTAACCGCTTCTAATAAGAAAACTACTAAAATCTAAGGTATCAAACCAACAAGGCGTACATATTAATCACTAAACTTAATACTAAAGTAGTAGATTATAATATTAAATTAATCATACAATGAAATGCACTTAAAACAAAATTAAACTGTTACAATTTTTACAAAACTTGTTCGTTTAACCGAGGTGAGATATGTGGTTAGGAATCTGTTCACCAATTTTACACCTAATAATTGCTTCAATTTAATTAATTCTTAAAGAAAATAACCAATTTTGAAATAAAATTGACTTAATGAGTTTTGTACATGTAGCTTTAGAGTAAGAAGTTAGATTTAATGAATAAAAGCCTTAAGTAGTTATAACTGTTTAAGTAAGTAATTAAGTTCAGGTGATTACTAAACTTTTTTTTTATCGCTGTCACTGAATTCAGGTTTTGGTGCTGGATCAGTATTAACGTATACACTAACTGGTAGGGAATGACACTAACCATCTAAATTGTACTTTTTTGGCACAAATTCAGTAAATCTGTTTTTTTTTCCTTGAATATCGGTAGTAACCTTTTGTAAAGATTTTTCAGGCCTAAATCTTCAAAATTTATATCTGGGAACTTTCTTTTATTTTCGAAATCTTCAAAATTTATATCTGGGAACATTCATTTATTTTCGCGAAGATTTTTTTAAGCCAATGAACTTTAGTATTAGTATCACACAACCTATTTTTTATATTTTTGTTTTGCCAAATCTTGAAAATCTTCAAAGTCCGTAAACATTACCTGCTCAATAATATAGGGGTCTCTCAGTTTATTTCTATTCCTTTTGGATCTTGCCTGCCTAAATATATTTAACCATCATGAACAATGTACACAGGTGAATTCTTTTTTCTTTTTCAATTGCGCTAGGCATGGAGTCCACCTCCATGTACGAGTATCCATTTTCGAGAAATTTATGTTCAATGATATCAATGTTTGGTCTCTGAGTCAGATACAGCATCAAGGCGCACATATTGCATACAAATGTCTCTATTTCACAACTGTGCCTTTTTACATTGAGTTCTGTCGATGAGTAGCAGTATGGTTTATTTGGCAAGCCTGCCTCTTAGATGGTAAAGTTATACATGTCGATTTTCCTGGTATATTATATTAATGATACAACAGAGCAGGACTCACTGCAGATCAAATGTTGCAGGTACAAAATCGCTTCCGTGGTTAGCTTTAATTTTATCTAGTTTTTGGCCTTTGCAGCATCAGTTTTTCATCTTAAGTGGCTAATGTAATCATCCGTCAAAAGATACTTAGTGTGTTTTTCCGTGAAATCCAAATTGGATCTTTGACTTAGTTACAAGTCAATTTTTTGTTTATTTAGTAATATTAAGAGATATTTCACTTAGTGAGTTTTGCAAAATATTCGTCTAGTACAGCTCGACTAAATGACATAAAAATATAAAAACAAAAAATTCTGACTTAGTGAGTTTTCGCACTAAACCAACGATACGTTGAAAATTTGAATTCAAAATTAACGAAAGTTATTTTTTTTGGACGAAACATGGGTTTTTTTCCAACGGGAGTGGGTCGAAATCCTGGCAAGATAATTTGGCTAAATCGGTTAAAAGAAAAAAAAGGTTGTGGTTCGGGAAAAACATTTATTGCTTTGCATGCTGGTTCATCTAGTGGATTTGTTTCTGGGGCCAACCTAATATTTTCAACCACATCGAAAAGGTTGATTACCGCGAGAGCCTGAGTAATGATCTTTTGAAAAGGGGCTAAGTGGGAATGCTTATTCCAAATTTCGACAGACCCTCATTAATCGTTTTGGACAATGCGTCATATCATTTTAGAATTTTAAACAAACAACCAAATTCATCGTGGAAAAAAAGTGACATTTTTCAGTGGTTATTAACAAAAAAATCAAAATCCCGCTTCAAATTTATTAAAAGCAGAACTGCCTTCAATAGGAAAATCTTTAAAAACACAAAAGATTTACGCAGTGGATTAAATTTTGAGGGAACATGGACATGAGGTTTTGCGCTTGCCTCCTTATCACTGCCAATTTAATGCCATCGAGCTAATATGGGCCGGCGCATAATCTTATTATGAAAAACATGTTGGTGCAGGACTTACATCAGAAGAAGTTCTAAAGGTATGGCAAGACTCTTGGATGGAGTGGAGGGATCGAGAAAAACTATTAGATGTACAAATAAATCCAGTAATTTTTTCCTATCCATCCAATGGTCACCAACATTATGAATCAAATCAGAAAACACAGTGAATACCAAAATGTTGTGTGATTCTTTTATCAAGCTATTAAATTGCGATGGGTTGTTTACAAATATACAGGTAGAAATAAAATAGTTTTTTTTTATTATATTACGCAATATTATTAAGATAGCCACTTAATATTTTTATATATTAAATGCCGAGGGACTAAATAAGAAAATTTGCTAAATGTGTATTTGGTTAAAATTTTTTTGGCTGGCAAAAACAAAAATTCACAAAATGGCAAGCGCCTTAATAAAGTCGGAAGGCGGTTCGAATTAGTGGAACAATCAGGATATGTTCTGTTTATACAGCCACTTAATGAAAGTGAGATTTTTTTATCAATCACCAAAAATTATGAGCCCCGCTTGACGTAAAAATCTAACCACTTATACAGTGTAATTTATTTAAATCCGGGCCACCCCTATGCAAAGAAAACTTGTTTTTTTTTGTATTGTGATAACAAAAAAAATTTATTTTGCAAAAATATTATACACTTTTGTTAAAAACACAAGATAATTAGTTATTACTTCCTTCGTAAGATTTTTTTAGATCTTTATGTTTAAGGTCCTTAGATACCGAAAAACATGTTTTCTCAGTTCCGTCTGTCTGTTGGTATGTCTGTCCGTCAGTCTGTCTGTTCGCGGCATAGCTAAAAAACTACTTATCCGATTGCTTCAAATTTCAGTTTAAAATTAAGGGCCATGCATGCGAAAAATACAGGCTATATATATATATATATATATATATATATATATATATATATATATATATATATATATATATATATATATATATATATATATATATATATATATATATATATATAGCGATTTTACCGATTTTTATATATCAAATTTGGTCTTATAATTAATAAAAAAATTTACTCATTTTAATCACGCTTTAAAATTGGAACAAGTATTCTATAATTATTTATTTATTGCCTACAGAATTACAAATGTACTAAAAAAGTAAGGAAAACAATCTATCAAATATAATAAAAACATTTTTAAATTAAATTTAACTGGCTAATATCCAGGAGCCAATGGCAAAAGCTCTGAGAATCGGTATAAGGAATGTACAGAAACTTGTGAATGAAAAAAAAACATAATTTACTTCCGAAGAAGATTAAGAAATGTACAGGAAAAAATCTAAAGGCAAAAGACTTAAGTTACAATGCAAAAATTGATATTCATAATGCAATTTATGATTTATACACGTCAAAGACTAATATAATCCTTCAGCAACTTTTTGATATTATAGACTAAAAAATATCATCATCACTTAAAAAGTCCTCATCTTCTGAGTTGTCCTCAAATGGCGTAATGATCATTGGTGCTATTTGGACATCTAGAACTTGTTCTCGATTCCACCAATCCCATATTAATTTCTCTGTATGTTCCACAGATTTCTTCCAGTACTCCAGCGTAATATAATTTAATGAATCTTGACAAACAATATGCACTTCATCTGATGTAAGACCATCATTCACATTATTGCGTTAACCTGGCAATGGTATGGCGGCAGTCGTAAAACCTCATGTCCATTTTCCCCTAATATTTCATCTACGGCATACATTTTTGTTTTCTAATAGATTTTGCCATTAAAAGAAGTTCTAGTTTCAGGATATTGGGTAAAGGATTTTGTTTTTGTTATATTAGCAAGTCATCAATATCACTTTTCTTCCAGGATGAAGTAGGTTGTTTATTTAAGATTCTTGAATGATAAAATGCATTGTCCAGAATGATTAAAGATGGAGTATCTAAATTTGGAATCAGTTGTTCTTTTAATCACTTTTTAAGGATGTTGAAGAAAACAGTAAACTTGCACCTGGGAGAAATCCTGTTGAAGAACCTGCATGCAAAATGACGAATGGGTTAAATTAGTTTTTAATGTCTATAAATCGTAAATTGCATTACGAACATCCATTTTCACATTGTCACTTAAGTCTTCTGTTTTTGGCTTTTTTCGTGTACATTTCTTAATTTTCTTTGGTAGTAAATTATGCTTTTTTTCATGCATAATTTTCTGCACAGTCCTTATACCGATTCCCAGAGCTTTTGCTGCAGTCTCCTGGATATTGGCCGGTGAATTTTTATTTTCGTAATATTTTATTAGATTTAATACCATTTTCTCCGCTTGTGGATGCAAAAAATCCGAAAATTGTTTTCTATTGCTCATTTTGTCACTAACTTATTAATCTGACTTTGAAGTGACATCGCTCAAAGATTTTTGCAACTGCTGGTATTTATATGTTTATCCTCTTTTATCATATAAATATATCATAGGTCTATCTAATCCATCTTCCGGTTTTTATGCGGAGGATTCGATTACACGTAATAAAAGAAAAACAAATTTAAAAAGTTTGTCGTTGATAAATCGTATGACCCGCACGATAACACTGCTTTTGACTTTATCTGAATATTATAGTGATACATCTGAAGATAGCTCAGATAGCGAGTTTTAAATGTTTATAATATTATTTTTTAGCTATTATTTTGTAGTGTATATATATGTACTTATTATTTTTATTTTATTGTGCTACTAAGTCTGTTTAATGTTTCACGAATCTTAGATAAAGCCTTTTGTGCTTCTGATTTTTTTTGTTAAATCCTGTGTTTTGTATTTTTTTCTTTTAAGTGTCGCATATTTAGAATTTAGTGTCGCACATTTTCTTTTAACAGAACATTGTATAGCTACTAGGTTAATTGCGTTTAATAAATGTGCATTTCAACCAAATAAACGATGTATTTGCTTATATCCTATTTTATTAACATTAAGTAGTATTTATTTAGGACAAACAAATATTCTAAAATAAATACAAATAAATCTTGCTCAATATTGAAATGGATATTTCTTTCGCGTATAGCAAACAAATATTTCTTTGCATAAGCTCCTTTCTTATTTCAATTAAAATAAACTCTTTTAACCGTGTGTAAATTTTCCCTTCTGTCCAAACTAGCTTATTAAAATGAAATTCCATTTTGACACAAGTTGACTGGATACAACAAATATATAAATTTTATAACAAAATTTTGGCTATAAGTCTTTTATTCTTGGGCTCAAGTTTATATTCAAATAAAAAACAAAGTAGCATCCCTTATTTAGAGAACTTTTTAAAAACTTCTGATATCAATAATTTATTTATTTTACCAAAGTTTAGAGCTTACAACCCTTTGGGTTTTCTTATTATCAGATATATAATATTATAGTACGAATACAGCCATTCAAATTAAAGTTTTCTTTTAATAAGCCGCATACATTACGTTTTTTTTTTAATTCTGAACGTACTCAAATCGAACTTGACAAATAAACTTAACTTTGTTACTATTGACTTGAAGTTGTTTGAGAGTTACAGAGCTTCAGAGGGTCGTACATGTCAATTTTCAAGCGCCATTTCCTCGAAAACAGTTGAATTTAGGTAAAGGAAGCATAACACAAAAAGTGTTTAGAATATTCAGGACAATATAAAAACGCAATCATATACAGAACATTCCATTTAGAAAAAGGATGTTGCTACTAGTTTAAGGTAGAAGCGGAGACACCGCAAAATTTAAAATAATATAAAAAGAGAGTTTATATTAATTCATTCATTCATCTAATTCTAATAGGCCACTGAGAGTGAATTGTACCCTAAAAACGAAATTTGTTTGGAAAGATTTTGTTTATATTTACTTTTGTGTTCTCGGCTTTTGAACAATACTTAAATGTTTTGCAATAAACACTGAGATTTTCGAACACATTGGTTATCCTAACCATACCTAAGATATTAAAATTTGTAAAACAACCGCGAAAAATACCCTCCAAATACCTTTTCTTTTTTGTAAAATTCGTAGATACTCGCATTATGGGTCAATGTTCTAAACTTGACCATTATGGCCTTAAGGCGACATATGCAACAATAGATGAAACAATTTTAGTAAATTTCACAATTACAAAATGAGAGCCACTTAAGCAAAACGTAACTTGTGAACTTAAAGTTTTAATGCCATGGCAGTGAGGTCTGGTCTACACTGAATTATTTTTAGTGAATAACGGGGGATTAATGTCATAACTTTAAAGTAACGACTTAATGTTACATAAGAAAAATCGCTGTAATTTATTTTCAAATTCGAAAGCTAGAGGGCGTAACAACAATACCAAAGTGTAAGTGCCAATTTTCTCTTAAATTTCCTTAATTGAGATATGTTGAAAATATAAGCATTGTATTCTTCAAACAATTACGCACCTTTTGCTTGAGACTATTTTTTGTCCATTATCAAAAATAAAGTGGTGAGGGAAGTTCACTAATTTTTACATTCAAATGTTAATATCTCTGTTTTGGATGAACTGATTTTATTCAACTTGCCATAAACTGTACCGTAATGACTTTGTTAGTTAATGTTAATTAATTTTTAAACTATATTTACCACTATATTTACCTGTATTCTTTTTCTCACAATTTTTTTCTTTTTCTTTCTCTTTCGGAATATTTTTATTCGAGATTTAATGATTTTTTCGTCCTCCTCCGTATCAGAACTACTATCAAAGTATTCCTTGTCCGACAATGATAGTTTTAAAGTTGCCTTACAAATCTAAAAAAATATTCAGAAAGCATAAATTTACATATATATATATATGTATATAGGGTGTTCCTAAATATCATGTACAAACACAAGGTGACAAGGATTCTTTGGTTTATTTTACGACTTTTTTCAAATTTCATTCAATTTCAAGTAAAGTTAGATTCGCAAACGCTTCGTTACCGATCTACAGAGTGTTGTAATTAACATGAAATTTTGAATTAAGGTTATAAAATACGAGTTACTGATTGCACATGTCAAACGGTTGTCAGAATCTACAGGGTAATATCTTTTCATGGGTCATGCCCTCTTTTCTCCAACTGAACTTTTTTGCGGTTTGGGGCTGATAGATTCTAGAAAACAAAATCATTTTACTATCTTATTTAGAAACTTTTTGTCCTCTTGTAGTTTTTTCGTATCTCCTACACTTACGGAAAAAAAAATAAAAAACCATTTTCTGTAATTAGCTAGATGAAATTAATTTTTTTGAAATGGACTCTAGTAGGCTATTGCTTTATTTGGATAATCTTTAGTTTTAGTAATTTTGACATCTGGCATTTCAAATCGTAAGTTGTGTCAACATTAAGAGTTGTAAAGTGTAAAAGTGTTTTGAATACTCGTTCTAATCTCGTTACAATGATAATTTATCCGAATTCTGAAATTGGAGTATCTTGTACGATTCTCTGCTATACCCTTATCACATTCAAAGGGCATTCCTTCTCTCTGATCTTCCTTTAAGGATTAATTTCTGTAGGTTTACCTTAATAAGCTAGCAGCAAATCCCAACTTTGATTGTATCACCCTTTTTACTGACGAAGTCAATTTTTCAAGGACTTCCATTATTAATTTCCATAACCATTTATGGGCAGACCAAAATCCTTATGGAATTTTCGAAAATTATTTTCAGGAGCAGTTTTTATTAAATGCATGGGGTGGTATAATTGGGGATTATTTCATTGGCTCTTTCTTTTTTACCTGGTCGACTTACTGGTGACCCACATAGGCACTTTTTGCAACACGAATTGCCTTTATTCCTTGAAGACTTACCTCCTATGCTGAAAAATCAAATGTGATACATGCACGACGGCGCCCAGCACATTTTTCTGTTTTGACTCGTGAGTATTTAAATGAAGTTTATCAAAGTGGATAGGATGAGGTGGACATCAGCCATAGCCTCCTAGGTTCCCTGACCTAAATAGTGAGAAGATCGGAGGCCTACTAACAATTTTTGTGAAGTAGTTCTTATTGTTGTTAAAACCTAAATAAGTTTTTCATTAAATCATTGTTGTTGTAAAAGTCGGGTCATCCCAGCTTTAATTTTTAACTGGATAGTGAAGAATAAAGTGTCAAAATCAATAAAACAAACGACTATCCAAAAAAAGCCATAGCCTACTAGACATGTCAAAGAAATTAGTTTCATCTAGCTAATTACAGAAAATCGTTCTTTATTTTTTTTCTCAATAAGGACGGGAGATACAAAAAACTACAAGAGGACAAAAACTTCTTAAATAGATACAAAAATAATTTTGTATTTTAGAATTTAGGAGCGGCGCACCGCAAAAAAGTTCAGGGACAGAAAAAGGAGCTTGACCCATGAAAAAATATCACCCTGTAAATTCTGACAACCGTTTGATATGTGCAATTAAGTAACTCCTATTGCGTAACCTTATTCCAAAATTTGAGCTCAATACCTTAAAAATTGAAGGGGCTATAAAGAAAAAACTAAACAAATATTGAAATTACAACACCCTGTAGATCGGTAACGAAGCGTTTGCGGACAAAAGTTTATTTGAAATTTTAGTCATAGAATAAACTAAGGAACCGTCACATGGTCAAAAATGCACTTTTCTCGTTATACAAGGTGTCAAAGTTTCAATTTTTTTCTCGTTTTCTTGCGTTTTTTTCCAGTTCCTTCTGAGACAATTAGTTCAAATTTAGAACATATATTAGTTTTAAGATCATCTATGATAAAATATCAAAATCGTGGCTGGTAGTATACAGAGTGTTACATTTTTTTGCACCACCTACAAGTTTATCTTGCGGAATTTTTTTTTGAGCACCCTGTATGAATTCTGATAAAAAATTTAAACTGTTATTCATTTCTTTAGCTCTTTCGTATTTTGCATTATTCTCGTATCTATCACAGTTTTCGACTTATTTGCAATAATCGATGCATTGCATCGATGGCATGTAGGCTAAATTAAGCAAAAAATTAAGAAACGTGTTTTATTTTAAATCAACCGACATGATAATGAACAATCAGATAAAATTATTACAGTTAAATTAAAAATAAAACAAAATTATAAAAGTTGTTGAAAATGTCCGCCTCTTGTTAGAATGCAAGAATCAAGTCTTCGCCTCATGGACTGACGGACTGTCAATTATTCCAGGAGTATTGCGAATGATGTCGCATGAAGCTATTATTCTGTTTCATAAATCTTCTTCTGTCTGGATTGGGGTCTGATACACCAATGTTTTCAGGTGTCCCCAGAAAAGGAAATCCAGGCTATTCAGATCTGCAGATCTAGGGGGCCATGGCTGAGGTCCCCCTCGCCCTATCCAACGGTTGTTAAAATTATTATTTAGGAACTCACTCACCTCTATGCTGAAATGTGCTGGTGCACCATCGTGCATGAGCCACATTTGATTTCTAAGAAGAATTGGCACGTCTTCTAGCAATACCGGGAGTTCGTCTTCGAAAAATTGACGATAATATCGTCCGTTTATCCTTACTGGCAGGAAAAATGGACCTATCAAATAATCTCCAATAATACCGGCCCACACATTTATTGAAAATTGTTGCTGGAAATTATATTCATGTATCGAATGCGGATTTCCTTCTGCCCAAAAATGATTGTTATGAAAACTACGTATTGCATTCCTAAAAAAATTTGCCTTATCGGTAAATAAAATCGTGTTTCCAAATAATGGATTTTGGGCTAGCATTTGAAGAACCACTAGCAAAAATTTAAACGGAGTGGAAAGATCACGTGGGAGAAGAGCTTGAACCCTTTGGATGTGGTAAGGATACATTAAGTTGTAAAATTTTCCATACAAGCACAAATGAAATGTTAAGGGTTGCTGCAATTTTCCTCGTACTGGTAGCAGGATCATTTTCTACTGCATTCAGGACTGCTTTCTCGACTTCAGGAGTCTTAACCGTTCTATTTGCTATTGCTAAATGAGTGGATTTCTTGAATGATCAATTTTCACATAGCCGAGTATGTACCTTTGCAAATGTTTGTCTTTTGGGCACCATGCGATTTGGATATTTCTATTCATAGAGTCGTCTGGCTTCATAACAATTCGATTGGCAAGTCCATAAATGAAATGAATTTCTGCATATTCTTGATTTGTGAATTCAACCATCATTAAATAGCTCGAAACAACTACGGAAACGTCAAACAAAAAAATATTTCTTACTAAATGTCAGATTTAAAAACAGAATTAACAAATGACCTGCCTCAGCCTACTACCTTTTTTTCCAGTTTCATTATTTAGCCTACACTTAATTTGCATCTATGGCAATTATTGCAAATAAGTCGAAAACTGTGATAGCTACGAGAATAAGGCAAAATACGAAAGAGCTAAAGAAATGAACAAAGAGTTTAAGTTTTATATCAGAATTCATACAGGGTATTGCAAAAAAAAGTTCCGCAAGATAAACTTGTAGGTGGTGCAAAAAATGTAACACCCTGTATACTACCATCAAAGATTTTAATATTTTATCATAGAGGTTCTTAAAAATAATACATGTTCTAAATTTGAACTAATTGTCTCTGAAGGAACTGGAAAAAAACGCAAAAAACGACAAAAAAATTGAAACTTTGACACCCTATATAACGAAAATGGTGCGTTTTTGACCATGTATATATTGGCATCTTTTTCCTATTTTGTCGAGTACTATCATCACCTAAAATATGTCCACACCCTGTATATATTTTACGATCCTGCTGGAAGATATATACTTATATCTACGAGATGATATTACCACAGCATACGATAAAATCGAGGCAGATCAGTCATTCTCAAAAATATAATAAATCCTAAACTAGCTTTTATTATGGAATTATTAACTGCTGTATTAAATATGACACGTAAATGGTGCATAATATAATAATTGCCCACTTGGTAGACCACAAAGCAGATCGCATCTCAAAAAAAAAATAAGAGGGAGCTTTGCACTTGCCATATATACATTGTTAGACTAGCGAGTTAAAAATAAAATTGTAATTTTTTTTAAGAAAATTTCTCAAAAATATTTTATATAGAAAACAGTACCGTGACTGACTGACAGACAACGCATCGTCTAAATCTGTGGACCTAGAAATTTTAAATTTGGTCTTCAAAAGAAACAAAACAACATTTGTTATTATTTTTGAAAATTCGTCTTCTAAAGGGGTGATCGAGGCTGGCACAGTTTGTATGTAGAAACATGAATTTTGCTGTGTCGATTTGAAACATTGCAAGCGTATGTAATTTGGATGACAATACAATAATTTAATACCATCAAGCTGATCTGATCATTATCATTGATATCATTTTGATGAGCTGTAACTTTTTTGTTTTTAAAGATATCAAAATGAAACAAAAATCATTTTGCATAGTTATCTAGCAATTTTTTTTTTTGTGTTAAAACTAAAACAAAACATTAACGTTTTTTCAAGATATAAACTTATATTTTTTTACGTGGATAGCCATATATAGTTTCTGATATTTTGATTCTTCCTGAAATTTCAAGTATATTTTATAAAGCATACCCTATATCTATCTTCAAGTGTTTGAGAGAAAATGACGTCAAAACATGCAACAAAGACATATTTTGATCTTCTGTAACTTTTCTGTTTTTAAGGATATCGAAATGAAACAAAAATCCTTTTGCATACATATTTGGGAAGTTTTTTGTTTTTTTAAAAATAGAATAAAGTACTAACGATTAACAAAGTAAGACATCATTTAAAAACCCTTTTACAAGCATTACAGTATTCTAAAAATAGCTCTGCGTGTCTGCCATTTTTCTCAACACATTTTTCGTACACTCAAATAGTATGATTTGTTGCAATTCCCTAACATTTGTGGATTTTCTTTTAACTCATTTATTGTATTTATTTTTATTTAATTCTTCGCCTCAGCTCTTCAGTATTATCGCATGGTGTTTTATATATTATATTCTCAATGTGCCCCCAAAAGAAAAAGCCCAGTACAGTCAAGTCCGGACTGTTTGGGCGCCAAGCAATTGCTGCTTTCTTTCCAATCCAGCCATTTGGATATTCCAAATTAAGATTTGGAATATTAAGTTTTTGACTTGAATTACGCTATGAGGCGGAGCATTATCTTACTGCTACATTATTCTAGCTGAAATGTTCACCGGTAAATTATCAATCTGTTTTGTAACAAATGCAAATATTATTCCATGGCTGGTCGAGGCTCAAGTGGGGTCTGCATTGCTTTGTCACCTGGATACCTTAGACTATATTGACATACACCACATTCGATTATTCTGTGACGGATGCGGCGGCCAAAACAAAAATTCGCGTATAGTTCACACATTAATGTTTTGGCTTTAAAATAAATCCCCAGCAAATATTTATGAAATCATAATAACGTTTCCAGTACAAGGGCGTAGTTTTATGGCCGCCGACAGATGTTTTGAAAGGGTTGAACGAATATTAAGAACACATGCTTTTATAACTACAAGAGATGAATATATGGAATTTTATTCACAAGTAGTTGCTGTCAAAAGGTTAGATCGTGAGTGGGGAATATAGGACTCTAAGGAACTTGAAAAACGATACAAGGCTACAATCGAAGTACAGAAAACACTGAAATAAGGGTCACCACTCATGAATATTATAGAGTTCAAAACCGAATAAACAATGTTCTAATGGCTAAAAGAAGTTGAACTCATAAATGGTACACAGGAAAAAAAAAGAAAAGTCTCTCTGATCTTATGAATGAAGCATTTGGAACAGAGTGGAAAAACCGTACTGATTTAGAATGGTATAAGAACTTATTAGTACCTGTAGATGTAGCTAGGGAGGAGGATGAAACTAATGTGGAAGATGGTGAGCAAGGTGAACAACTTGCAGATCAATCTAGAGAAGAGGATGTTACTAACGTTGAAGATGGTGAAAGATGTTATTGTCTTCATGAAGAAACGGCAGTGTGATTTGAAATTGACTTGTTTGTATTCATGTTCATTTTTTTCAATAAGTTAGTTACAATTTTGTGTTCCATTTAACTTTTTTCTATTCCATTTTGTTTTTCTTTTGACCTAGATATTATTGTATTTTTTTTAACTCCGCTTGATTTTTTCACTAAAATATGCGTTGTTCTAAAGTTTATTTATTTAGTGTGTGACTATGTTTGAAAAATAAAAGGTTTTTTTACATTTATTAGTTGGTTTTGGAGCAAATCTTGCTATATCGAATGATTTTTTTTTCATTTTAGCCTTATTTTGAACTTATGAAACATAAAAATAGAGCCTACTAGTTAAGTATCCTGAAGCCCACAAAACATAATTTTGAATTTCCTCTATCTGTTAAGGCTGAGAACTGGAGGGTTTTTGCCATTTTTCCAAAATTTTACCAAATTGGATATAGCCGATTTTGCCGGAAGCTCCTCATTTGTGATGACAAGTGATGTTGATGGATATGCTTCATAAAATCAGAGTATGTTGGTTTCCGTTTCTTCTGGTAAATCTCTACGCGGTCTAGGGCTTTTCATATCAAACACACTTCCTCTTTCTTGCATTTTTTTTAATAATCTTGCAAATATTTGTTTTGAAGGGATTTGACGCTCTGCAATTGGGCTTTTTTCGTTAAGTAAGTATATGGCAAGTATAACACTCATTTCTCGATTACTAAATCGTATCATTTTTAGAATACCAAATAGTTACAACCGCCAATCATAAACGACTAAAAATGTAACGTGTCAAAATATTTTGAAACGAATATGTCAAAATGTAAACAATTTTGTTTCATCATGACATATATCTCTTAGACGACAATAATAAATAAAATGGTAAAATATCGTTTAGTTGTTGCACGTTTTGATGTCATTTTCTCGCAAAGGTATAGGGTATGCTTTATACAAAATACTTGAAATTTCATGTAGAATTAAAATATTCAAAAATATATAAGGCTTTCTATTTAAAAAAATATAAGTTAGGTTTTGTTTTATTTAAAAAAAACTTGCTAGACAACTATGCAAAATAGTTTTTGTTTCATTTTGATATCTTTAATAAAAGTTACAGCTCATTAAAACCAAAGATAAAAGTTAGTTGTTAAATTTACAACAAGCAGAAAAATTACTAAAAAATACATCCTGAAGGGGCCTTGCACTGCGTAAGGGCCTCTAACCCACCATAACCAAAAACAGGCCCGGGTCAAAACTACTTCACATTATAAACACGTTGTCCCTAACGTTGTCAGATCTATGTTTTATCGGATATTGCTACAGAAAACTATAATGAAAAAACAGAAATAAAATAGTTAACCTAAAAAATATTATATCAAAATATAATATCAAATACATTTCCTCTATAGTAATTTTTTATTTAAAAAACTAAAATAAGAAAACAATATTTAAAAAAACATAGTCTAAACTCTTAGTAGACAATGTCTACTAGCGAAATGTGATAACGCCTCCTAGGCGTTTTAAGAATAAGGTAAATAAGATAATAACTAGGCGTAAAGAGGTTGTAACAGCACTGATTTGGCATTCGTAGTTGTCAGTGATTCAAAGTTCTGTGTGTTCCAAGTTCCAAGTGATTGATTTTGTGTCCTAAAATTGATAATAAGATTTGTATGTTTTTATATTATTATCATTATGGCTCTTAAGTGTGTGGTGTGCAAAAAGCAAGAGTATAATTTTCCCAACCTCTGATTCCGTGGGTAAGCATAAACAAAGCCGAGTTGGAACTAATTCTTCGGACCGGTTCCTATATCATACATTCATTTTCGCGTGGCTATATACCGTTTTATTTTGTTGCTTATGAATGGGTAGGAGCAGCAGTGGCGGCTCGTCAGGGTAGGCCTCTGAGGCCGCGCCTCACCCCCAAAATAAAGGAAAAGAGAAATTTTTTATATAACTTTTTATCTATTACCAATTAGAAATATACTTTTTAACAGTTTTACAACATAATAACATTAAAAAAAAAACAAAATATAATCCCATAATAAATATTTTAGAAAATAAATTCTGACCACATCAAAAAACCGACCGTGCAATCCGTGCAAACCCATTCCTAAAGAAAGTGCTCTCGAATGAGGCGAAATAATTTTAGCTTGGAAAGTTTCGACTTCTGACCTATTTATCAACGGCCGGTGCCGATGCCGTTGCATTCTTGAGGCGATAAATCTGTAGCTTGGATATGCTTTTATTGGTTATTTAAATCACATGACTAGCGAAATATTCCAACGGCTTCTTTTTACGTGGTGCGTGCGGCTGAGAAAGAAATAGGAAATAGATTGCGATAATCGCTGATTGAGGGCGTTCTGTCTTTTAAGGTGAATAAATACGCGTGAGTAAGTTTTTGTTTGGTTTTGATTTGGTAAGTTGGACCGTTCCATTTTTTGTATTTGCTTTTTGCTTTTGAAATGAATCCTATTCACGACATTATTGCTTCATTAATTGAAACGCCTTTTTTAAGAAGAAGCGAAACTGAAAAGAAACAGATATTAGGTAGCCGTCCGACGCCGAAAATTTTAGCAATAAAATAGCAAGGTAAAAAATATTCAAGAACTTTTCAAATATCTTGGTACGAAACTTATAGGTGGCTATGCGGAAGTATTTATAAAGAAAGCTTATATTGTTGGCCTTGTATTTTATTAGGTTGCGTCAAAAATAATTGGAGTTCAGGGGGCGGATATTCGGATTTAAAAAACTTTTCACGAGCAGTAAAATCGCATGAAAGTTCAAGAGAGCATATAAAATTCGGTAGCACTTACAAGACTGGAGCAAAATAGGGCGACTATTGCGGATGCGCTACAAGAAAATGCAAGTCTTAATAAAATTGTTTATAATGAAAATGTTCGAAAAAACCGTTTATTATTAAATTATTTAATTGATGTTACTATTACTTTGGATAAACAGGACTTGGCATTTCGAGGTCATAATGAAACAACAGATTCTTTTAACCGTGGCAATTTTAAGGAAATATTTGCATGCTTAATAAAAAGAAATGCCGAACTTACTGAACATTGTGCTAAATTTAGTAATATTTTTACGGGACAATCTAAGACTATACAAAATGAACTAATTGGTTGCATACATGACTATATTCAAGAATATATAAAAAAAGAAATCAATGACACCGATTGTTGTTTTTTTGGCGTAATTGCGGATGATAGTACTGATATAACAGACAAATCACAGTGTTCCATAACAGTTAGGTATGTGACCAACAGATCTTTAAAAGAAAGATTTTTAGGATTTCTTGACGTTAGCGATAATAGAACAGCAGAGAGCCTTTTTCATTTAATACAAAACAGCTTAGAGCCTTATGACTTTAAAAATAAATTGGTCGCGCAGTGTTACCATGGGGCTAGTGTTATGGCAGGTGAAATAAATGGGCTTCAAACAAAAGTTAGATCTATTGCTCCTTTAGCTATGTTTACTCATTGTTGCGCCCACAGATTAAATCTAGTTTTACAACAGGGAACAAAATTGATTACCCAAAGTCGTATATTTTTTGCCACTTTATTAGGAATACCAAATTATTTCCACCAATCACCAAAACGGTCTTTTGTGCTTAATCAGATAGTAGGTAAAAGAATTCCGTGAGCTGTAGAAACGCGATGGTATACACGGTCTAAAATTTTAAACTTAGTGGCTAATGAATGGGACAATTTAATTATAGTATTTGAAACTATTATTAATGACTTAAGTTCTGGAACAGAATCTATTAATGGTGCAAAAGGATTTCTAAAGCATTTTAATGATTTCGAATTTTGCCTTTTAACGCATATTTATAAACAAATTTTTAGTTGCACTGATGTACTGTTTCAAATATTACAGTTAAAGCATTTAGATATAAATTACTGCATTTCGCAAATAAACCTTGCCAAGCAACGAATTATTGAATTTAGAAACGAGGACCATTTCAAAGAACTTTTCAATATTGCTAAAAAAGCCACTATTCTGCCAACTAACATACGTCGAGGGCAATGTTCTAGCGACTTGGTATTTTTACTAAATATAAAATATTATATTTCGAAATAATAGATTGTATAATTCTTCAATTAGGGACGCGGTTTGAAAATTTAAATAATTTAAATTTCTTTGCTTTAGTCGATTGCACAAAATATTCGGAATATGTTAAATGCTTTCCAGACGACTTATTAAATAATTTATTAAAAAATTATCCAAACATTTTTGCAAGAGATAGATTAAAGAATGAGCTTTCTGTATTGTATAGCGATGAACAATTTTCAAATTTTGATGTCGAAAAAAGTCTAGCTTTGTTATTTAAAGATTTTAAAGCAATTTTTGCGGAAGCATATAAGCTTTTTAATTTAGTTTTAACTATTCCCGCAACAAGTGTATCGGCCGAACGAAATTTTTCATGTCTTAAACGGATCAAAACCTACCTAAGAAACACAATGACACAAGAACGGCTTTCGGGTTTAGCAATGATGTCAATAGAGCAGGAATTACTGTCAGAACTTAGTGAAGACCAAAACTTTTACGACCAAATTATAGATAAATTTGCAACCTTAAAAGACAGACGTATAGATTTAATGTACAAAAAGTAGTTTTTTTATCTTATTTCATACAACTATTTATTTTAAGTTTTAATAAACTAAATTATGTTTTGATTATCGCAATCACCGCTATATTTTAGTGATAGGTGTACATATTTTACTTGTTTTGTTTACTTTTTATTTACTTTTTTTAGAGTTTATTTTTTTAGTTTTTAATGGTTTAATAGGGCTATTGGCGATGACCTCCATTAAAAAAAAAGGTCAACGCGTCGCAGAATAATACCTCATGGGTGACGTGGAAATTTATTCACATTTAAACAAAATTAACCTCATGTAGCCTCACCCTTCAATATACTCACGAGTCGCCACTGAGGAGCAGAATTAAATATTCTGTAAACTTTGGTAGGAGTGCCAATTTTTTTTTCACCAAAGTTAGGAAATAACTGCATATAGTGTGGTGTCACGTCAGGTAGATATATTTTTCCCGATACTTTGATTTCAGTTGTCTTGAATTTTACGTTTAGGTCCAGCTATTAGTCATTTGGTGTTCTAACAGGTGCAATCAAAAAAAAAACTAAAATTAGCATTTTTAAACTAAACAAATACATTTACTACTCAAGTGTAACTAAGGCACTTTCAATAAAGCTATAGTATACTTAGGGAAATTTTTATATTCACATTCTACGTTTAAGAATATTTCTAAAGTCGTTTATAAAAAAATGTTAAATGTCAAACACGCTATTTTTGCTTGATCTCGCTGTGCCTAAAAAAAGTATGCATTCATTTAGTACATCCTATATTTTGTGCTATAAGACTGTTTATTATATTCGTTAAGTTATAAGGCTGGTACTGCGATAACTAAAGCCAACTGCTTTCTAAAGGTTTAAACAATTATCGCCATAATCATTTGATTAAATATTTATATACATTATATTTGATTATATACATGTAACATATTGTTTTTTTTTTAATAAGCAAATTTTGAAATTATTATTAAACGTTGACATCAACAAGTACACATTTTTATTAGAAGTTAAAAGGAAACTATGTAACCGCAGTTTAGCATAGCATATATATAATTTCTGGCCTATATCACTTGGATTATTTGAAAATTTTATAGAAAGGGTGTGATTCGGTGTTATTTGTGACATGGACAAAAACAGATGTGTATACTAAAGCAATATTTATTTGCATAGTTTTTTATATAACAAAACATAGAAGTCAAGTTTATTAAATTATTTCGCTAAGGTTAGTATTTTTAAATTAGTGGGATTAGTAATTTTAGGAAATTCAATTTTTTTATTGCTTTGGATCAGTCAGTTTGTTGAATGATTTATGATAATTTTACAGGTTAAAATATGACTTCTAGAGTTTAGTTTCACATCCGATGCTTACTTAATATCTTAGGTAAATTTTCTTATAATGATTCAAACAAAATTACAAAATTAATAAAACCATTTTAATACTTAAAGACAGCAAGATAACTTAGCTTCTTAGCTCAACTTTTATAATTAATACACCTTAGTCACGAAAGCTTTTAAAAGTAAAGAGATAAGGAATTCCTAATTTGAAAAAAGCGAATGGATTTTATATACTTTGTTAGCAAAAACCTATTTAGCAAATTTGTAATACGTATTTATCGTATCAGATTTTGCGAAACGAAATACTGAATAAAAGTGCAAAAAGAGAATTTCAGAACCTACTTTTGAACCAATTTTCTAAACTACCGTTTAAAATTATCTAACCTGTTGTTAAATAACGTTTCTTTAACTAAATGAAATTAAACTCGGCTAACAACATACCAGAGCATCAACATATAAAATTAAAGTGTTCCACTCAAAGACTTATCAAATAGGGTTACTTTTTAAAGTCAGACGCACAATAAACTTTCCAAACTAGTGACAAGTAAAAAATGCCAAACCATCTCACACACATAATTTAAATATCATTATGAAAGGCAAAAATATTGTTAGGACAAGTTTGAAGTGATGAAATAAAACATCACAGTAAATCCGTCAACCATTCAACGATAACTCTTTTTGTCTTCGCTTCGGTTGTTATACTTATGTATAGTTTTAACCACAGCTATATACTAGTGTACATATTTAGCTGTTAGTTGATTAAAATTTATTGTAACTGAGCAAATAAAACTGTTTATAATGTTTACTCAATTTATTTTTATCATATTTATGTAATCTAAAATGGATTTTAATTGATATTGTCATCGGTAAAACAAGTAAACATGTGATATTAATACCTAAATCAATAAACGAAATTTTTACTAAGACTATTCCACTCTATTGTTTTACAATGGCAAAATGATATAGCAACGGCCTGTTTTCTACTGCCACAAATCATACCTGGACAAAATTTTCCCTACCCGGACAAAATCAACAAGATGGTTTTTCAGCGACAAAATTTTGTTGGGTAAAAGTAAAAAAATTGATCTTGTCATTTTGACACCTAGGTCAAATATCCTTATTTACCAATTTAATTACCCTATTTATTACAATACAGGTTCATCCAGATTCGGAAAAGAATCGTTAAAAATATAGAAACTATAATTGCTAACAATATACCTATCAATACTGTAAAAACTAAAAAATCCGTCTGGGAACAGTTTTTCCAGTTTTATTCGGAGAAGCATTACAAATTAAAACAATACACAACTCCCGAAGAAGTAGCAAACATTCTGGAGGATTATGGCTTCAATACGAGAAAAGCAAAACGGTGTAGATTACAAAGAATCAAGCCTAAAATCAATATTGAACACTACGGCTCAAATTATTCAAGAAAACTATTTAAAAGAGTTTGGAAATAAAATTGATCCTTTTACCGATATTCGCTTTAAAGCAGCAAGGTTGGGCCCAAAGGCTTTCACTACTGAGGAATTACTTTCTATGGCAGGTAGCTATGATGAAGATAACCCAGATGGCCTACAAAAAAAATGTTTTACTTCGACAAAGAATTGAATATGAAAGGAGCATTTACTGTGCGAATCGAATATAACACGATTTTTTCTAAAACAACACAAGGAGGAGCAAAAGCTCTAGCAAGCAGTAAGTGGTTGATAAAAAATAAAGTCAATGGAAATTTATGTCCTGTAAGATTGTTTCTTAAACTAATGGATAAAAGAAGATCTACCATAACCACAGACAAACTATTTTTAACGATATACCCGAATTGGCAAAAAGGCCATTGGTACAAAAATATGTCTTTGGGCGTAAACACCTCGGCAAAATGGACAAAACTCTCTGCACAAAGAATTGGTCTGGAAACCAAGAAGTTTAAGGTAACCAATCATTCACATCGATCTGCCGCAATATCTGCACTTACAGAAAAACGTACTGGTGAACATCAAATAATAAAAATGACTGGTCATTCTAGTGTTCATTCAATCAAACCCTACCTACAATTTGACTCAAAACACGAAAAGAACTTGATACTCAGTTACCAAGAGATCAGATCAATATTGCACCACCATCTGAGCCACAGATTCACTTTTCAACTTTACAAACTTTTTCGACATCAGCTGGAATAAAGGATGGTCAAACAAATACTTATTATAATAACTGCACTTTTAATATTGTAAATAATAAATAAAATTATTTTCATGGATATTAACAAACAAAGTTGTTTGTTGTTTTTGGTAAAAAGCAACAAACTTTCATAAACAATGGGGAAATTTTGCCGACAAAATTTTCTCTCTTGTGGTTTTATATATGAAAATACTCAAGTACTTTACTTCCAAAACTGTTCATAAATATTTCGGTCCAGATACATGCACATCTCATACAGACCTTACGATTCTTAAAATCTCTAAACTTTCAAAAAAAAAAAACAAAAAGCCTATATGACTGATAACTGGAAAATGTGCTTAGAATTTAATTTGAGAAAAAAAACAAAGAAATACCTTACCTATAAAATTATTGTAAATGTTTTATTAGAATAAATTCTGGATAATTAAATAAGAATTATTGTTTTGCACAAGAGAATCTAATGTTGCAATGACCTGCATTTTAAACCCTTGAGATGTTTTCAACAAATCGTCATGCTAGTGTTTTTTTGCCATATAACAATTTTTTTCGGTTATGGATATTTTTACATATTCGAAAATGTGAGAATGCACTTAACCTAAATCCACTGTTGGTTTTAATGCATATATTAAGTTTAAAAGAATTTTCAATAAATGATTGGCTTATATCCTAAAAATTGCTTGTAGAGAGTATCACTTGCCCTATATCTACATAGTAATGCTTTTACCCTATATTCGTCAATTAAATTATGCCAAAGAGGCTACACCCATCGATACGCTTTTTTTCTATCAATAAATTGGTTATATATAACTCAATAAATTAAATAGTTGGTCTAAAATCCCCACAAATCTACTGAGTTGCAATTTAGGCCATATCCACAACATAATACCGTTGACCTATGTAACGTAGAAATACATTATTTGATTAACGCTTGTCGTAAGCTCTATATACAATCCACCAATTAACAAGCAACATGCGTGTTTAAATAAAGTAGTGCATAGAGTTTCAGTTCCAAAACGAAAATATTAGAATTGAACATGAATCTCGTTAAAAAAAAAATTGGAACAAACGAGCGTCAACTTGATAGAGAAAATAAAACAGATTAAGTCGTCGTCATTACTTTTGACTTGGAAAATGTCTGTGTCCTGTGTATCCAATGTTTTTTTTTTTTAAAAAGTAAATTGTTACAACCTAACAGGACATTGCAGCGGTAATGATATTACCTAGTGCAGCATCTGGCATGCATACATCAGTGCATTAATATAAATATTAACGTGGTAAAAGATAATGATAATTTGAAAAAAATTATTTTATAGTTAGGTAACTTTGTGCTACAGAAAAAAACAGCATAATGTCTACAGCATTTCAAATTTTTTTGGAAGGTGGAGAATTAAACAACCTTGAAACAATTTAGCAAAAGTTTAGCGAGCCTGTACATGGCAACCTTCAAGAAATTCATGCCGTAATTGAAAAGTATTTACGCCAAAAAGAGATAATGAGAAAGGATTTGTTACAGGCTTAAGAAAAAAATACCTGCGCACAAAAGGTTACCTGATATGTCTGACAACGTCAGCTGTTGATTTACAAAAATGGATCTTTAAACTGAAACCCAAAGAATTGAAATTTGGGTTATGACAATGACAAATATTCTAACAGAAATCCAATAGCTAAATCTACCGTAAGTAAAATTAACAACAAAATTTCTGAAACTGAAAGGTAAAAGATGCTGTATGATGGAACGTTATACGAATACCAATCTAAATTTTGCAAATCAAATTATTTTTGGGCTAGGGAAAATCCACATTGGATGCGGGGAAATCATATACAATTTCCCCAAAAGATAAATATTTGGTGTGGTACAGAGCGTGCAAAAATTATCGGCCTTTTCTTCGCCTTTTCTCCAGTTAATGTGTCTTCTTCGAAGACACATTAACTGGAGAAAGATAACTGAAACTTCTAGGGATCGAATTTGTCCCAGCCATTTCAGAACTATTAACTATTTAAATTTAATTTTTTAGGTAGTTGTGCACCAAATGATCAAATATGGATTCAGCTGGATCATGTTCCACCGCATTTTGCTCGCAATGTTCGGAAATATTTAGATATTGTTTTTTTGAATATGGATTGAACGTGAGGGTACAATAAGTGGCCACCTCGTTCTCCGGACTTGACGCCCCTCGACTTCTTTTTATGGAGACACCTTAAAAATGTGGTGTATAAAACTAAGCCCAATGACCTCGATGATTTAAAGGAGCGAATAGAAATCGAATGGAAGCGAATCTAGGAAACTTACATTCTTTTTAACATTTTCATCACCTTACTTTTTCCTTAATTTATTGTTTGTTATATTAGGTATTTCTTTTTTGTATAGACGCTGTTTCGGTAGCAAGATGAGGAATTATTCTTCTTTTCGGTCTTCCAGAACGTACAGCACCTTTTACCTCTCCAGTTTCATGAAATTTTTTGTTAATTTTACTTACCATAGATCTAGTTATTAGTTTTCTGTTAGGATATTTGTCATTAAAAATGTTATAAACATCTGCAGGGGTACATGTAAAAGGCGTATTGTACCGCATGTACCCGCCCTTTCAACCCCTTCCCTTCACCAGATTTTACCCAAAAACAATACGAACCGTTCTCTTATGGACCACTTTGAACCAAATTTGAACTCGATATCTCAATTCCTTCTGAAGTTATCGCGTAAACTAAGAGACCGACAGACGATTTTTTTTGCCGAAAACTAAAACATAAATTCGGCGAAAAAAAAAAATCGTATACGTTCTGCGTCATTTTTTTTTAAAGATTTAGCGAAAAAAAAATGATTTTTTTTGCCGATACTATAATACTTCCCCATCCCTTAAAGATGTGGAAATAGTAAAATAAAACAATCAATTTTTATTTAAAAAAACCGATTACATATGGCAAATATACCTAATACTTTCTAATAATTTTTTTCTTTACCTTAAGTGATCCTCTGGGATCCTAAAAAGTGATTTTTCTCCTTCGGTTTTTGATCAACAGTATAAATAAACACATTTGCATCCCATTTTAAATAAGAAGATTTAACGAAACACAATTACAGCATTTAATAATTACAATAACAATAGTCAGTTCAAAAAATTCCTATACGCGTTGTCAAAGTAGAAACATACAACTACGTACTATCTCGTTCCAACTAAAAATTGCAGAACGAGTTTGAGCACTTACTAAACAACTGGTGTATTTACACCCCTCAGTAGGCGTGTCGATATTGACGATCGATTCCCGACACACTTGTTTGCTTTCGTGTCTGTATTAGGTTAATTTGTGGTACTAGTATACTAGATTGCATAAAAATGTACTAGATCTAATAGAATTGCACTAGACTGGCAGCACTGGTGACGAGAATCTTCATACGAAGCAGGGCCAATGCCGATCAGAGTGGCGTTGAAAAGTGGAGCATGTCTGCGATGGGTGCGGAGAATCATATACTACGCCCGTTTGCTATCGGGTTTCTCGATAACTTAATTAATTATATTGTTGTCCGGGCAAGACAGAGGTTGTGGGTTCGAATCCCACTTGAGGACAGACTTTTTTCAATTTTCCTTGTCCTTAATTTCAAAATTTACTAAAAAGCAATAATGTTAATATACAGGGCATTGTAACAGTAGATTTCCGTGAATAATTCTCCATGAATTATTCCAATATAATATTTAAAATTATTTTATACCTAGAAGATAAATATTTGCCTATTAGAACTATTTTAATAGTGAAACCTGCACTATATTGTTTTGTCGGTGAGCTATGGTGGATATATGGTTTTTCTGTAATTTTAATTTTAAATTTTTAAACTATCCTCAAATTAAATTCTAAGCACTTTTTCCAAAATGTTGGATATTTTGTCGTTATCTAATTTTACTTTTGACTTGGTCATGTCGAGTTTTTGTTTTTATCCAATATCCTGTATATCTGACCTAAGGTTACCTACTTTAAAGCTATTTTTTCTTCATGCTTCAACTTTTATCAAGAATCCATTAGAATTAGGAACATTAGATAACTTTAAACGGCAAGTTATTTTTACTGATATCTTAGAAACAAAGCATGCAATAAATGATAATCAAATTGGAAAGTGCAAAACTAGATCAGACATAAATTTTTCATTTACTCATCTCAAAAGAACATAAAACAACTATCAGGTGTACAAGGCAAGCCATATCCAGTGTTTATTCTTCCTACGTTAATAGATGCTTTGGATACATCTACCACAGTAAAATTTTGTGCTTTTGGAGGTGTACTCCACATTATTCTTTGTTCTACGAAAGGATCCGAGTCGTATTCTGGGTGATCTATTTCATACTCAGTGTACTCCTTAATTTCTAAGTCATATTTTGTATTCACCGGCAATGGTTTCCTTTGTGCTCCGGGACTACGCGAAGTGAACATCTTTAGTTTTCGAGAAGGAGAGGATTTCTGAGGACGCCCGCAACGTTTACTGGTCACCGGCGAGGGAGGAGGAGGTTGCGGAATTGTAAGGTCTTCTTCTTCTTTTTCTTCTCGGCCCACTTCGTCGCTGCTGCTCGATGTGTCGCCTTCATCGCTAAAAAAAGTGACTCACCAATAAATCACGTAATGCCAGAGCATAGTGTCATTAAAATCTCGATCAATAGACCAGGCAAATAGTACACATAAGATAGATAAATTAACAAAACATCCGCTCAACGCCATCAATTTACCGAAAAAAAACTAAAAATTTTTCCCCAGGAAGTGTATGTCTTTCTTTTTTTAAAGAACGTAATTAGACAAAGAGAACCAGACAACCCGTTGTCAGATTGGGTTCGGCCAATAGCCGTTGGCATATTGTTTGTGTTGGCATTCCTGGATAGTGTTGAGAGTTCTATTTTTTAAACTGACTTTCAGAGATTTCAAATGTCAATGTCAATTTGTTTACAATTTTAATGATTATTTTACTAAATTTGTAAAGTTTTTAATCTAGTTCTTTGTTGTTTTAAATATATACTAGATTGATCTGTGTTTTTGCGTGTTCATAAATAATATGTGTCTTAAATCGCAAAAATGCCAACAATTTTAGGCAGTCTGTGTCAACAAGTTGTCTTGTCTTTTATCAGTTACTTTGAAAGGAAAGCAAGAACCAGTAGAAATTTTGACTGATATATGAAAACTCTGACATAATGATAACTTCATTTTTCAAAAAAAATGTCAAGAATTGTCTAGTGTTGCTGCGACATGACTGTGACATGACTACGTCATAGATTTTGAAGATGTGCAACGGAAGTTTTATTAATTTGTCTATAGAGATATAAAAGGAAACTCCTAAATGTATCTAAATGTTCGATCGATTTAAAGCACTTTATACTATCTACATCTCATAAACAGTTTTTTAGGAATCTCTGAATTGTCCAAAGAAATTTAAACATTTTTTAAATTTCGACATTCCAATATAAAAATATAAAATTTGCTAAAACAAGATTTGTTTAGTTATGGTTAACAACGCCCTGCATGTTTGCTTTATCGATTAATGTATCACATTCTATCACAACTTGCTATTATTTTTTAGTGGGTGGTATTTTAAATATTTCAGTTCTGCGAAAACAAAATGTTTACATATGAATTTTCTCTTAAAACTGTCGCTTCCCGACGAACCAAAAGACTAATCAGAATTTGTTTAGTTATCACTCAGTGTCTGGTATTTTGACATAATGGCTGCTTATTTCAATGCTGAATACGCTGCTGTTTAGCTTGCTGGATTAATAATAAAAGATTTCCTCAAGTAAGAGTATCGCACGTGAGCGTGTCCACTAATGCTTATCGTAACATACGTGAAACTGGCAATCTACATCATACTGAACCTATAGCTAACAACCAACAATATGATATTGCACTGGATCAAGAGATTTTGGATGTTTGTGGTACGGATCCTATCTTAAGCACAAGAAAAATAGCTCATCAGCTGAACCTTTCTACGTGGAAAGTGTAGTTAGTTCTACACGCTGAAGGAACGCATCCATAGATTTTTTAAATGATAACTTTCCTGACAGATGGGGAGGGCGAAATGGTCCAATGTTGTGGTCTGCCAGATCTCCGGATTTAACCGCTGTCGACTATCATGTCTGGGGTCGGATGAAGGAACTTGTTTACGCTGAGGAAATCCGGAATCAAGACCACCTAAGAGAAGAAATCAATGGAGCAGCAGGAATAATGAATGCGGAAATGAGGTTAAAAATAACCACTACAGAGATGCGACGAAGATGTCGAAGTTGCCTCAGAAAACGTGGTTCTCATTTCGAAAATGACAATTAATACTTGTAAATACGCAATATATATTTATTTTGTTAAATTTCCATAAAATATTAATACATTTAATTTCGTGTCAAAAATTATTTAAAAAAAATATCCCCCCTTAAATTTCCGTCTACGTCTGTACCTCATTTCACATGGAAAAGTTTAAGGAAGTTTTTAAAAATATTTGAACCACTACTGCATTTGCATATTTTATTTTATAAATCAAAACTAAGTGAATACTGAAATAGATTTTAGGAATCGTACGAATTCATATTTTTTTATAAGATGTAGTCTAATGCAATAGTTAAAATGTTTTAAAGCACTGAAGTATTATTTAAGTTTATGACAAAAAAAAACACAAAAAATGTTTTAGCAAAATATTATTGTATCTTATTATAGAAAAATTCACCGAATTCCATGAAATTCGAAAAATGAGGTAGAGCAAGGAGAATTACGCATATACAATTAGTCAGTTTCGTAAATTGGTTAGTACAGGGTGTCCAGTTTTCGTTGTTTTTATGGGGTATCTCTCTTATTAGTGGAGATAGAGGATTACGGTTTTTCCAACATGGTGCTATTTTTTTGTGAAACGAAAGATGACCCAAACAAAATTTTCATAGCCCCCTTCTTTTTTAAGATACAGTGTGAAATTGAAAATATTGCATTTTTGGGCCCCCCTCCTATTTCTGTTGTTGTTTAACTTATCGAAAAAGTAAAAACTGACTCTGATCAATACCTACTAAACAAGGAGGCCTACTAGCTGAAATTAAAATAGGCCATACGTCATCAGATTTAGGCCGACACTCGCCTCCCGTAAGAAATGCATTAAAGCATAGACCAATGCAGTTTTGGTTATGTCGTATCGTGATAACTGACCATTAGACTTAGACGTACTGGCCGACAACCGGGACTAGCTACTCAAAATCTAAAATTTCTCTTAGAACAGTTAACTTTGTTAATTCAGTTTTGTTTACAATAAGCCTTCATTGCTATAAATATTTGCGAAGTCATGCTCCTATTATCTTCTAACACAGTAAAATCTATTTGTAATAGATTTTTAACAGATCCTCATATCGATGAAAGAATTTTTTTTTAACCTATGCTCGTAACATTTTCCAATATTTAACAGATAAAGAAAAATATGATACATTACTTTTTGATGAAATTCATATCGAACCCTATTTGGATTACAAGGCAGGCAATACCGTAGGAACATCAGTAAATAATAAAGCTACCTTAGCTTCATCTGCAGTAGCATTTGTGATCACTAGACCTTGCTCAAGCCTTACAGAAGTCATTCATGTATCTCCTGTAACTAAACTCAATTCAGAAATATTATATACTTTTATCAAGACCATTATAGAAAATTTTGAAGAAATTGGGTATATAGTATTTTGTACACTTAGTGACAATAATGCAGTAAACAGTAAAGCAATGAGTACTTTTTCACCCCCTTAATCAACTCAGTATAGTATCCCCACATTCCTAAGACCCTTATTTTACCTTTTTGACACTATTCATTTACTGAAATGTATCTTTAACAACTGGCTTAATTCAAAACCTTATTAAACATTTTCTTATCCCGATTTTGAGACAGGTCAAAAAACAAGTGCTTCCTTTTCTGTGATCAAAAATCTGTACGAACTAGAACAAGACAAACTATTGAAGCATGGTTATTCACTTAGTTTAAAGGCTCTATTTCCATCATCTCTTGAAAGACAAAATGTAAAATTAACTCTTAAAATCTTTAATCCCTTTATTATAGAGGCTCTAAAAGGTTTTGTTAAAAATGTGTCACATTCACAAGATACCGCAGCCTTTATTAGTATTATATTGACATGGTGGAAAATTGTGAACGTAAAAACTCCCCTTAAGGGAAAACATTTGTTAGATAAATATCAGGAACCTTTTACCAAACAAATACTAACAGCCCCCAATAATGATCCTAAATTTTGTTTTATGCTAAAAATGCAAAATTGGCTAGATACTTGGAGTGCAACTAATTTTACAAATACACTGACTCGACAAACTCACACTGTATTAAACCATACCATTCATGGACTTCTTGAAGTTACCGAATACTGTTTAACTGAGCTTAATATGAATTATGTATTACTGGGCAAATGTCAAGCAGACCCATTGAAAGGTCGTTTTGGAAAATATAGGCAATTAGCTGGTGGTCATTATCATATCTCAGGTCGACACCTATATGAATCAGAAAAAAGATTTAGAATGCAGTCTATGTTATCTCTAAAATCTAGGCATTATGGGGACATTAATATAAATCAGTTCTTCGAACCTCCTGAATGTGAAACACAGTCATTAGACACCAATTTAAATTCTGAACGTGTTAATAGTTTATTATCTAAAATCCTAGTTATACAGTCTGATACTGAAGCGGATATTGCTGCTATATTGTTTTTAAAAAAATTAGATGTACTTTTTGCAAAGAAAACTTAACTCTCAATGAACCTTGTGTTGTAGAGAATTCCTGTAATTTAATTAATTCCTTAAGTCGAGGTGCTCTTTTATATCCTCGAGAACAGGTAGTAGATGTAGTTTCAAGCGCATATGTTATATTTAGAAAGCTAATTGATGAATTTGAAGATACATTTTTGGATATTTAAGTACAACAAAAAAGCTTTTCTTTGTGAGTTGTTTTTAAGTTATTTTATTAAAAATACACTTTTAACAAACATTTCTTAATAATTATTGCTCCAAACATAATTATAATTTATTAAATAAAAACAAAAAAAGAAAACTACAGAATTTTAATAAATAGGTAGTTATGAAATTAAAATCTAGCACAAATTTCGCATTTTTGTGTTGCTAGGAAGTATCATCAATACATGCTTTTTCAGAATTTCGCAAATAACAACCTATTATATTCTTGATCATCTAGACTCACCACAGCACAGGCATATACCACTTACTCAAGCTTGAAACCATACCCGATTTTGACAAGTTGAAATAATAAGCTATTGTATTTTTGATCATAAGGAATCGCCACAGGCATATATTACTTAACCGTACCCGATTTTGACAAGATAAAATAATAACCTATTATATTCTTGATCATATGGACTCACCGTCGGCCTATACTACTTACTTGGACTTGAAACCTTATCCGATTTTGACAAATAACTCGGATTTGACAATTTACTAATTAGCGAAAATAGGACAATTAGTAAGCAAAAAATCATACCGACATCTGTTTGAAATTTTGCGGTAGATCCGGGCAAACATTGTCGGGTAAGAACACGTAGGGGTTTAGTGGGTAGGAGCTTTACCGAGTCCCACACTGTTCTGGAGTGCCTTGAGCATAATAGTTCGTGCGTAAATGCATTCCTTGTCGTGTAACAAAAAAAAACGAACAATCGCTTAACAGTCGCCTTTAACATTTTAATTCTATAGCGAAACCGAATAAATTATACAAACAACATACAAACTTATAATTGTTTAAATGGGACACCCCGTATATTTTTATTTTATATTATTCAGTTCACAATAAGCTTCTCGAAATTATATGATAGTATTTACTTTTCTATTCGAATCGGCCAGTAATTCGCATTTTTACTTCCCTCGTAAAAGGGAAGTATTTTAGAGATAGATTCAGTTTTTGGTAGTAGGCTGGAATTGCTTACAAAACAAATGAATTTTTCAGGTATATTTTATTTATAGTAACAACAATTTTTTTTAAAATTCTACAGTAAATTATTACCTTGTATATCCTTTTATTATACTATTTTACAAGAAAAATGTAAGTAGATTTGTAAAACTATCATAGCATTATTAATCTTACATTGTTATAATTTTAGCCTGTTGCCTTGAAGAAGGTTCAAAATGGGACCACTCGGTTTTATAATAAAAAGAATTATTATTAACCTGTTTTTCGCTGTTAAACCCGGGAATCTATCAATCTTGAAAAGTATTATTAATTGACTAAAATTAACATGTTAATAATTCTACCTCTAAACAATCACTAACATCAACAACAACAAAAACTAATCCTACCACTAAAGATTACTAAAATAAACAGAAAACTAAATCTATACCCTATAGATATTGCTCGAAATGACCTCCATTTTGTCTTACATAATGCCTACATAATTTCCGTATTCTTCTTAAGGCATTGAAAATACTAACCGGTCGTTGTTGCATTTCATTGAATGCCCTTCTTGTGGCGTTTATCAAATTGGCTAAGGTGTCATATCTTGTCCTATATATTTTGTTTTCTAAAGTACTCTACTGGAAGTTATCCAAAACCGAGAGATCTGCCGATCTCGCCGGCCATCTTACAGGACCATTGATCTCTATCCATTTTCCAAAAAAATTACTTTTCAAATACTGCCTTATTCTACGGAGATTATGAACAGGTGCGCCATCCTGCTGAAAATATATGTCGGGTAAATAGACCAAAGGCAGATCATCGAGTAATTCCGGTAGAATAAGTTCCAGTATTTGGAAATACCGATCTGTAGCTGATACAAGAAATATTAAATCCAATCTTACCCTGTCGTTCGCCAGTACAGTATCTAGAATTATTCCTATTCAATACTATGGCGCTACTTATATATGACTCGTCGGATCATATCACTTTCCTATAAAAGTCAGAGTCATTATCGCATTTTTTTAGATACCAGTTAAGAAAATCGCCCGGGTGTAAGTGTTGCACCAATCTGAATTTAAATGGTTTATAACTTCGTTCCTTTTAAAAAATTTTTACCCGGCTTTTAGGATCCCCAACATTCTGATGGATTTTTCTGCAAGAACTTGAAGGATCTACATCAATGGACGCCAGAACATTAAATACGTCTTCCTCGTTCTCCTTGTTATAGGTTTTGCTTTACGCTTATTGAAAGATCCGAAATCAACTGGATTTTTTTTCATTCTAAGAAATGTAATATCACAAGGTTGTCTTCGTTCTGGATACCTATGTTTAAAACGCCAACAGCTTCATAAAAATGTATTTATTATAAAATACGAGGAATGCTAAGCATACCTTAAAAATATAGTTCCGAAGCCTCGTTAACATCTTCCTTAGATAGTGCAGCGCAGAGCAACATGTCGTATTTTTCTTCATTAGAAAACGTTTGGTTTCTAGCCATTTTTTTTATAAAGTTTAAAATAATTGTTGCGGTTACCTAATCTAGCTTCCAAAGGATCCAAAGGGTTTTGACAAGTAAATTATTTAACATGACAACAATTTTCTTTTGTTTCGTTTAGGCCATCCCAGCCTACTACCAAAAACTGAGTCTACCTTAAAAAAAATGCAAATTACTTGGCGATTCGAATAGAGAAGTATATACTATTATATATTTTCGAGAAGCTTGTTCTGAACGGAATAATATAAAATAAAAATATACGCGGTGTCCCATTTAAAAAATTATAAATTTGTGCTGTATCTCAAAAACGACACCTCACATAAAAAATCTGACTACGCCAGTAGATTCTATGTAAAAAACTATATCAGAGCCAGTTTTTACCCTTTTCGATAAGTTAAACAACAACCGAAATAAGAGGGGTGCCCAAAAATGCCATATTTTCAATTTCACATTGTTTCTTAAAAACGAAGGAGGCTATGAAAGTTTTCTTTGGGTCATTTTTCGTTTCACAAAAAAGTGGAACCCTCTATCTTCACTAAAAAGAGAGATGGCTCTATGAAAACAACGAAAACGGGACACACTGTACACTCGACGACGAGGATCAGAAAGACCAGGCGTCACATATCCGCATGATAACATTTGCTTTGATAAATAAATGCTTTAGGGGATCGAGGCGTACCATCTACTATCATTAGTCACTATATTGAAAACGTGGTACAAGGGTTTCTGTACAAACAATGTGCCATAAATTAAAGGTGGCGGGATTGACATCAAGAAAACTATTTGATGAGCTGATCCAGCTTTGGTCGCAGCTGATCACACACAAGGCAACGGTTGACTTTTGCCCATCAACATAAAAACTGGATGGGAGAACAATGGGCTGTGTACTGTTCACAAAAGAGTATTTATCTTGTTTGAGTTCACCAGGTGGACGAGGGCATGTTTGGAGAAGACAGGGTGAATGGTTTATTTCAGTGCCATATTTCGGCAATATTATGGTATAGGCTGGTATTGCAACACGTACACGTAGAGACTTAGTTCTCATCGAAAATATACTATGACCGCTAGCCGTTATATTGAGCAATGTTTAGCGAACCACGTAGTTCCGTTCACTCCATTTGTTGGTCTGAATTTTATTCTAATGCAGGATAAGGCTCTACCTCACATCGCAGCGGTAATAATATTTGAACGCGATGAATATCGAACAGTTATAGTGGTCTCCACGTAGCCCTGATATTAATCCTATAGAACATGTATGGGAAGATATATTCGTAACAGGAAGTCGGAAACCGTACCAAACGTTTGAATAGCGCCCTTCTTGAAAAGTTGAAAAATATACTACAAGAAGCCATTGCCAACTCCCTACTAAACCTACTCCGTCGTTCATGTCGCAGCAGTAATCACAAAATATTTGAACGCGACTAATATTGAGCGGTTAGAGTGGCCTCCACGTAGCCCTGATATTAATCCTATGGAGCATGTATGGGAAGACATATTCGTAACAAAAAGTCGGAAATCGTACTAAACCGTTGAGTAGCTTCTCTTGAAAAGTGGGAAAACATACTACAAGAAGCAATTGCCAAATCCTTAGAAAACCTAGTCCGTCGACTGGAAGAAGTTATATATTAATCTTCAGATATAGGGTCCTACATCTTCCGGTTCCCTGTTTCCCGTCTGGCCAATGTTTCAATCCCCCGGTCTTAGATCTCTTTCAGACATTGCCCTATGGATTCCACACATCCAGGTAGCCTTTGGTCTTCCTATCTTCTTTATTTCGAGAGGGACCCATTGCACCGCTTGTTTTGGGATTTGATCTTAATCCAGTCTTTGTACGTGTCCGTACCATATTAGCTGCTTTTTTTGTATTTCTTTGATGATTGTACCATTCACATTATTTATCTGATTTTCTCATTCGTACCTCTTTGGTCCTTGATATTCTGGCTGATCGTCGCCAATAGTCAATAGTTTATTTTCCAGGCGTTTGGTCAATTGTTAAGTTTCACACCTATAAAGGGCTATACTTTCTAATATGACATTATACAGGTCTTTTTTTCTCGTGATGAAAGTATTGTGTTGATGGTTCCAATCACTTGCTTCCCTTGATTATCCGCTCTTCTACTTCCGCTAAGGTTCATTTTTGTTCCCAGACAGATATACTGGTCACAACCCCCTATTATTTCTCCGTTTTCGAGTATTAAATCCTGCTTATCACCACCTGTACAGAGGTGACTATACTGCTCTATTAGCTGCCTGGACATATACCCTATCACTACTTGATCACCTTAAAATCATGTTAAAAACAAACAAGGCTTAAAATTGAAATATGCTAAAACGTTATACAACATTTCGGTTTGTCCACAGAACGTTCAAAATTTAGGGGATAAAAATACAATTTGCTTCTTCTTATATAAATCCACGTTCCTTAAACGTTTCTGCAACTCGGTTCAGGGAATAATATCGATACATGCATCTACAACTTATCAAAAATTTCATTCAAATCGGTCCAACATCAAAAAAGTTACTGTAGATTAAACCTGACTACTATTTTTTTTGTCCGGGATTTTTTGGTCAGAAGTGTATGTACCTCAGTTAATATTTATAAACAACTCGGTCAGTCAGATTCCTTATAGGTCATCATAAATAACTATTATACTATTTTCCTGGTCTGCAAAAAATAATTACAAAAATTGAATACATTATTTATTCTCAATCAATACCAACAGTAGTTTAAGCTCAGAGAAGATGCAAATACCAAAAAGTCCCTACCCCCAAGATCACAAACACACGACAGTGCAATTACAATGTTGTCTCATTTTTTTAAACAATAAATTAGTTTCACTTTTGTTTAATTGTGAATAATATTAGATAAAACTATTTTTTCTTCTGGACCTATGTATCTTTTATCTCCAACCAACCAAAATTTATTATAGGAAATAAATAACTTACAAAATTAAATTAATTACAAACGTAATAAAATTAGTACTCCCGTCTGGTCTCGTCTCGACCTAATCTCGTCTTGTCTCGACACCATTCAATTTTGGATTGTTTCTAAAACATTAGTGTTTTTTTGGAAAACGAAATGTCTTTCTTATAATTTTTAATGATTTTAAATTTAAATTTTGGTCTTGTGCTTTTAAATCTTTGAATAAATAGACAACAGGAAAGAGCCCCATGCACTATTTTAATTTAACAGGGTTTTGACGGAACTACGTAATTTTTGGGACCTTATTTTTCTGATTTTTACGTTTTGGTTTGCTGACGTGTCAAACCGTCGCTTTTGCAAATTTGAGTTTAAGTTTTGCAGTTTATATATAATATTCACATCGTATTAATATAAAAACTGATTTGAAAAGTTGTGTTTTGTGTTATAAAAGGTAACAAACATATTTTTGGTAGTTTGTGTTGTTATGAATACAAAAAATGGTGAACTGTATGATGACATGAGATCATTCCCGTATTAGAGTACAAGGAAGAAAGGAATTTCGTTCCCCCGGTAAGTACATTTGCATTGTCGTAAGTAAAGAAATTAACTAGACACTTTTAAATCCGATTTAAAGGCAAACATAATTGTTTTTATAATGAAAATCATAATTCTTAGAGTGTCAGAGAGTTAGGTTAGGAACCAAGTGATAACATTTCATGTAATATTTTGTTAGGCCAAAACATTTAAATTACCTGAAGAATGTTTTAAAACGAAAAAAAAAAGATTGGAATTATGAGTTTCTAGAAACAATTTTATGGGACAAAATAAGTTTTAATATCTAACATTATATTTTTTGGGTCTGATGTTGTGGGGGAAACTGTTTGTCATTAAACAATTACAAAACATGACGTTGACTTAAGCAAAACATAATAGGCGAATTAAAAGTTTTAATTTCCGTGATACTTACATCTTGTTTAACTCTAATATGTTGTTTAACTATAATATGTCTATTGTGTGGTAATCACGGAAAAAGCGGAAATATTATAGGCTTATAATTGGCTGAATTCGGCCTACAAATATAAAGGCTGATTTTAGCCAATCACAGGTCTGGAATATTTCTTCCGTTTTTCCGAAATTTCCACAAATGAAGACGTATCATTTAATATTTTTGGTAAATCTGGGCCTAAATGTCACCGATTTTATCGCCGTGGAAACGCATTGCCGTTATTGTACAGGGTGTTTCATTTTGGGTACTTTTGCAGGGTATCTCCATTATTTTTATAAATAGAAAGTTGCGATTTTCGCGACATGTGCTACTTTTTCGTAAAGCTAAATATACTTTTAACAAAATTATCATAGCCCTTTTAGTTTCTAAGATACAGGGCTAAATTGAAAATGTTGCACTTTCAGGCACCCGTCGTATCTCAACTATCAGATAACTTATCGAAAATGAGAAAACTGTTTCTTATTTAACTTTTCCCGTAGAAATCAATTCTGCCTTAGGAATTAGCATACAGGGTCAGGTCAAAAAGTTATCGGACCCTACTCTATTTTTTTAAATGAAACACCCTGTATATTTATATAAATTCGTCTTTTTTTACCTTTTCAAAAATATATAATAGTATGCACTTTTTCTCACAAACACACAAATAAATGACAATTTTCTGAAATTAAATGCATAATTTAATAGTAGGCTGTGAATAACAATAATAAACAATTGAAAGTTACATATTGCTAACGAACAGGTGCGTGCAGTCCATGGAAGCAAGGGAAGCAGTGCTTCCCCAAAAAAAATTACAAAACATATTCTAAAATGTAATTTTTGAAATAGGAAACCATTAATTTAGTTTATATTAAAAATGCTAAAATATTATCTTAATTATCAAGCCCATAATAAATGCGGTCTTGACTCCGACCCAGCTACAATAGAATATCGAATAGAACCTATGCGGGCTGCTAGCTTCTCTGCAGCCCAGTCCTGTATGCTTGATTTCCTGTGAATCGAGCCAGCGGTTATTGAACTTTCCACTGACTGTTTGCAACTTTTGCAATTCAGTCGCGTGCTTTAAGTGGTGGCGGAAGCTATCGTTGGAGTAGGTTCTTTGTTTGAACGGCTATCCGTGTGTTGTGTGATACGTACGTCGCGTCGTGCATGGTACAATATGGCAGACAATAATACGGACGTGGATATGCAAATACCGTCAACTTCGGCTGTCGGTAACAACGTTGAAAATGTTGGAGAATTTAGTAAGAAGAGTGTGTGTGAATGTGTGGTGTGTGTGTCTTAATAATAAAGGGATTTTCAACATTAAACTTCGCTAATAAGCTTCAAATAATTTTCAAAGGAAGGGAAACCGCCTATGAATGAATTTAACCACAAAAATGAAAAACTGTATTAGACATTAGACTAACAGGATGTGAAAATATAAGTAAATTATTTTGTTGGCCATGTTTACTTTTTGAAAATGAAAAAGGTCTCTGGAATAAAACTGGTTTTTCCGATTTAAACAATTTCCATAAAGTTGTAAAAAGACACATTATGTCCAAAGAGCATTTACAGACGACACAACTGGTATCACTAATTTTAGCCAATCATCTATAGTAATACGCTACGTTAAAACAGATTCAAGAGCGATTTTTAGGTTTTAAGAATGTGTCCGAAAATCGTACAGCAGATGCATTATATACCGTAGTTTATAACGTTACTAAAAAAATTAATGGAGAGAAAAAATTAGTTGCTTAAAGCTATGATGGAGCTGCAGTGATGGCAGGGCAATTAGGGGGTCTGCAAGCTAAAGTTCGAGAAACTTTCCTAAGTGCTGTGTTTGTCCATTGTTTTGCTCATAAATTAAATTTAGTTTTATCTCAGTCCATCAATCACATTAAAAAGTGTAAAGTAATTTTCTTTAGTTTAAGTCAACAAAACGTACACAAGCTTTGGACTCCATTGTCCACAAACGATTGTCCAAAGTAGCTCCTACTAGGTGGAACTACAATGGAAGACTTGTGTTAACAGTATCTGAAAATCGTGAATCACTGATTGAACTATTTGAGAATATAATAGAAAATAATGAAACGTGGGACTCAGAAGCAATAAATAGTTCGAGGAGGTTTTTGGACTGTTTGAAACGAGATTTTAATTTTAATTATTTGTTGAACATATTTTCAGAAATATTTCCATTCTCGGATAGTGTTTTTAATATATTACAAACTAAAACAAATGATATCGCTTTTTGCTTAAAAAAAGTGGATGATTTTAAGTCCATGTTAAGCCAAAAAAGAGATGACTTTGACCCATTTTGGGAGAAAATGATGACGTTAAATGTAGAGCCACAAGCCAAGCGTCTTCGAACAGACAGGGTGGGAGATGTTCACACATCATATAGACGCCTCTTTTATGAAATAATCGATCAAAATCAGCAACATATATACTATAGATTTAACTGTTTAAATGATTTTAAATTCCTCGAGCTCTACAATTTTGATGTATTTAAAGGAAAAACTTTTCCAGAAGATGCGTTTAAATCTCTTCTTCTTCATTATGGCCAGTTCTTCGACCGACATTAGCGCAAAAAATAACGCTAAGGAACTAATGCAATTTTTAAAAGACAAGGAGCTGGAAGATGCCTACACCGAAGTGTCGAAATTGTGTGAATTAGTATTGACAATACCTGCCACAAGTTCATCAGTAGAAAGCGAATTTTTCAACACTTAAACGTATAAAAGAGTGAGAAATTCAACGGGGCAGGAGACACTTTCGCATACATCGCTGTTGTCCATTGAAAATAAGCTTCTCCAAAATATGTCGGAGCATCGATGTTTTTATCATTGACGAATTTGCAAAAAATGATCGAAGAATCGAATTATATTACAAATAGGTAAGTTTCTAAAAATTGCTTCCCTTTCTTAAAATTTCACCGCACGCCCTTGCTAACGAAGAATTGGATACCATGCACCTACCAGAGTTTTTTAATAACAGTAAGTTTGTAACAACAGGATTATAGCATAAAGTAACAATATAACAAACACAAAAAAATAACATTATTAAAAAAAAGAAAAAACAAATTTTTAAAAATGATGTTTAAATTGACGATCATTTTCTCTAATGCAAATTTGTCACATTTTTGTAATTCTTTGAATAGCTTTAAAAAGAACCATTGGTCTCATTCGCAAATTTCGAAAGGCTAAATGAATTGCCTCTCGAAGTTCTGCTACGCCGTTATATCGTGTTTTATATACTTCATTTTGTATATAACCCCATAAAAAAAATCTAAAATTGAGAGATCTGGAGATCGCGGTGGCCATCTAACAGGTCCGTTGGAACCTATCAATCTTTGAGAAAAGTAAGAGCCTAGAGTTGTGACTTTAGGCACCATCTTGCTGTAGGTAAAAGCATTACATTGGGCTAATGGAATATTTTTGAGCAGTTCTGGAATAACTCCCTCAAGGATTTTTAGGTATCTACGTGCTGTAAGACTTCCTTCAAAAATCCTATAAACTATTTGTCTGCTCAAAGTGAAACATGACACCCCAACTTCAAAGCGTCTTTGTTGTGCACTTTCAAACATTAAATGAACTTGAAAGAAAACATTCGTTTGACCAGATAACAAGGCTGTCAAATAAACCGTTAGCATCGATTTGTTGCAAATACCACTGGCAAAAAGTGCCCGGCACTCGCCATCGCCAGGTTGCAAATATTGCACTATATTAAATTTGTATAGATCATACTTATATTTCTTTAAGATCCTCTGACCGTCAGTTTTTGGCACACCAATTTCCTTCTCAACTTTTCTACATGAGGACGAAGGTGTTGCTTCTATACATCCCAAACATATATCTCTTTTCTGTTCTCTTTGTTGTGTGTTTTAGGACGTGGGTGAACAAATGGTCCGTGCCCAACTAAATTTGCTTTTAAACGAACAAATATCTCAAAAAACAGGTGCCTTCTTTCTGGATATCCAACACGCAAAAACTTATTAATGATAATACATATTTTCGTAGCCATAATAGCTTACTTACCTTTAGAAATACAATTCCGAGGCTTCTTCAGAATTTTCATTACTCTGTATAAAACATACCAGTATATTTTTCATAATTTTCATATGCTGCCATTATTCGAAGAAACTGATAAATATCAATTAAATAAAAATACCAAAAGTACGTTTATAAACTGCTTTATAAACCAAAAGTCGATCCAAAAACTGATGGGACAAATATTTGACATTTGTTTTTCTTTGTTGTCATAAACAACAGCCATAGCCTACTATTAAATTATCCATTTAATTTCAGAAAAATGTTATTTATTTTCGTGTGTCTGAGAAAAAGTGCATACTGTTATATATTTTCGAAAAGGTAAAAATAAAAGACACAGTTTATAGTCTATAAATATACAGGTTGATCCTATATACTAATTCTCACATTTTTGATAAGTTACCTGATAGTTGAGATACGAGGGGTGCCTGAAAATGTAACATTTTCAATTTATTTTTCCTGTATCTTAAAAAATAAAAGGGCTTTAAAATTTTGTTAACGGCATCTTCAGTTTTACGAAAAAGTCGCGAAAACCTCAACTTTCTATCTATAAAAAGAACGGAGATACCTCTCAAAATTACCTAAAATGGGACACCCTGTAGTTTTTGTACCGTCACTTTTATGTCGTTTGATTGAGAATAAATCCTGTTGAACATATGACTTTGATGCATGCTAACTAGTCTACCTTGAAGACTATTAACTAAAATATACTTCAGTGGAAAAAGTGCGTTTATTTAGGGCTTTAATTAACTTTTATGAAATCCATGTGTTAACAGAATTAAATTTAAAAAAATCTCCAATGATTTATATAATACTTGGAAAGATTTAATTAACTGAAGCCCTTTTTTAACTGTAGTGAGAAGGTGCATATAAAATGTGGACAGGACAAAAGCAAAACTACTTTTGCAGCTACATTATGAATTTTGAGGCACAACTATTTTTTTTTCTATAGATGTTTCTACGATTGCCAACTGAAAACTTAAAAGAGACGAGTTGTTACTGATTTCCCTCTGTAAAGAAGATACATAAATAACTTCCTAATTTTTCTTCATAGTTTGATAGATTACAATTTTTTAAATGAAGCCTACATTTTATTGATATGAGAGAAAAATAGTATTCACATTTTGAAAATAAATTTAAATTAAGGCCTTGCATATATTCATGTTTGAATTATAAAAAAATATGAATGCTGATAATCTTATGCTCACTAATACGCGTTAGGTTAATTTTTTTTATTCTATTTATATTTTTTTTTGCTCAAAACATATTTTCATTGGTGAATCTAAAACTATCATACGTAGATTAGTCTGGAGTCTGGACGTCGAAATATATAATAGTCTGAATGTATATTTATAGGTCTCATATTTTTAATTCGCAAAACAGCCAAAAATCTCTCACTCTCATTTGTTATCGGCAAAGTTCAAACTTGCCTAGGCACATCGCGCATTTCCTAAACGTTTCCGGCAAAGTCCTAATATATGTGTCATGATAAATGATAGTTACTAGTGATGTTGAAGATGAAAATAATATGATTTAATTCAGTAAGTCAAATTTACCGGTTTTTAATAAAAATTGTAATTATTGTTCTGGATAGGGGGTACACAAACACGTAATCCCTGAATACACGCACAATTCAGAAAAACAGCAGTGTTCTTGGAGTTCAAACGAGCATTTGAAACAACTGACAGAAAAGGATTATTATGTAAACTGCATCAATATGGTTTTAGGGGTTCGGTTTTAAAATGACTAAAACATTATTTGCGAAATAACCAAGATGGATATATTTATAAAACAATCTTATTGTAATATTTATAAAAAGAGTAGAATTTTTGCTAAATAAACCATATTTCTACTACTTCTACCAGTAGCTTCTTTAGAAAATGATAGAACATTCTAGAAGAATCTGTATTATACAGTGTGAACAGAATAGAATTGAGCGTAATTGAACATTCAAGAAGGATTATTTACACTAACATATATACATGGATCGAAAACGAATGAAAGTCTAATTATAGAAAATTACTAAATACTAAATAAATTGACCTAATATTTTTCAAATCTATAACTATGGTTAAATTCGTAACATTGCCTTTCCCCTTCCAAGTTTTGATCGTCATGATTAAATATATTCTGCATTTTGACATAGGGCTGGCTGACTGCATTTTGACAGCCGGCTAGCGAATGGAGATGTATCAACTTCACTCAGACGCTTGAGTCAGGTTACTTTTCAGATTCGGGCAAGCTAAAACAGCGGCTTTGTAAAGTGGGGGACACGAAAGAAAACTGGGCGGAGTCAATCAATTTAGGAAGGTCGGCCAAGAAATCTCTTTAAACCAGTGGTGTCCCGTCGTTCTTTAAATAATATGACACTCTTTTTGACTATACGTACTCCAGATAATTCAAAAATTTAACTATGCTTAATGAACTTTATCTATATTTGTCTGCTTTCTTTCATGTACCGCACTTCTATATCTCTTTTGTGTTGCAAAAACGGCGAACTTTCGAATTTTAAAATGATTTAATTTTGATTTGTCTTGATTGATTTACCTATAAATATATTTTTTTTTTGAGTTCTGACATTAACGGGTCACGGGCTACTGCCTGCGTCCACTATTATTGGACCACCCAGTATAATGATACACGATTTACAAGTCCAGATTTTACAAGGGCAGCCAGATCCAGTGAACGAGATTTATCAAAATTTTAATTTATGCAGTTCGACTTTGGGCTACTCGGGAATGCCAAAAGTAGCCGTCTGTCTCCGTTTGTCATATTACTTTATACAGGGACCGTCATTGTGAAGTACTATACAGTCTTAACTTTTGAGATACAGGATGGTAAACTCTAAAAAGAAAACTTTTTTTTCATCCCAATTCTGATACTATTGTAGATAACTGCATGACATTTGATACACGTCTTCTATGCATTAAGGAGCATACGGATTTACCCAGGTTAATTACATGACAGACGGAGACAAACGGTCACTTTTGGCATACCCGAATAGCCCAAAGTTGAACTGCATAAGTTAAAATTTTGATAATCTTGTTCACTGGAATCAGTGCTGGCTCACCTACTATAACTACATTGATGTGTTAATTTTGTAAAAATATGAGTTCTGTAATTTTTCAAATATTAATTGCAATATTAGATATTCTTTGACACCCGGTATTGAACAGAAAATTAATTATTTTGAAGCAGTTTATTGACAGCTACTTTATGAACAATTTTACAAAATATATGAAAAAAAACTAAACCACTTTTGAGGTTGACGGCTGTGATTCTAATGGTTCGATTCTTTCTAAATCGTTGTCTTCCTCTGAAAATGATGAGGTTTTGTCGTCACTACTTGAAGATCTCAGTGTGATAACTAAATCATCAATAACCGTTTCAATTTTGCCATCTACTTCCCAGTATTTATGTTGAATAGAACGAACATGTTTAAAATACGATTTCCAATTTTCAGCCGATATTGAGTCAATCGCTTCTAATGTTATTTTATTTAAATCTTTAATTGAAAGTTCACCGGTGTTACGCTCTCGAATATATTTTCTGACCGAGGTTACGTAAAAGATCGTCAATTTTATACTTTTTTTCTCTGGGCTTGTTGGCTAATATTACTTCATATAATTGATATTTTCTCCATGTTGGATCACATACAAGATTGTTCGATTTAAGCCACGATATCATATGAGCTTTTGTAGAGAATTTTACTACGTAGAATGATAAGACGCATTATCCATTACCACGATTGATTTGGGAGGAATATTAGGTAGAAGCTTCTCGAGCAACCACTTTTCAAAATTATCTCTATTCATCTGTCCATGATAGTCTCCAGTTGTTAGTCCCGAGCGAAAAATTAAAGCAGCACCTGGAACAAATCTGGCTTCTGAACCAGCATGAACTATAATAAAGCGACTACTAGAGCGGATGCCCTGAACAACACCTCGTTTCGTCTAGATACACAATATTGCGTCTTTCTTGCCTATATTGCCTTACAGTTGATAGATATTTCACCCGCCAGTGAAAAATATTTGGTCTCTCAATGAGCAATTTTCGTTTATTTTGGCACTTGCGCTAAACAAAACCATTTGATCGTAAAAGCCGATTTAAAGTTTTATACCCGTACGGAAAATCTATTTTGTTCTTTACAGCACGAAGTAGGGGTTTGCAGATCGGAGCCCTCTTCAAGTTTATCTAAAAATCCTCTATTCGCCGAATTACTTGAAAATCACCATCATCAATTTTATCTTTGTATGATAATCGGGGTCTTTTTTTACCAGGAGATTTTAAAGGTGACGTAGAACATGAGCAATCATTATGTTCTCTTTGAATTTTTCTTACACTATTTTCCGAAACTATTATTTTCAACTTCTCTAGTACAGGCCTCTATAACGTTCGCAATAACTTCACGTGCACCGCTTCGAATTGTTTTTCCTCTTTTGCTCGCCATCGTTACTTCGAAATAATAATTCAAATTCAACGCAACGCATTTATATAGAAATGAAAACAAATGTTCGAAATGTATAGGCGCCACTGGAAATAGCTAGAACCTTCTAGCGGCAAGTGCATGAAGACTCTAGACACATCCCAATTACAAGTGGACCAGTGCGAAATTTACTAAATCCTTGATTAATTTTCCATACCGCTTAGCTGGCGCACTTTATAGGTGAAGCGGCAAACTATTACAGTAAATAAAATAACATACAATTTATTTGCGTACATAAATTTTACTTTTCCGCTTGCTTAAGACTTCATTTTAAGGACGGCCCGGTTTCCTTTCGTGTCCCGCACTTTAAATGACACTATTCACCGTATTTCTAATGTGCCATTTGCTGTTCGATACGCTAATTTTTTCAAAATTCTAATTAGGTTCCCATCTGTGATGTGATGTCATAACATTTATTTCCTTCAGGAATAACTTCTCTCATGCATACCCTTTGCACATTTCCCTCTTCGTCGGAGAGTTGAGGTTTTGTTTTTAGATTTCATCACCTTGAGAATCATTCCTTGAAGTCTTTCAAAAATTCCATTTGCTTTATCTGTGAAGCGGTGTTCTGAAGTACAATATAGTCTGTGTAATTTTTTCTGACTCTTGGATATTTGCTTAGTTATAACGAACTAAAGGGAGTGCATACAAGAGCTTCTGAAACATTTTTCAAGCTAGAAATTATTAACGCCTGGTTTGTATGGGAGTTATGAAGACCTATGAGGACATGACAGGTTGATTAGCCTAATCATATCTGTTTTATACTTTTAAAGACTTTCCTTTTATTTGTGCTTTCGACAGTGAAGCTGCATTTTGTATACTTCCTGGAATATTTAAACACCAGAAAAATGCTTGTTCTTTTTCTATTGAATCCTAATTATTCTATGTTGTAAATGTCATGGCCTGGTAGGTAGGGCATACTACTGTACCATCAAACGAACGCGGTTTCATAACATGTGCTAATACATGCTTCAGGTTCTGATAAACTTATGTCTTATACCTTTTGAATCTTGAATTTTAGGTTTAGAATTGTGGCATTTGTTCTCGAACTCCTTGGACTTGTCTTTAAATCTGATTCTTCTTTTGATTCATTTCTTCTTTCGAGACTTTCTTGGCCATTGGCAAATCAACCAAAATGTGTTTCCATGATACCTCTTCGTTTTTATTTTAAGTTGTGACCTCATTTCTTCTTGCTTCTTTTCCATGTCTTGTATTCCTTTTTTCACATCTTCTTAGTTCTTTTTAAAGTCTTGTATTTCTTGCTTTATAACTTTTAGGTTTCTTTTTATGTCTACAAGACAAGTTTTGTATTTCATGTTTTATGCCTTTTTGATTTGTTCTAATTCTACTTAAAAATATTTCCTACTTCTTCGATTTCAGCTGAATTCTTATACCGCTTCTGACGCCAAATGTTCCGAACAGCTTTGTGTGTGTATGCTTGTTTTATGGCTTTGGTGTGAACCAACTGGCCAGCATCACTCTTTATGGGTATAAATTTATATAACTGTCTTGTTTTTCATTTACTATCACGTTCTTTTACTATACAATTTTCAGAGATTATCGCGTTGTGTCGTATTAGTCTATACGTAACATTACATTTTAAGTTAAATGCTAACAAAATCAATAAAGTTAGTTTTATTCTTTAATTTTCCGTATTTTATATTTTGGATGATCTATTTCTGATTTTATTTTTAATTTTTTTTCATTTTTTTATCTTTTCTGCGTTTTTTTTAATTTTAATCTTTTTTATTTTATGTATTTTTTAAGGCTCTCTTTTGTTGTTTCTTTTTTTATATTGATTTATTCATTTCTTGTATATATTTTTTTTATTTTTAATTTTTTCAAATGTGTACTTAACTTATGGTAAAATAGTGTTTAACTAATGGTTCAGTTAAAGTTTTATTTTAGCTTCATTTGTAAATTGGAACAAATGTCTATATATATATATATATATATATATATATATATATATATATATATATATATTGACATTATTAAGGGCAATTAAATGATTTAGATTAAAAAGATAAAAAAAATAGAATTAAACAATCGTAACTAAGTAACCTAACATTCTAGAAGAATCTATATACTAGGTGTATAGAATTAAGTCTAACAGAAAATTTAAGAACGATTATTAACACTAACATAGTGTCACATGTATTAGAAACTAAGGTATATTTTTGAAGTCTAATTCATTAAAATAACAAACAATAAAATTCCCGAAATATTTAAAAAAAATCGACATAATATACGTTCTAAATATCAGATTACACCACATTTACAGATTACCTGACATTGAACACAATTTTTTTTCTTAAATTTAGGGTACAAGGCGTGATCACTTCTGATGCCTGAAATAGTTTTAATACAACTCTTATTTGATTCTTTCTGGAACCATGTGCCTTTTATCATAAAAACAAAAAATTATTAAGAAGTTTCTTTACACCATGGTGCCTCTATTTATTCTGCAGAACTCTGGGCTGTTCTATATATATATATATATATATATATATATATATATATATATATATATATATATATATATATATATTTATATATATACATATATATATATATATATATACATACATATATATATATATATATATATATATATATATATAATTATATATATATATATATAAACATGTTTGTTCATTTCTTTTAGATTCGCACAGGCGTTTACAATTTTAGTAATCAGATAATTTGGTGATAAAAAGGTGGAACATCCAAACAATTAGATAATGCTGATAATGCACTTTCGGCCGGTTGCAAAAAGCTCAATTAAAGCTTAGAATGTTTAACGGAATGTCAAATTTGACAGCGAGTTCCTAGATTTCTATAAGCATCTTGTCAAATCCGAAAGTTCGGTTAAATATTCTAAACAGAAATTAACTTTTGTGCAACCGGCTGTTTTTTGACTATCAGAAAATATTAAAAACCTATTATTTTCATTAAAATTAATACAATATTCAACTGATTCGAGAACAGCCCAGAGTTCTGCAGAATAAATAGAGGCACCATCGGGTATATGAAATTTCTTAATTATTTTTTGTTTTTATGATAAAAGGCGCATCCTGTTCGTCGATTTAAAACTGAACCGTCCGTAAAAATTTGTTCAGAATTGACCCATATTGTGTTTTGTTGTTCCCGAAAGGTATGTTTTAAAATTAAGTGATGTTTTTCATTACTGTCTCTAATAATAACTTTTTGAGGATTTTCAAAAGCGAATAGCTGGTACACAATCACGTAGTTTCTGAATGCACGTTTTATTCAGAAAAACAGCTTACAGGTAGCAAAGGTAAAAAATGGTTTTAGGCAACAATCGTAACTAAGTAACCTAACATTCTAGAAGAATCTATATAATACAAGGTGGATAGAATTAAGTCTAACAGCAAATTTAAGAAGGATTATTAACACTAACATAGTGTCACATGTATCAGAAACTAAGGTATATTTTTGAAGTCTAACTCATTGAAATAACCAATAATAAATATTCATCATCATTCATTCATCCTAATTTTCTCTTTCATAAATAACACATGTCGTGAACTTTGCAGATCCAGAATCAGGTATTGAGTAGCATTGGCTTACCATTTCATTACTTCCAATTCTACATCCTAATCTATTTGCACTTTCGATACTGCTACCTATAGCGGTGCTTCTTCCAAATATGTAAATAAACAAACTATATTTGTTTAGTAATTTCCACTAATTTATTTCCGTTTGACAGCTGTTTCGACACACTGTGTTTTTTTTAAACCAACTTAAGACTGATACTAAAACAAGATTTTTTAACAGTAATAAAAGAGTCTACCTACCTAACCCTAACAGATTTTAGCTATAAAGATTTAACACTTGGGAAGCGTTTAGGTCCATTTGATCGTTCGATAAAATATTATGGTTTTGCCCAAATTGTTTTTTTTAGTTTAGACTTTCCAAGTAATTTAACTTATAACTTTTATTGGCTGAATGCAACGTTTTAAATTCGTTATTAAAATTATGATTTATTTCTAATAAATGTTTTGCATAATTAGAATCAGTTTGTCCAGTATATATCCTTATTTGTATTAGACTTATTATTCTTAATATATCTACCTAAAGTATTATTTGTACAAAAAGCTACTTTATGATTTGTTTTTTCTCTATTTTAGTGCTAATTTTTCCGGTATATGTTAATGTGTTAAACTAAATATTGTCTTTTGTATTGAAATTAGGGTAAACTAAATTGAGTGCTTTTTTATATTGTCTTTTATTTACGATTTTGTCTATTATGGTTGCGTCATAACCATTATTAACTGCAATTAATTATATAATGTTAAGTTCCTTGTTAAAATTTTCTGTTGACAGAGATAAAATAATTAAACGATGTACAAAACTATGAAAAGCATGTGTGAATGGGTGGTTTGATGTATTATGTATTGTTATATCTGTATAGAACAGTTTATAATAAATTTCATAATCGAGTTTATTATTATTGTTCCTGATTTTTAAATCTAAAAAGTTTATGGACTCGTTTTGTTCTAATTCCAAAGTAAATCTTATATTTTTATGTAATTTATTAATATAATTTAGAAAGAGGTTAAGTTGTCTCTCTGTGCCGATGATACAAAACCGTAATATCGTCAACGTATCTGTACCAATAAATAAACTTGTCTCGTACAGGGTGATTATCTATTATTTGTTCTAAGTTATCAAGAAACATTTCAGCTAAAATAGGACTTAACGGGTTACCCGTTATTAAAACTTCTTTACTTAAATAGATTGAGCCATTAGATTCAAAATAATTTTGATCAAGGCACACTTTCAACAAATCTAATATGTTATTCTTACCAATAGAGTTGACTTTATTTTTTAATAGCAAATTATCCACTAAGTTCATAGCTTAAATAGGGGGATATTGGGAAATAGGTTTTGCACTCTTTAATATTATTAATTAACTCAAGGCTGTTTTTTATACTATATTTAGGCTTGAAGTTACAAAATTTACTAATAATTTCTATTAATTTGTTAGATACTCGATGTGCTAGAGCTGTTACGCACGGCACTACTGGCGGAATGAGGATATTGTCTTTGTGTAACTTAATAAAAGAATAAATTAATGGAAATTACTGAACAAATATAGTTTGTTTATTTATTATAATGAATTTCTATCAAGTAACGGCTAACTCGATAAATTAAATATGTTTTAGTTTTTAGTAGAGCTTTAATCGGACCGGTTAGATATTGATTTCCAAGAAGTACTCTCCTTCCTGGGAAAATAAATCATGCTGATTACCTTCTGTTGAGAATATTTCAAGGATGAAATAACTAAAACTTATCTTTTTATATTTAAAATGTGTGCAATTAAATTGAATTTAATCAATTTAAAAATTACATTGGAATTTAATGTCTACACAATTCGATGAAACCACTGACGAAAGTGAATATGGACTTCTGGGACTAGAATATGTTAAAAGCCGGTATATTTGACTTACTGTATTGAACCATATTCTTTTCAGATTCAATATCACTAGTAAAACTTAATATTTTAAAACACAACAAAGTTAAAAACATATTTCGGATTACCTAATTCAGATTAGGTTAACCAAAGTAGAAAAATAGTAAACAATTTCGGATTTTGCTTGAATCGTTTAGGAATTGTGCTGTTTACCTAGGCAAACCTAAGATTGACGAAGCAAGGGACTTTCCCGGTTCAAGAGTGTTTTAAGTCCAATGTCTCCCTTGTTATTAAAGTTAGAAAAAGTTAAACTTAAAAGTGGTGGGCAATAGGAGTGTACATATTTTGAAAATTTCCTTTATACACGTAACCTGCATATTATTTTTATTTTTCATATAGGGTTGCTGTGATTTATACCAATTGCTTTAGGAACTATGGCTTTTTATTTATAAACATCGTCTGGTATTCACCGCTCTGTATCTCATTTTCTATTTTAAATAATCTTTATGTTGAGACATCTAAAACGTATTAGTGTTAAGCCCATTTTATAATATACAAGGTAAAGCAAAATTTAAAGCATACAATATCTCAACAAAGTTAAATAGAACACCCTCTATATTATACACTATTTTAATACCTCTAATATTGTTCTTTCAATTTTGTTAAGTAATCTTTATCTCTAAATCCATTATTTGATATTTGATATTTTATCAGCTAAAAACTAAAAACTTTAAATTAAATCAAACTATTATCAGTTGTGGTCAGGTAACGTGGTGCAGTAATTCCCTCTCTCTCCTTCCCTCCCTCCCCTTTCTCCCTCCCTCTCCCGCTTTCTTTCTTTCTGTCTATTTCTTTTTGTTTATCTCTCTCTTCCTTCCTCCTTCCCTCTCTCACTTAGTTTGTTTAGCCACTATGTTGTTTTTAATACTATAAAGAAAAGGCTTTTTAAAGCATGTCAACTTCTAGTCCCGAGCTTTTTCTATTAATTTTTTTCCTAACTTTAATAACAAGGGCGTTATTGGATTTGAGACCACACTCTTAGGCCACCATATATACACGCATTGTAAGTTCATTTGTCACCAAATATTGTACTTATCTACTCCTAGACTGCCTGAAAGATGGACAAACGACACAAAGCTGGAGATGAGGAGTAAATGGTAACACGAAGAGAAAACACAGGCAAAAGTTTTAAAACTAGGAGCAACTTTTTACCATATTTACGTCACCAAAAGTTGTTTTACTCAAGTGAGGGTAGTGGGGTAGTTTTTGTGTGTCTAAGGTGCGGAAGGTGGGTGTTTCAACTTTTTGCCTTTTTTCTTTTTCCTGTACCTCGAGTAATCGCTTAGCGGTATGTTGGTAGGCTCGTCAGCGTTCGACCCCTCCTTGGTCAATCGCTCAATTATTTTCAGACGGAGTTTCTCCTAAAAAAGACAATAAGAGGTAACATTTAGTAAAATAATCACCAATACAAATAAACAAGTTGACAGGTAAATTACTATAAACATACAAGTTGGAAATTTTGACAAATTGATGTTTGGCACTTATCTCTGATGAAATTTTTATAGAACAGTAAGTAACAGTAACAACTACCAAGGAATCTTCTATTAAGCAACGGCCCATGTTTTTTGACACACCTTGTGTAGCTCGTGAAAGTACTGACCATTTTAAGCAAAAAGTCATATATTGAATGACCGTTATTTTACAAAACACAATCCAGAATCGCGGATTAAATCTTATCTAGCCCAAATATTGTTTTAATTGCTAATTCAAAAAAATAAGCTGAGAAAAAAAAAAACGAATTTATTTATACTTTCTTATGTTACAACTTATTTATGCTCATTTCGGAGAATTTGTACTATGGTGATATTCGTGTAGAAACATCAAATTTGTGTCAGTATCAATGCGTACGAGAAACAAGAAATGTATTCCAGCGACCTACTCTATTAATTTTTCGTTTTTGGGCTCTCATTAAGTATTAACTTAGAGCGATTCACTGGCTTATAAATTTCATTTCAATTTTGTTGTTTATTATAAAATGTTATTAAGTCATCCATCGAAAATGCAAAGATATGATTGACAATAATGGTTTTACAAAAAGGATCAAACCTATATTTAGAGGATTAGACACTAATTTTGCCCTTGTTTTTGAAAGCAGCTTCTGGATCATATCTTCTAATAGTACAGCAGTAATCAGCAACATCTCACAACTTCATTTCCTTTGATGTCTCTTTTTCGTACTCAAAATATCCTGATGAAACTTCTTATCGTGCTCATCACTTACTGCACCATAGTTTTCCGGAAAGTGACCTAGATGTGAATCTAGGAAATGAACTTTCAGTGATATATTGCACCGTAAATTTTGGAAGCAGGAAAGAAGTTGCGCAACAAGAACTCCATAGTTTCTGCTCTTTTGTTTCCCAAAAAGTTATTGCAACCATTTTAAAGTTTAATAATTTGTGGATCTAGAAGAAGTGCTTTAATTTCAGAGTCACTGATTCTAGGAAACTTTTCTTTCAAATAGCTAAAAGCACGCCCGTCTTTGTCCATGGCCTTTACAAAAATTTTTAGTCCCCATTTGCATGGGCGGTAGCATAATCTCCTCTGGGGAAACTAATGGCGTGCTAGTTACATTTTTGCTTCCTAGCTTAAAAGACTTCCTCGGTGGTTCTATTCTTTTTTTCTGATAATTTGATCTTACTCGACTATCCCATTCACAGAGGAAGCAACAGTAGTCAGTATATCATTGCTGCATATCAAGCAAGATCGCGGCAACACGGCATCGGCATGGCCCATTGGGATCAAAGCCAATTTATTTTCGTTATGAAGTAACACAGCTTTAAGGCTGACTTTTGAGAAATCGATACAGAGTCTTCAATCTTTTGGTTGTTTTTTATGTATAAAAAAGATGTTTATTCTTTTTGAGGACTACAGTATACAAAAATAATTACTTTATACGTAGTCCAAATCCTTTATGAGGTCACCTCATTCACTTTGATCAATTTTGTATGGCTCTTTACTAGATAAATCGGATACAAAATCGGGGTCTTGCGAGATTGATTGGTGGGCGAAATCTTCTTGTACCATACTATTTGAATGTATATCTGCATCAACAAGCAAGTATTTTTGATGTGAATTAGGAATAAGCAACTCGTCGATTTGTAAGTATGGATACTCTATTGTGAACCGTTTTTCTTGTTGGTTATGCCTTTTTAATAGAAGGCACCAAACAAAAGTAACTAGAGTGCGGGACAGGAAAGAAAACCGGGTGGAGTCAATCGGTTTAGGAAGGTCGGCCAAGAAATCTCTTTAAACCAGTAGTGTCCCGTCGATCTTTAAATAATATGGCACTCCTTTTTGACTATACGCCCTTCAGATAATTAAAAAAATGTAACTATGCTTAATGAACCTTTATCTATATTTGTCTGTTTTCTTTCGTGTACCGCACTTCTATATCTCTTTTGTGTTGGAAAAACGGCGAACTTTCGAATTTTAAAATGATTAAATTTTGATTTTTCTTGATCGATTTACCTATAAATATATTTTTCTTGAGTTCAGTCATTAACGGTTCTCGGGCTACTGCTTACGTGCAACACACAGTATAGTGATACACGATTTACAAGTCCAGATTTTACAAGGGCCGCCAGCATCAGATCCAGTGAACGAGATTTATCAAAATTTTAATTTATGCAGTTCGACTTTGGGCTACTCGGGTATGCCAAAAGTGGCCGTCTGTCTCCGTTTGTCATATTACTTTATACAGGAGCCGTCATTGTGAAGTACTATACAGGGCGTTTCCTAATTGCGTGCTAATGTTAAAGGGGGTGTTTTAATGTCCTAAAAGTCTTAACTTTTGAGATACAGGATGGTAAAGTTTAAAAAGAAAACATTTCTTTTCATCCCAATTCTGATGCAATTGCAGATAACTGCATGAAATTTCATACCGGTTTTCTATGCATTAAAGAGCATACGGATTAACCCAGGTTAAATACATGACGGAGACAAACGGTCACTTTTGGCATACCCGAATAGCCCAAAGTCGAACTGCATAAGTTAAAATTTTGATAAATCTTGTTCTCTGGAATCAGGGCTGGCTCCCCTACTATAACTACATCGATGTGTTAATTTTAGAAAAATATGAATTCTGTAGTTTTTCAAATATTAATTGCAATATTAGATATTTTTTGACACCCGGTTTTGAACAGAAAATTAATTATTTTGAAGCAGTTTATTGACAGCTACTTAATGAACAATTTTACAAAAAATATTAAAAAAAACTAAGGCATTTTTGAGGTTGACGGCTGTGATTCTAATGGTTCGATTCCTTCTAAATCGTTGCCTTCCTCTGAAAATGATGAGGTTTCGTCGTCACTACTTGAAGATCCCAGTGTGATAACTAAATCATCAATAACCGTTTTAATTTTGCCATCTACTTCCGAGTATTTATCTTCAATAGAACGTTATTTTATTTAAATCTTTAATTGAAAGTTCACCGGTGTTGCGCTCTCGAATATATTTTTTTACTCCTGCCCATGCAGGTTCAATAAGGTTGAGGTCGCACATGTATGGAGGCAGCCTTAAAAGTGTGTGAATGAGGTTACGTAAAAGACCGCCAATTTTAAACTTTTTTTCTCCAGGCTTGTTGGCTGATATTACTTCATATAATTGATATTTTCTCAATGTTGGATCACATACAATATTGTTCGATTTAAGCCACGATATCATGAGCTTTTGTAGAGTATTTAGTTGGCACTTTATCTTCTACGTGAGAATGCTAAGACGCATTATCCATTACTACGACTGATTTGGGAGGAATGTTAGGTAGAAGCTTCTCGAGCAACCACTTTTCAAAATTATCTCCATTCATCTGTCCATGATAGTCTCCAGTTGTTAGTCCCGAGCGAAAAACTAAAGCAGCACCTGGAACAAATCCGGCTTCTGAACCAGCAGGAACTATAATAAAGCTACTACTAGAGCAGATTCCCTGAACAACACCTGTAGCACTTTCACTTTGCCAGAATTTGTTCACTGTCATATTATTATCTACCCAGGTTTCGTCTAAATACACAATATTGCGTCCTTCTTGCCTATATTGCCTTACAGTAGATAGATATTTCACCCGCCAGTGAAAAATATTTGGTCTCTCAATGAGCAATTTTCGTTTATTTTGGCACTTGCTCTTAACAAAACCATTTGATCGTAAAAGCCGATTTAAGGTTTTATACCCGTACGGAAAATCTATTTTGTTCTTTACAGCACGAAGTAGGGGTTTGCAGATCGGAACCTTCTTCAAGTTTATATAAAAATCCTCTATTGTTCGTCCAATTACTTGAAAATCACCATCGTCAATTTTATCTTTGTATGATAATCGGGGTCTTTTTTTACCAGGAGATTTTAAAGGTGAAGTAGAACATGAGCGATCATTATGTTTTCTTTGAATTCTTCTTACGCTACTTTCCGAAACACCAGTGTAAAATGCAGCGCGTTCTGTTCGATTTTGAATTGGAATAGTCAAACTATTATTTTCAGCTTCTCTAGTACAGGCCTCTTTAACGCTCGCAATAACTTCACGTGCACCGCTTTGAATTGTTTTTCCTCATTTGCTCGCCATCGCTACTTCGAAATAATAATTCAAATTCAACGCAGCGCATTTATATAGAAATGAAAACAAATGCTCGAAATGTATAGGCGCCACTGGAAATAGCTAAAACCTTCTAGCGGCAAGTGCATGGAGACTCTAGGCACATCCCAATTTCAAGTGGACCAGTGCGAAATTTACTAAATCCTCGATTAATTTTCCGTACCGCTTAGCTGGCGCACTTTATAGGTGAAGCGGCAAATTATTACAACAAATAAAATAACATAAAATTTATTTGAGTACACAAATTTTACTTTTCCGCTTGCTTAAGACTATGAACTTTTATTTTAAGGACCGCTCGGTTTTCTTTCGTGTCCCGCACTTTATCACTAACATGCGCTTTAAATACTTGCTAGATCATAGGAACAACGAAGGCTCCCTTTTCCACTTAGCCTGCTCCCAAGATAATTCGCACATATATGAGGTGCCCAACCTTTATCCTGGTCTCCAATTTTGTAGCCAAAATACAAATAATAGACCCTCCTTACACTAAAGGGCTTATAGTACATTTTTGCTTCTCAAAGGTGACTTCACCACATATATAACACAAATGATCCAACTTATTAAACTCCCCAATTTCTGAAAAAATACGTTCCAAAATTTTAGGAAGGTAACATACCTTTTATAGTTACTATGTATTTATAACAGCGGAGCGAACTGAGATTTTTACTTGACATACTGTTAATTAGCATAATAAAATAAACAAAATTCAGCTATTTTGGTCTCCAAAATACACTGATTTTTAACATTAATTTCAAATGCATATATTTTTGTTGTTTTTCAACCGATCTTAACAAACTTTTTTTTCGTGATAGGTCAGTCCTTCTACTTTCTGAAGCCCTAGGCAGAGTTCAACATTTTGTTGTAATGTACCGGGAAAACTAAAAATTACGTGAGCATGTAAATAAATTTTGATATGACTGCCAAAAGAGACGGGGCATGCAGATTTTATTTTTTCATATGCTACGGATACGTAATAGTTACTGTACCACATCACCAAGTTTAAAACTTAAATTTTTGATACAAGGTAAATAAAAAGATATACACTTAGAAATATGGTTAATTAAAAATACACTTAGCCTTTGAACATTTTTGAATACCTAAAGATGTATTCCTAATTTTAATTTTCTTGAATAGTATTGCCAAGATCAATTATTTACAAGATTATTTATTTTTATTATTTGCCTTGGTATACTCATCAAGTAAACAAGAAGTAAAACTAATTTTAGAGCTACTATATGCCATCGCAAGGTTTGACAATTGAAGTCTTAATACAGGGTAGATATAATTCTGTGAGGACCAAATGGTTTATTTTACATTTGAGGACACAGTTACAGATTGTTTCAGAGATGTTGCCTATTAAAAAAAAATAATAGACAGTTAATATAAAGAGTTTTTATTACCAAACATACAAAGGAAACTATACCAAAGCGATAAAAAGGTGACAAAAAAAGATTAAATAAGAAATGCAAAAAAATAAAACGACAACGTAACACAAAAACATAATAGTCTGTTGATCCCTCACCCGCTCTAATTCAATGCTCAGTTTTCTTGGCACGCTTTCAATGAGGTTGTTTATATGGTGGTGTGGTATTGCACTCCATTTCTCCACAGCGGCTTGAATAAGTTTGGAAAAACCTGCAAAAAATTCATTTCCCAAACATTATTGAATGCATTTAAGTCCGGCGACCGCGGAGCCCAGTCCAAACTTGATATTCCTTCTACTTCTTTATATTCGATCACTCCTCTTGTCCTATGTGTGGTAGCATTATCATTCTTGAATAAAAAGTTTACACCTACAGCATTCCGCCAGATGGGAACAACCGGGTCCAGAATATGTTCTATGTAAATTTGACCAGTCGTCGTTTTATTATTTATCATTATCCCACCCCAAAACATGGTTGCACCGCCTTGATATGGTAGCACTTTTCTTTAGTTGGCAGCTCTGGATTCTCGTCCTGGAACTCGACAAACGTGATCGGATATTGAACCAATTCTGGTTTCATTGGAAAACATTACATTTTTCCATTGATTGATGTTCCAATACCAATGTTCGATACAACAATTTAATCCAGTCCGTTTCCGCAATTGTATAAATTTGAGAACTCGCAGGTGCCTTCTGTTTATCAAGCCTATTTCATGTAGCCGTCTTCGAATTGGTTGGGTTGACATCACTCTGGTTAACCTCTGTTATTTCAGAAACATTCCTCTGACTTCTACCGCTCTCCACTAAACCAATGATACAGCTTCGGTTGAAAGCAGAAATTCTAGGCATTTTTAACTTTTTGTAGTTAAGATGACAATGTCAAAAAATTCATCTTACAGGTCGATTAAGTTGTTTATTGTTATTCGAGAAGTTGTTTATTGACTTTTAGATAAGCAAACACTGATTTCGTTCGGAATCCGTGCTTGCAAATTTGGTCATCACTATTTCATCCTCCCTGTATTAAAACTGCAAATGCTTAAACATTGTAATGGTATACAGTAGTTCTGAAATTTACTTGATACCTATAACAAGTTATGAAAAATACAAAATAATATTACAAATACATAATTAAATTTGGCAACACTGTTTAGGGAAATTAAAATTAGGCGTACATTTCTAGATATTCAAAAGTGTTCAATTCCTAAGTGTATTTTTAATTAACCATATTTCTAAGTTATGGTTTAAAGTGTGTAACTTTTTATTCTCCCTGTATTAAAAACTATAGTTTCAAATTTGGTGATGTGGTACAGTAAAACTGTACGTACATGTAGCATATGAAAAAATTAAATCTGCAAGCCCCGTTTCGTCTTGTCAGTCATATTAAATTTTAGTTTATTTACAAGCTCACGTAACTTTTAGTTTTCCCGGTACATACTGCCTAGGGCTTTAAAAAGTACAGTATATGAATTTGAAACTAACGTTAAAAATCAGTGATGCATTATAAGCTTTGACTAGTGTAGTAGTAATAAGCTGGAACATATCTTCTATAGTTACTATAAAACCAGAGCCAACTGAGATTTTTACTTGACATACTCCAACAAATTGTTGTTGTTGGCAAAATGATTGTGTCCACATTTGCACTTTTTAATGATAGTTGAAAATTTTTGATATTCTGGAAATAACTAAGAAAAATTTTGTAATTTGGATTTATTTTTCTTTTCTTTTCTATAGCTAAAGCTGAAGAAGCTCAAACAATTGAAAATCTTGTACATGAAAGGCAATCAAATGCTTCAAGTTCACAAAACAAAACTAGGTACATACTTTTCGAGGATCTTCATCGTAGAAGTCAAGCAATGTTTGGCAAAACGACCTTCCCATCTGCTCGTAATCCTGCGTCGTAAAATGAGTATCCGTCCTGGCTCCTAGAGTCGAACCAGCAAACGACGCTTCTAGCGTGTAGCTGTTCGCGATTCCCATCATCCACATAACCACTCTTCCAGTTCCCTCTTTGGCTTTTTGAATTCGGAATTTACAGCTCTCAAAGGAAAACTTAAAAAAATGAAATTGTTTAATAGTGTAAAAATTAAACGTTATGAAGCTAAAGTGTAAAAAAAACAAGCAAAACATTTCCTAACCTTTTTCTGTTATGTTATTTTAGATAGAATAGGGAACTTACATCTTTTTTTTATTACATTAATGTATTCTCTTACATATAAAAAGTGTATATCTAAAATATAACGCCTTAAAAATTAATACTTATTTTGTAATAAAGTTCTAAACTTTAGCGAGCAAACGGATCATTTCTAACGACAGTATTTGGCGCCATCTAAGGTTTGACGTCATATCATACCAGTATTGCAACATCGCCAACGACCGGCAAAAATGTAGTGATGGGAAATTTGGATCTTTTTAAAGACCCGGGTGAACGGATCTGGCTCAGTTTAAAGACCCAGATCAGTGATTTCTTTAAATTCATTAAAATAAGCGGGCTATATTAGTCATATTGGACATTGGGTATGTATGCGTAGCTCCATTCATATGAAAATTTTATAGGCATGCAACATCGGTTTTATAGACAGAATTGTCCGGAATTTTTTTTAGTTTTTAGCGACGAGTAAAATGAGTTGCGCCGTCTCCAGTCTATAGTTTTTGGTTTACAAACTTGTATGTGATTTAAAGGCAAACGTTTTAAGTTGGTTGCCCATCCAAAGTATTAAGCACATAATTTTTAAAGATATTAAACTTTTAACTTACAAGGCTTAGGAGCCTTGCTATAGTGGTTTTGAAGTTTTTTATTTATTTATTTACTAATTTACTAATTTACAATTTACATTTATCAGAAAATCAATTTTACAGACATAAACCATGGTTTGACTTGTTAGATTTAGATTTTTAATATTATTTATAATGCTTTTTATTAACTATCATCCTATTATTATCACTAATTATAAGGCCATCTGAACTGAAAAAGTAGAGATTTAAATCTATTATCTAATCCACACAACATAAATATAAGTTTTAAAGGACTGGTGTAATATGATGCTTTTACGATGATTTACGAAGTCAACAAGCTAACCAACCCCAAATTAAATTTCTATACGAGATTCTGGCTATACAAAAATTCATATTTCATGGCAATCAGCATTCAAAAAGCTAATGACCGACCGATCCATCCACCCCATCATCCCTTTCTTGTTATCAATCAGACCGGTTCGAAAATCGCGCTATATCGATCGTCGGCTCCGCGGTTCAGTTTCCGACCCGAGACCTACAAACGATGATGATGCTTTGAATGAACCGGAGAACTGACTGAACCAGTGTTGCCAAAAGACTAATTTTTTTCGAGGCACATGATATTTAAAAAACGAGTCACATTTAACCAAAACGAGCTATTCGCGATTTTAGTCTACCGTGGAGCTGCGTAGTGGCCAATGTTCTGGTTAGATTTTATTTTACATAATGCGAGTGAATTTTAGTATAAAACAACTCTTTAATAATTATAAACAAAAAAATTAGAGCTGCATCCGTCGACTAAAAGGCCACTTTTAAAGCAAGAAATCCTGTTACCTATAATACTAATAATTATGATTTTATTTTAATGAGTGTTTTTTACATATTCCTATATAGTTTACAGTTAGTGACTTTGAAAGCAGGGCTAGGCTATTGAGACTACTGGAGCCAGTGTACGGTACATCGTGTACACACACAACAAGATACACGTGTACCTTGTCCTTTTGGGTATTTTTGTGCTTTTCTACCCATGGATTGAGAAAAACAATGCGATCTCGTGGTCGAACCTGAAAACTAGCATATAAAATAATACAGGAAACATCAATATGTTTGCCTACGTATTACACTATACTGAAAAAGCACTAGGTATGTCTGCACCACAACCTTATTTTTGTAATAAAAACCATAAATGCTTCAATAAAAATAGTTATATAAACATAAACTAAAAAAAATGGTTATTTGGTTATCAATGTTCCATTGGTAAATGAAAAAAACTCACAATTAGGAACTTCAATTATTATTTTGTATCTATATGCGCATTTATTTATTTGTTAGCATCACTGGCATAGGTTCATTTCTTTCATTAGTTCTTTACGAATAAAATATTTGAACATTTTTCAATATTAACGTGATTACGTACTTTCATTTTTAATAGAAATAAATTCAGCAGCTTCAGATTATTAAGAAAACTGCTAATTCTTAGATCAACATCCCCCGCGTATCGAAGTAAAATCAAAATAAAACATCTCATGCTGCCAGTGTAAATCAATTGAAAAGTAACATGGAATAACCACATTACCCACAAAAGAGCCACATTAAATAAAGAGGAGCCACCGAGTAATTTTTATTTGAAAGAGCCACAAGTGGCCCGAAAGAGGCACGTTTGGCAACGCTGGACTGAACTATAGACAAACCCAACTGAACGCTTCATTTTGCTTTGTCTCTATTTCAAAGATCCGTGATCGGGTTTGCAATATTTTCTAGACCCGGCTCCCGTGTATCAGTAGAAAGATCCGGATCAGTGGTGAACGATACATCTGTACAAAAATGCAATATCAGCTGGCTGTCAGCTGTCAGGGGTGATGACAGTATTGGCAGTTTTGTTTGTTTTAATTTTGTAATTTGTGGTTTAATTTTTATGTTTATTTAAAAGAAAAGGGCGGATTACTGATAAATGAATATAATTCATGTAAACAACAAACTGAACAAAATAAACTCGAGACTAATAAAACTGAGCCACGTTTGTAGTCAATACATTGTCTTCATTATTTAAACTGGTTGTCTGATGGCTTTGTTTCATTTTTTTTGGGTCTCGTCCAAAGTTTCTCCCGTTTCACCCAGAATTTTGGATGCTATTTTTCTTTTATTTTCTGCAGAATTTTCAATGTAGCTCTCCGCAAATGTTGGATCGCCAGCCACCATGACGCTTTACTGTTGAATGTCAGCTCCTGAATCTGCCAATAAGGATGTAGATGATCTTCGGAAGCAATGCCCCGTATATTCTTCCGTATGTTCAAGTTTAAGATACAAAGCAATTTGTTTTGGCAAGGATCCGAAAGAATTAATGACAACCAATTGTTTCATACACACACTATTTCGAAATTGGATGAAAAACCTACCATGCTCGATGTTACAGGGGCGAAGATTAATGTGTTTGTGAACTAGTTAAACCATGTCTATCTCTTGAATATTTCCAGATGTTACATAGAATTCCCTGGCTATTTTCGTTTTCGTTGTCGGTGACTTTTTTGATTGATACCCCTCAGGTTCTCTTTTGAGCAGGCAACTAAATTTCTAAATTTGCTGATATCAATATTGAGTTTAATAGATATCATCGTTCTTATCATAGATTTAAACGCCCAGAAAGTATACAATAAGTACCTTTTCATTTCCATAGTTCTGCACGTTCTTCTCTCTGCACCATTTTTGGTACCTATCAAAAATATATTCCTATTTTGCGCTGGATTTTTCGGGAAGCAACCCGTTAATTGCCCTAGATGCTTCCTGTTCAATATCCGAAGGATTGCTTTTTTCTGAATCACTCGTTTTGACTAAAGAAATTAAAACTGTCAAGAAGATGTTACTTAAATTGACATTGCCCGGGGTAACGCAGAGTGGCAGGATTAAAGTGCAAACAGGTAACAGCTAATAGAAAGGTGTTTTATGCTTGCTGTAAACTTTTTGAAAAATTTGTTTAATAAAAATATGTGTGTGTTTTAACAGTCAGACGTAGATAAAATGTTGTACAATACATGTGAATTAACTTCATTAAGATACTTAATGATGCTGTTAACTCATTTGTATCGTAAATATCTATTATCTATTTGCGTTGGTTAAGATTAATGTTTTACAATTCTCGGCAAAGCGTTCGTTTGTTATTATACAGGGTGGGCCCTCGAAAACCTTTTACTTTGCGTTTACTAAAAAACCTGAAAGATGCGGGAACATGTCCTTCACACAACAATAAAGCATCTGTGTTGTCGGATATTTTGATGTACTTGCGGAGTTATTTGTCTTCATTCGAGAAGAGAGCAACCATTTCTATCCCTTCATCACAATGTTTAAACATTCAATACGGTTGACCACTCAATATTGTTGCAAAAGCTTGGGAATATGGGCTAAGGGGCGCCCCACATGTGTGGTTTATTAACTACCTTAAAAATAGGAAACAGTCTGTGTCAGTGAACAACACGCTAAGCCAGCAAGAACTGATTTATTGTGGTGTGCCTCAAGCTCAATTTTAGGACCAACCCTGTTTCTAATTTATATAAATTTAATATTTAGTTTAAAATTATATGGTAAAATTAGATTGATGCAGATGACACAACTCTCATGTATAGCGACAATAATAAAAGTGATAATAAAATACTGATAAAACGTAATGTAGAGATATTGGCAACCTGGTTGTCTTCCCACAAACTAACTTTAAATATAGACAAGTCGTCGTACATGTTTCTTGGAAGAGGTGTCTCCAATAAAGATCAATATATTAAGTTCGGAGATTATGATCTTCAATATAAAAATGTAATAAAGTACCTTGAGTTATTAATAGATGAGGGGCTGTCTTGGGACAAACATGTGCGACATATCAGGTCAAAAGTAACATCATTTATTGGTTTGTTATATCGCCTTGGTTACCTGATCATCATCATGTAAACAACTGTATTTTTCCCATATATATAATCATTTACACTACTTGGTATCAGTGTGAACTACATCTAATGGTGTGGTGTTAAACCCACTAAGAGTCTTACAGAACAAGGCAGTTAAAAGTGTTTTTAAACTTCCCTTACGCTACTCCACCCATTTGCTGTATAAGCCCAATAGACTAATGGATATTTCAGTGATATAAAAATTTAAAATAATTCTTTATTTATATTATATAATTCATGGAAACAAGCGACCTGTTATTGAGTTTCAAAAAAATGAGCAGAGACACACACCCTATACCAGGCAGTATGATCATTTGCATCTTCCAAGATTCTGCACAAATACAGGTTTAAAATCAATTTATCACAATGGTCTAAAACTGTTTAATAATCTTAGAAATATAAATAGTACATCCCTATTTAAAACTAAATTAAAAAGATATCTTAGACTTAGGTTAATATGTATTAGATAAAAATATGATGTAAACAAAAAAAAATTTCATTCCTGAAACTATTTAAAGCTAATAGTGTATTATATTTTTTTTGTAGCTTTGATTCATAGTATAACACATTTTTTTGTACCTTCTTGGGATTAATAAAGCCTTTCAAAAGTAAAAAACGGAATATAGGGCATTTTTACAAGACTGAGCTTAGTATTTCACCTGCTTATTGTTGCTCAAATGACATTTTGGTGGTGTTTTCACTTTATTTTTCTTATTACTTTTAACGAGATGGAAAGAGAATTTAAAGCTCTTTAAGCAAGGTACCACTTGGCAGACCTTTCTATTTAATATTTTGAGAGTAAGTAAAATAGTTAGTAAGTAAATCTCGCGAGGTCGTTTTAACTTGTCATCATTTAATTTGCTATAAATTTCTTATTTTTCAAGATATCAAAATGGTTCAAAAAACAAATTGCTAGTTACCAAGTTGATCTAAACATTAAAAGTATATAAACAACCCTAACAAATATACCTTGTCTTTTTTTAAATAAGACACCCTGTAAATTTTATTTACAGTAGATAGATCCTATACACCTTTACCTTTAAAAATCAATGAGAAAAGAAGGAAGAGTTTTGCCATAAAAGAAATGCAGTGAAGAGAGAAAAATAATTTTTTTTACATACCTTAGTCTTATGGCGCAGCTTTTCTTAACTTTCTTGGGTATTTTAATATATATATATATATATATATATATATATATATATATATATATATATATATATATATATATATATATATATATATATATATATATATATATATATATATATATATTATGTATTTCTGCTATTCTACATATATATATATATATATATATATATATATATATATATATATGTGTGTGTGTGTGTGACCCATTAAAAAGCGGAAAACCCTTATATCTCAGGAATTCACTACCAGGTGTCAGTTTCAAATTTTGGTGATGTGTACGTATTTAAAATATAATTATTTTGACACATTCAACTTTGACATCCCTCACTGGCGTGAGAGCCTAGAGGGAGAAAAATGGTACGATCATCATGAGTCCCCTTATACGAAATATCAACAAAAAAGTCATTAGCCTTGGTAAATACGAGTTTTCAAAAAATGCATTTTTTTCATTTCAAAGGCAGACACCTCTTAAACGATTTTCTTGATCAAGAAACACTTTTTTTTATTTTTTTATTATTTATTATTCATTTGAATGGTTTACCTTATCGGCAGTGTTTTTATGAAGCATTAAAGGAAATACTTGTTCTTGCAGTCTTCGGTCACCTCCTCTCCTATTTTCACAACCGTAGATGAATATATTGTGTTTTCGCGAATGAGCGTGCAAGTCGCAGTAAAGTGCCACGCCACATTCTTCTAACAGTCTGAAAAAAAGGGTAGAAGTATACATTACGGTATTTCTAAATTCGGGTGAATCCCCAAAAAATATCTATAGGAGTCACATATCACTGAGATCTAATTCATGGGCATTGCACCGTTTCTGTAAAATCTGGTATTATTTTAGTTCAGGAATTTCTAAGAATATCAAAATATTTAAAACAAACCCTGGTCCTCGGCTACAATTTTTCCATCTCCAACTTTGACAACTGTACCGAGAATTGCCGATATCAATTTGTGGTCAGCACAATAAGACGTCGAAAAATAAACGCGTTTTAGAATTTCTCCCATATCTTAATAAGCTTAGTTTATTAAACTCAATTAATCTAACAATAACACCCTTGTAATTTTGATTTTTTTTATATAAATAAAATACTTGACAATTTTTGAGTTATAACTTAGAATTGTAAACTTTCAGGCAGTAGATTGTGTTTTATTATAAAAATAAATGTAAAAAATATGAAAACAAAATTAAAACCTTAAGCCAGTTTAGTTTTTCACCATTATTAATAAGCTTTTGTATTATGTCATATTATAGAAAGCAGCGTGATTTGTAAACTCACACGATTTTCAGAATTTGCAAGCTCTAAGAACAAGATCGAAAATTTTGTCTTACCCAATCATTAGCAGTTATTTAAAAATACTCGAGCCACATTTTAGCTTCGACACCTTGTATTTTACTAGTACAAGTTGATTACTCACGAGACACCCTGTGTACCAACTTAAAACTTACCTTCTTACCATGAGTTTTGTATACCAGATAGAGGGATATGCATCCCTCATCACAGTCCTGTATTGCCTGTTTAGGTCTTTGGCAGATAAGGAACATCTATTGTTTCCCACAATAACCCCGTCTGGATTCAGCATGGGTACTATCTTAAAGATGAACTTGTCCCTAAGTTCCTTAGCTGGAGTCGAGTCTCCGGTGAGAAAGTCCAGGATTCCCTTCATCATCCATGAAGACGGAGTTTCACCAGGATGCACCCTTGCTGTTATCACTACTGCTCTTTTTCTCTACGTAAATAAAATAATAATACATTTAAAAATTAAAGACACTGAAAAGTAGAAAAAGTCTGCCCTCGAGTGAGAGTCGAACCGACAACCCTTCTCTTTCCGCGATATCGCTTTAACAAATGAGCTTTCGAGGAAATGGTAGTAATACTGACAAAGCGAAGCTATATTATTATGATTGTCACGACACGCGAATCCACTTTTCAGCGACTCAAAAAATACAATGACTCTATTGTATTTACCTAACCTAACCTAAGAGGGAGGCAAGGTGACATTGTTACAAGGCACGAGAAAGAACACAAACAAGAACACTGTTGAAGCCCTTGAATGTATGCATATTTTTGCGTTAAGTGATAACTGGTAACGACAGAACCTAGAGAAAACAAAAACGTAAAATTTGTCGAACCAGGATTTGAAAATTGTTGGATTTCCAGCAAACAGACAGAACAAAAACTTGTGTGGAAAAAACCAAATTGCGACTTTTCAAAAACTTTTTTGACTCGAGTTTTTGGCGACTGTTTATGTGTCCCGATTTGAAGGTTTCGACGTGTTTTGTAACTCGATGTGGTTAGTTGAATCGGTTGCGTTTGACCCGTTTCTGCCTGAGTGTTTTGTTGACAAAGGGATTTTAAATTGGGTAGTAAATACTTAAATAATAATATGCATGTTTTTATATTATTAGGGGTTGTGTTTAGTAATATGCCAGACAGTAAAATGACCTTGAGACCCGAAAAAAAAATGGACATCGACGGACTATTTTTTTTCGGGTTCGGCCCGTCCTAGCCGATCGTAAAAAAGTACGATCGAAAAAACATTTTTTTCAATTTCTAGCTACGACACGGCGGCCATTTTCTAGAAAACATTTTTCACCTGTCGACTCCTCGACCCCGAAAACTTATGTTGAGAGTCGTTGCGGGTCACTCTCGGCCATCCGGAAGCTGAAATTTAAAAAAGAAAATTCGATTTGATCAACCTGCAGCCCAAACCAGACCTCTATAATTTTTTTCATGTTTGTTTCCGAGAAAAAGCGCCACCTGTCGAGTATTGACAGTTCGACTGTCAAATTTTTTTTTCAAAATTTTTCTTCAGAACTATACCTACGCGATCCCGGGGTCGGTCCGGACCTCCGACCGTCGCTTCATACCGGAAGAAACCGACGCCCTTTTGACAGGTGTCAAATATGGCGCCATCTGTCAAATTTCCCCCCCCCCCCCTTATTTCGCACCCCCCATCCCGATGGCGCCCTGAGATGGGCCCCGTCGCGTCTTCTTGTCACAAAAAAGTGACAGCTCTCAAATTTTTGACGCATCTATCGATTTTTTTTCGCCTCCCGACGGTCCCTGTCCGACCTCCATATCGTTTTCACGCTCGGACCTCCGAAACGTAACGATAACGTTACGTTTTTACGAAAATTTAAAATGGTCCAAAAAAAAATGGGCGCCGATAGACCGGATTTCACGGCATTTTTTTCATCCCTCCGCCGGCATACCCGAACACCTGAAACGTTGACAGATTGAGAGCTATTTCCTCATTCGGTAGGTAGTGGCCGTTCTTAATGATTTGTCTGGTTAATTCCGATAACTCCGAACCGGGACTTCTTTTATTCTTTTTAAAGCGACAGAGGGCTTCTAGTCGCACGATATTCATCAACAATAGGTCTATAATGCTCTTAGATGTCCTGTACCCCCCTGGCCGAGTGTCTTCGGTAACACGCTGAATGTTCTTCGTGTTAAGGATCGCGTCTTGCAATTGTGCTTCATGAACGAGGAATCCCATTAAACCCGAGTCACAAGCTCGCGTTGATTATGCCCCTGCCCTTTGTTTGTACACGCCCGTCGTCCGTCGCTATTACCGACCGAATGAGTAATTTTGTAAGCTCTTCGGATAGGAACTTAGAGGAATTTAAAGGAAGTAAAAGTTGTTACAAGGTTTTTGTAGGCGAACATGCGGAAGGATCATTAGTATGTGTCTCTGCCAGCACAATGTCTTCATTTTTGGGTTCTTTCATCAGTTGTGTGGCACTATCACTTTCTCTTCTAGATAAAAATGTTTGAACCGAATATAATATAATATTAATATGACAGCAACAAAGCAATACTATATATTAGTACAGAAATATTTCATACCCTTATTACAAAGATGGCAGTTGATTTAACATAGGCATTTTACATATTTTTTAATAATGACATAAATTGCTTAGAGCAAATGACCGACTTTTTTCACTAGTGAAAACATTGTCCGTTTGGTAGAAAACCTGCATAATAGCTAATTTATAAATTTTTGTCGAAACCAAAATTGTGTACCTTTATCACGATGGAATACATCATAGGGCAACAATGCGGGGGCGTTAAAAAAGGATGAAATTACATAATTTATGAATAGATGATTTTTCGAGGTGTGATTAAACTTAATAGTTACTATTCACCTATTTAACTGATTCAAAATACAGGGTGTCCCCGCCAAGAGTGACCCATTTTAAATGCCTATAACTTTTAAACCAGGTCTGCGAGCTATCTACGGTTTGCACCATTCTACTTCTTTTGGTACAGAGTTTTTGTAATTGGTCGCAATTTTTTTTGACACTCATACAGAGCGAGAGAAAAAAATGCCGTCTTTCAACATCGAAATTCTTAACTATTTTTAACTCCCTGTACACCACAACGTCAAAAAAAAAAGAGTCGTGTCTAAGGTATTCGTATACCAATATACAGCGGACTTGAAACTGATAATTTTGGTAGTAAAAAATTGAAACAAAAATCTTGGTATATTTATAAACTAATTTTTTATAAGAATTTACAAAAAGATTTTTCCGGGTCAAAAATTTTATTTTCGTTTTGTTTATTTTTATATTAAAATATCCACTTATTGAAGGAGAAACCATAACAGGATTACGTAGTTAAAATCTATCATGTTTGAGGAAATTAAAGATCAAAACATTCCACAGGTGCTATAGAATTTTAATATCACTGTCAATAAATAATTTCGAACATCATTCGTTCTATAAAAGGGTTTACGATCTAATTGAAAAAGATAAGACGGTACTGTTTTATAACAAAATCAATAATAGTTACAAGAAGCAGATATAGAAATACGTTTCGAAAGCATCCCCCATCCAAAACCACTATTAAAAAATGGTTGCAGAATTTGATCCAGCTTATCTGAATCGACTTTTAGCTATTTATGAGGTAATAACAAATAATAACCATAGAATATCATTAAGAAAAATTCAAAATATGACAGGTATATCCGTCTGAAAGTTTAAAAATTATTTCCATACAAAATTCAGACTTTTCACAAACTACATCAGCGGGGCTACGAAAAGGGGCTACTTACATGGGAAATTTTATTGGACCTGTTTAGGACCCACCCAACTAACCATCTGATCATATCTGACGAGGCTACTTTTCATATACATGGGCGATGCAATAAGCACAATTGTAGAATTTGGGCTAATGAAAATCCAAGAGTATACGAAGAATACCAACGAGATTCTCCTAAAGTTACGGTATGGTGTGAAGTCTCTGCTAATAATATTTAAGGAGCTTTTTTTTTCATGAACCCACTGTAACGGGTGTTATATATGCAGATATGTTTGAAAATTTCATGTACCCTCAACTTAGAGAAGATGAGATTATTGACGAAATTTATTTTCAAAAACTCGGAGCCCCTCGGCACTTCTCTCTTGTGGCAAGGGAGTGTATGGATGTAACATTTGGCGCAAGGTGGATAGGGAGGGCTGGCTCTATTGAATGGGCACCTTATTCTCCAGACCTCACAGTTCCAGATTTTTTTTTATGGGTCTACGTAAAGGACAGATGCTATAATCCAATTCCACAAAATCTTGAAGACAGTTACAAAATTCGTTCGATAATTTGGCGTTTCGATTTCAAAAGTGTATTGAACAAAATGGACAACATATTTAGCATTTGTTTTAAGTTTTTATTTGTTTATCAAACATTTAGTTAACAAAAACAAAATTTAGATGTTGAAAAACGGCAATTTTGTTTATTCCCTCTGCAAAAGTAGCACGTCTGGTATAAAACGGGTCGGCTGGGACAACCCGTATAGTAATTGTAAAAATGGACATAACGAAAATATAATTTTAGGCCCGAACAAATCGCTTTATAAATTCTAATAAAAAATTAGTTTATAAAAATATCAACATTTTTGTTTTAATTTTTTGCTGCTAAAATTATCAGTTTCAAATCCGCTGTATATTGGTATACGGATACCTTAGACACGACGTTTTTTTGACGTTGCGATATACAGAGTGTTCCATTAAAAATAGTTAAGAATTTCGATGTTGAAAAACGGCATTTATTTCTCTTGCTCTGTATGAGTGTCAAAAAAAACTTCGAGCAACTACAAAAAGCTTTGGACCAAAAGAAGTAGAATGGTGCAAACCGTAGACAGCTAGCAGACCTGGTTTAAAAGTTATATATAAATAAAATGGGTCACTCTCGGCTGGGACACCCTGTAAATGAGTAAAAACTTTAAAATATACACCTACCTATTAAGTACAATGCACTATTAATTGTTTAAATTTAAAAGTTAAATGTATGGTTGTGTTAGTCTTTAATATGTGTTGGTATCCTATTATAAAGAACACCTAGACTAATATAATACGGATTGGACTAGTGTCAATCTAGCCTATGAAGTTACATCACTATCGAATTATTTATAATATTAATAAACATAAATCTGATAACTCATTTTGAATTAGAAATACCTGCTCTGCTGTAGATGAGCCTCACTAGTAAATAATGCAATGTCTACTGACTAACCTAAAGTTTGAAGTTCAAATCTTTACTCAAGATCTGTTTTAGAAGGTAAAAAAGAAAATAAGTGCTGACACATTTTTTTACAAATATAACAAACATGACCTTTTTAATTTAAAAATGAATCTGCCTTACATAAAAATTCTACTATTTCATTTTCTGAAATGTGTTATTATTAAAATAAATAGTCTTACTTTTGGCTCTCCAGGAACTTGAGGAGAAGTAACAGTCACAAAATAAACATCGTTTCCAGCCAAAGATCGACATAGTAGCCGAACCGTACTGTGAGTTTGTTTTACAGGATGGGCACGAATTTCAGCAAGATGATCCTGAAATGCAAAAAAGGATATAAGTAATAAACATATCTAAGTATTGAAAGACCAGATTATAAAAAACAAATACATATTAACGCCAACATTTTCCCCGAAATTCGAAGTTGTGTACAAACAACTTAACTCTAGATTGCGTTTACTAGTTAAGTTTCAGGCTGTTCCAACAACATTCAAATCAAATTTGCTGTTATTCGTTAGTGCTTTTTTAGTTTCGCAGATATTAAATTATTTTAAACTTCAAGGCCAGACTCAAAGTTTTTCTGACGCACCCAAGCTAGGCGTCGGTCGTTAGTGCTTCGTTAATGCTTTTTAGTGCTTAGACTAGTTTTGTTAGTGCTTTCTAATGTTTGTAAATATTCGCTTATCTTTGTTTTAAGGTCAGCTCTTGAAGTTTTATCTGTTTGGCCAAAACTAGGTGTCGTTCGTTAGTGCCTTGTTAGCGCTTTTTAGTTTCGTTATTTTGAAAATACTTGTTTATTTTGTTTCACGGTCAGCCCCAAAAATTTCGCTGCTTGTTTAAACAGAACGCATCCATTGAAATCTAGCTACCTTAACGAGGTTTGGTTATGCTATGCCGTTCTGGGTGACGATATTTCACCTCGCTTATAGCCCTAAACCCCGCTTACATTCTTAATATTACCGTTGCATGATAAGACATACAATGATATTACGCACTGTGTATTACTTCCCGCTTTTACCATTCCAACGCAAAGGCGCGTAACATTTCATCTCGAGTCAAATGATGTCTCTTCATATATTCGTCTGACATTTGACGAAGTTGTTTTATGACAAAAGCGTCAAAAGAAGTCCAAAAGAGTATATTTTACATTAAACAAAAAAGAAAAGGTTTTAAATCAGAATTATTGGACAATACAGTTTTTTGCCGAATTGATTCTAACCTACAAATATATAAATGTACTGATACTATAAAAAATATTTTCCCTTAATAAAAAATATTTTTAATGGACGCAAGAATCATACTTAAGAAGGTTCAGAACTAGTGACAAAGTATCACAAAATAACAGTAAACGATTGCAGTGAGAAAACTGGATAAATACAAATACAAAAAACGAAAGAAATGCCCATCTATTATCACTGCTTGTAGGAATATAACTCCCTTTAAAGCTATGAAAATTCTTAAGAAAAAACAGGTACTCTATAGACACTATCTCCCAAAACAACATTAGCTAATCTTGATCAAGAGCGTCATAATAACTATGATAATCTTGCTTCATTTTTAGCGATTTTTCAATTTTTTTTAAAATGTTTAAAAAAAGCTTAATTTTTAATTTACCGCCATATAATCTTGGTAAGTTTTGAAATGGTATCATAGTGGCTTTTTTGTTCATCCTAACCGGCAGTACTTCATCAGGATGTCGAAGTTTATCTTCAATTGACCCATTCGGTGTGTATTTAAGAGCTCTCATGTCCTTCCTGTACAGTAGGATCACTAACTTTGTATCTAGGTCGAATTGAATTCACAAAATTAATGCCAGAGGAATCCCTAAAAAAGTCGCAATGCACTTTGGGTGAATTCTAGCTGTTTTTGCATAGTAAATATAATTCGATAATTAGTCGACTTGAAATTTGTCTTTCGATGAATCCATCTGTGTATGCCTCTTTTCCAGATATTTCTCTACAACACAAATTTTTTTTTCAACTGCAAAATTTAATAAAGCGCTTGCTAGAGTAGAGTTGCAATTCTGTGCACCACATTCATCGCTCTACAAAATAGTATTGAGTTTATTTTCGGGTTCAATATTTAGGTTAAACTGTTGTAGTCAAAAAATTGCGAATAATGGATGCAAAGCAGATTTAATTCACCTGAACTATGAGCTTGGTCTTATAAAATAGAGAGGATCCATTTGATTGGGATGACAACAATTCTGATTGCAAATCCATTGTGAAAACTAGGTTTAATGTCCTGTTCTTTTTCTTCCCGTGCTTCGTCTTTTCTCTTGAGGTGTTCCTGATAAATTTCCTCTTCAATATTCTTGGTTCGATAACTTACGCAGATTTAAATATCGTCAGACTGGTCGTTTTTATTTGGCGATCTTTACACTATGAGTCCCTATAAAATCTGTAAAGTTGTTTTGCTTTTCCAACACGGCTCTAAATACAGATTCTTGTTTGTTGGGGTTTATTTCATCCTCTGAAGGTTTTAGGCTCTTATTGAGCCAATCTGTAACAGTTCTCATGGACATACCTAAAATATTACAAAACATAGTTTTGTATACCTCACTTTTTCTTTTCTTGAGTCCATAAAAAACATATAGCTAAAACTTCTGTTACTTTCTTTACATTTTCTGTTTCTTGCTCCCTTTATATGTGATGTTGTTACTCTTCCATTGATATAAATCTTTTTTCCTCCTAAGAATAACTCCAAAATTGTTTAATAACCTTTTTTCGTTCTTCTTTTTTGCCTTGAAGCATTTCATAAACACCAGCATCGATCTTTCACTGTCCGACTGTTTTTCTCAGCCAAAAATGTGTTTATGTTTTTTCCCATGTATATTTTGCTCTTTTCCTTTAGTTTTTGTTTCCATTATATTTCCACTATTTACTTAGTCTGTTTTTCTTTCTCTTGCGTTTTTTTACTTTCCAAGTCAATATTGGGTTCTAAATTGCGCCCAGGGTAGCGATTAGAGATGTCGTTTTCTAGAGTAACGTCGTCCCGATTCTCACTTCTGGCTTCATGTTTACTGAAATCTCCAAAGCAACATTTTCTTCATCTTCAGTGCTGCTGTCACTGCTGCTATTACTTTTAACCCATTTTTCATCTATCTCCTGGTGTTTTTCATCTAAGCTTATTTTATTATCGATACAATTTTCATCCAGTGATGTGAAATATTTAAATATTTTTTTATTTACATTAATTTTAATCACGGCCAGTTGCAGAAAGCTCAATTAAAGTTTAGAATGCTTAACGGAATGTCAAATTTGACAGCGAGTTAATAGATTTCTATAAGCAGTTTGTCAAATTCGAAAGTTCGGTTAAATATTCTAAACAGCAATTAAGTTTTGTGCAACCGGCTGTTCATCTTGTAAAAATATTATCTATTATTATTTTAAATATAAAGATAGTATAAATAAGACCAGATGCAGGCAAATCTTGAAAACACAAGATGAAATTCTCCCAAAATTTGAAATTATAACGACATGAGGAATGCCTGACTCCATTTTACTTTAATATGAAAAATTCCTCCCAAGTTTTGCGGGAACCTTACTCCAGCAATTATTATTAATAATAAAACATCTATATTCACTATTTTCACTTAAAAACTGTATTATGTTCGAATAATGCGCAGCTACGTAGCCAACGTGGCGAAAACGTGCTGAATAGTGGATTGCTCACTATAGTAAACGGCAGTATAGTAAGTCGGGTCTGACGTCATGTAAAAATCTGAATCAAATCGAAAAAAGCAGTGTTTCTCAAAATGTATACATGAGAAAAATAAATAATGGCCGATTATTAATAGCTGATTTAAAATTCAAGGTTGTTTTATTTGTCAAGTTCGATTTGGTTACGTTCAAAATTAAAAAAATAGTTTTTTATACTATAAGGTATGTAAGTGACATTTACCAGTCGAGGACGAGTTTGCGACCGAGCGATAGCGAGGGCTAGCAAAAAAGTTCGAGACTAGTTAATGTACTTACATCTCATATAGTATATAAAATTTTTCCCCCTCCCTGTATTGTATGTTTACAAGAAAATGCTGGATATATTTTTGGATTTTCATTATCATTACATTCGACAACATTCTCATTAAATTATAAAGGCAGCCGTGAGCAGTTTTTATTTTATCAACAACGTCTAGTAGACAATTCATACCGAAAAGTTGTGTAGTTCTGTGTAGTCAAAATGGATGTTTCAGACATAGAAGAATCAGCGAATATTGCTTGTTTATCTCTACTACCTACTAAAAGACGAAAAAAAGGTATGAAGCAGCATATAAATCCTTTAAGAATTGGTGCCAAAGCAAGACGGCTACTGCAGTCTCAGAAATCTTGTTTTTGGCATATTTCCACGAAAAAAGTGCTATATTGAAGTCCACATCAAGCTTATGGTGTGAGTATTCAATGTTGAAGTCCACCCTTTTTATAGAGGAAAATATAGATATTTCTAAGTATCCAAAACTTGGAGCATTTTTGAAAAGAAAAAATGATGGTTATAAACCCAAAAAATCGAATCAGGGAAAATGTGAATAAGTTCATACTTGAAGCCCCCAATGATTTATACTTAATGATAAAGGTTGTAATGGTAATGGGAGTTGCTGGAGCGTGCCGTTCTAATGAACACTGTGAAATGAAAATGGACAATGTTAAAATAAGTCAAGAAGTCATAATTTTGACCATTCCTGACTCCAAAAATGGGATGTCACGTACATTTACAGCTTCTTTGTGCGATATCAAAATGGAAAGTGCTTAAACCAGCCCGTCGGGAAAAATACGTTTTCGTCAATTCCAGCTAAAATTGCGAAATATCTAAAGTTTGAGAACCTCAAAATGTATACTGGACACCCTTTTAGAAGAACGCCGGCAACTTTATTAGCAAATACTGGAGTTGATGTATTAGCTATCAAGCGACATGTTGGATGGAAATCCGCTACTAGTGCGGAAAGTTACGTAGCTGAGAGCCTCGATAATAAGAAGGAAGTAGCGAATAAAATTTTATACAATAAGACCCAGCCAGAAGTCTCTTGCAGTGCTTCAACAGTGACAGAAACAATGGTTAGAAATGAAGGATCTGTGGAGTCAGAAAATGTAATACACATCGAGAAGAAACGGGAAAACGTGTTTCCAAATTGTGTTAATAATGTGAATAATTATAATAATTGTACCATTAATATTCATTTCAATTAATATCACCGGATTTTTGTAAAATGTTGATGAAATCAAAAATTAAAGCTACTTATAATAATTTTAGATTATTATTTCCCTAGGGATGCAAGTTGACTTACATCCTGACGTTAAGGGCAACCAATACCTTGTTGAGTAACTTCCACGTCTATCAAAGCAGTGTCAAAATAAGTTGCTTACAATACAGGGAGGGGAAAAATGTATTTTATTTTATTAAAAAAGAAACTTTAATTTGTATGGCTCTATTCGTGCTATAATATTATATATCTGATAATAAGAGAACCCAAAGGGTTGTAAGCTCTGACATTTGGTCAAATAAATACATTTTTGATATCAAAAGCTTTTAAAAAGCTCTCTAAATAAGGGATGCTACGTATTCTTTTGATATGAATCCAAACTAGAGTCCAAGGTTAAAAAACGTATAGCCAAAATGTTGTTATAAAATTTATATATTTGTTGTCTTCAGTCAGATGGGGTTTCATTTTAATAAGCTAGTTTGAACAGGAGCAAAAATTTACACACTGATAAAAGAGATTATTTTAACTGAAATAAAAAAGGAGTTTATTCAAAGAAATATTTGTTTGATATACGCGAAACAAATATCCATTTTAATATTGAGCAAGATTTAATTGTATTTTTAGAATATTTGTTTGGCCTAAATAAATAATTACTTAATTGTAATGAAGTAAGATATAAAGAAATACATCGTTTATTTGGTTGAAATAAACATTTATTAAACGCAATTAACCTAGTAGTTATACAACGTTCTATTAAAGGAAAATGTGTAGCACTAAATTCTAAATATGTGATACTTAAAAGAGAAAAATACAAAACAAGGATTTAACTAAAAAAATATCAGAAGCACAAAAGGCTTTGTCCAAGATTCGTGAAACATTAAACAGACTTAGCACCACAATAAAAATGATAAGTGCATATATTACAAAATAATATCTAAAAAATATTATTATAAAATTTAAAATTCACTTTCTGAGCCATCTTCATATTCAGATACTGAAAAATTTACTGGATTTATTTGGACATCTAACAGCATTTCTCGATCCCACCACTCCATAACTATTTTTTCAGTGTTTTCTACCGAATCCTTTTTCCAATTGTCCTCCGATATATGATCTAAAGAGTGTTGCCATACCTTTATAACTTCTTCTGATGTAACTCCTGCGCCAACATGCTTTTCATAATAAGATTTTGCGCCGGCCCATATTAGCTCTATGGCATTAAATTAGCAGTGGTAAGGAGGCAAGCGCAAAACCTCATGTTCCCTCAAAATTTCATCCACTGCGTAAATCTTTTGTGGTTTTAAAAATTTTGCTATTGAAAGCAGATCTGCTTCTAATAAATTTGAAGAGAGAGTTTGATTTTTTTGTTAATAACCACTGAAAAATGTCACTTTTTTCCACGATGAATTTGGTTGTTTTTTTGAAATTCTAGAATGATATGACGCATTGTCACAAAGCGATTAATGAGGGTCGGTCTAAATTTGGAATAAGCATTTCCTTTAGACACTTTTCAAAAGATTAATTATTAATGCTGTCGTGGTAATCAGTGAACGTTTGATTTGTATAAGTCGCATATTACATTTCTTACTTCTATCTTCATGCACCCATTTAAATCTTGAGTTTTGCTGTTTTGTCGTTTTCTTTTTTCGCATTTTTTCGCTGGAATGTTATCGTGTTTTTCCTTAACAATCCTTTGTACGGTTCTTATGTTCAACTTTGGCGCTTCTGATACTTTTTTCTGGACGGGCTGTGGATTTATTACGTTACCATTTTCTGTACTTTTTCTTTGCTCCTCTTCAAAATAGCTTACTAAATTTAGCACCCTTTTCTTTGTTTCAAGATTTAAAAATCCCGCAAAACGTTTTTTGCTTTCCATACTTCAGATTTTACCGTAAAGTTTTTTGGCACTGACAATACTCCTAGAAAATGTGACAACCATTAGGTTAAATTTACAGCGGTGAGTAAACCAAACAGTGTTTTAAATAAAATTATCTCAAACATTATTCGATTGAAAATTAATGTATTATAATAAAGTAAAAGAAAATAAGCTAAACTTGAGGCAATTATTACTTTTAAACAAATATTTTTGTCGTGGTACCTTGTTACATATTAATAATTAGGTAATCACATTTTTACTTTGACGTTTTAAACATATGAAGGGTATACGGGAAAAAGAAGCTAAGTCAATTTTTGGTCGATTTAAGCTAATAGCGCCATCCGTTGGCAAATCTAGGTATTTTTCAAGCTACAAGTTCTGTAAAATAAATTGTTTTAAAATACGCATACACGGGAATAACAGGTCAAGTCCTTGTGGTTCGGGGGAAAAACAGGTCAAGTCATGTAGCTTGTGATGATGCAACTGCTTTATTATTTTGTTTTAAACAGGTTAGGTTGATTTGCAGTCTCTTCATGTTTGGACAGTATCGCAACTTATTTTGTTTGTATAATTGCTGTTAATAATGGAAAGGGCTAGTAATACGGAAAGTGACTGTGCAAAAAATAGTATGAAAAAAAGACCAATACATGGAAGAATAAGTGATGCAAGTAAGAAATTGCGCTTACAAAGCCATGAATTGGGCGAGGAGTGCTGTTGCAAACGATTAAACTGTTGTGCAAAAATAATTTATCGTCGGTAAATGAGCAGAATTTATATTTGTGCGGCCTAATGAGTGTTATACCAATGCAAAATAGGCGCCCAAGAAAACAGGAGAATGAGGATTTCCTTAGAGATTGCGCCGTTAATTATATGGTAAGCTATCTCTTGAAAATAATATTATCACTGAAACTGCTATATGTCGCAAAGAGTTTATGGCTTTGCACGGAATTACCAAAATGAAAATTGAATATCTTATAAAATCTCTAATAGACCGTGGCTGTGATCCTCAAGATAAAAGAGGGACTCATAAAAACCGCACAAAAAAATTAAGCACTTAAACTACTACAAAAATAAAACAACATATAGCGTCATTTAAAGGTCGTACCAGTCATTATAGTACCAGGGACACTGCTAAAACATATTTACCTGAAGAGTTAAACCTTAAAAAGATGTTTAACATGTTTAAAAAACTTCATCCGGAATGTTCCGTTTCATATGAATCATACAGAAAAATATTTACAAGTTGTTTTAACATCTAATTTGGGCATCCTAGAACCGGCAGATGTAGTACTTGTGATACATTCCTAGCTAATGTAGAATGTTTGGAAAAAATATAGGTAGTGAACAGAGCGAGACCACTAGAAAATCGTTGGAACTTGACTTAAAAAAGGTTATCACTGAGAACAAAGTACACAAGGTTAAAGCACAACAATTCTATATCCGAAAAAAAAATCTAAAATCGCTAGTTGTCAAGACCTAAAAACAGAGTCATTTTGTATCGATTATGGAAAAAATTTGCTTGTGCCGAATATTACCACAAATGACGTATACTATAAGAGGCAGCTTTCTATGCATTTATTCAAAATACACGTCCTTTCTACAGGAGCAAGTTTTTTCTACGTTTACCCAGAAAATATTGGTAAAAAAGGAAGTGATGATGTAGTTTCTCTATTAAATGATTTTCTTTTCAATTATCTGGATCCTCAAGTTCGAAGGTTGCAGATATTCTGTGACTCATGTGGCTGTCAAAACAAGAACTAAACATTTTTTCGATTTCTGCATTACGTTGTACACGAACAAAAACGCTTGGATTCTGTTAAAGTTACGTTTCCGATAAGAGGCCATTCCTACATGGAAAACGTATGGGTATTTTAAATCATAAAGCTAGGTTTGAAACCCCAGATGATTTATGTGATTTAATAAAAAGCGCAAGAGCCAAACCTTTTCCGTTTGAAGTGATTCAAATTAATCAGGAAAACCTGCACATTTTTCGACAGTGGACAAACCATTTGAGTAAATATTACAGAAATAAATGCCCTTTTCCAATTCGTCTAATCAGAGAGTTAGAACTGACCAGAGAACATCCGCATTTGATTAAATATAGAGATTCTTATAATGGTCAGTGGGTGAGCGGAGTTTTGAGAGATAAGAATATGAAAAGAACAGCTCCCGGGGGAAAACCGTTAAAGGAAAATAAGTTCCTGTTTCCTAATTCTAATTATGAAGGTAATTAATAATAAAACAAGAATAATGTTTTCATACATATTGTATTATTTGTAGAATTACTGAAAATATATTCCGCAAAATTTTTAGACCTTCAATGCCTCAAACGATTTTGTGGTCCAAGTGCTCAAGAATATTTTTCTCATCTCCCACATACCTGAGATGCTTGTTTTTTCTGAGCTATGAGATATTAATTCCATTTTATCAACAAAAACATTAAAATTTTAAAAAGTCGAAAAGGCTTGGAAGTTGGGAATATAAACTATATTTTAATTATTGTTACTTCTGTTATCATTAGAATTATTAGTAGTTTTTTAATCTTAGGAATTACATTATTTTGTAACCAATATTAAAATAAACGTTTTTAAAAAAATAAAAAAACTGGTTAAAAACAGGCTAAGTCAATATTTTTTTTGTAAACTTGACTTTGACTTCAAACTTAAAGAATTAATAGATATAGGGCACATTAGAAATATAAAGTACAATATTTAGACGTTTTCATTTTAGAAAAAAGTTTATCCAGAATACCAACCTTAAAACAGAGATAACTCGGAACTATAAATTTTGACTTAGCCTCTTTTTCCCGTGTACCCTTCATAGTTTGAATTTTATTTTTAACAATAATTCTAAACCAACCATTGTCTTAGTAGACATACAAATGCAGATGCAGTTTGATAGTCACTGGAAATTATATTCGGCTCTCTTTCTCAGCAAATAAAAACAGATAAGACCTTTCCAGTTTTTCTACGGACCACTCAATTTTAAACTAAGATATGAAGGCTTGACGAAAATACCCGCCTCATTAGATGGCGCCAAAAGTCTATTTTCACAGGCAATTTTCATGTGATGTCGACAATATTTATTTAAATCCTACTGCTAAAAGCAACTAACTAAATTCAAAATAATTATATGCAGTGGCGGCTCGTGGTGAATTATCTTGGCCCATGGTGTTGTGTAGAAAAGTATTTATTCTTTTTAAGGTCGAAAAACAACGCTCTCTTTGTACAGTTGTCATTGGCAAAGTACATAGTAAAGTGAATATTTTGACGGTTCCAGAAAACGTATCACTTAAGTTATTATTTATAAAAATTTGAAGCATTGAAATAGCTCCAGAACAGTTTTTAGTTGTAAGTAATTTATACAAGGAATGTCTTTTTTAACTGAATTTAAAATGTTATCTGGAAAATTATTGTTGTAATTTTCAAATTGATCACTATAAAATAGTTGGCTGATCACTAAATGATCACTGAAACTAGCGATGGTGCATTTCAGAAATTATTATACTACAGACCTCCAAAGCCACTCGACGTTTAGAATCTTCATTTTTACGTTACCGTTTACTAGCATTAGATGAAATTGAAATTGTTTTTGAAGTTCATTAAAAAGTATTTCACAATGGGGCATTATAAGATGGAAGAAGTTCAACCAAAATAAAAAATCTACATTTTGTAAAAAGCCTTTTAAAACAAAGGCTTGGTCAATTGTGTTGGCATCTTCTTCCATGTCCATTATTTTTTCTAAACATAATAAAATGTCGTCCTGATAAACAAACACAGTTTCTACACAACGTACATTGAAGTACCACCTAGTGGGAGCAGCTTTAGGTAAGCGAACTTTAACTAACTCATCAAGAACTGCTGCGCGCTTTGGAGATCCACTAAAGAATCTTGAGAAAACGTGTAAATTTGCAAAGAAAACTTTCACATTTTTATCCTGACCTGCTGCTTTCTGTAATATTAAATTGAATTGATGGGCATAACAATATATAAAATTTGCGGCAGGATAATGCTCTTTAATTTTTTTTGTACGCCTCCTAATTTTCCATTCATAGTGGAGGTCCCATCGTAACTTTGCCTAATTAATTTCTCGGGGGTATTATTAATGCCTAGATTTTCTAATTCATGAAGAATTACGTCTGTAAGGTGTGAAGTTGTGGTCCCTAAAGGATTAACAAATCGTTCATGGACAATGCCAGACAAAATATAAAGTATTATAGTAACCATTTGGGTTTTGGTAAAACTGTCAGTTGTTTCGTCTACTTGCTCAGCAACAGCAGTGCGAATATCAACACTTCAGACCGTAGCATAGTTCACCGAACATCTCATGTGATTTGCAGAAAACGCATGTTTTTTTTTATTTTTTCTTTCAAGTGTTTTAAGTCTTTAACACCGGTTTTGTACCATAATGAGTCCGACGAGTCCTTAGAAAACAACAAACAAACATAATAGTAAAATGAGTTAGAGACTTCACAACCACATATCCCGTTAGCTAAATCGTCATATTTTTGTTTTCGATGAATATCGTTATTTTGGTCTTTACTAGTTTGTCGTATACTAAGTTCTGGCAAAGGGCGACCACTTACCTTGAATTCGGTTATTTTCTCAAAATTAAGTTCCTTAGCACTCTTTAGTTGTTTAATTTTTTGCACTACCGACATTTTATTTCCTCTACATTCACAACTCAAACATTAGACCACCTCGAAATTGGTTATTTTTTGCTAAATTAAGTTCATAAGCACTTTTTAGTTTTTTATTTTTTTGAACTAGTCACTACCAACATTTTATTTCCTGTATATTCCCAACTCACACACGGATCATAAAAATAAAAAAAATATATATTACAAAAAACAGCATATAAATCAATTTTCATCGATTAAAAACGTCCGAAACAATATCGAGTTAGAATATCGACCACGCGACCTCTGAACAATTGAATTGCCGCATGCCGACGTGATGCCGCGACCGATCGATCGAATTATGAGAAGAGACCGGCTGATGACCCAAATCGCGATTTAATATTCCATTTGCTATCACATTTGGCTGCTGCTCGGTAGCTGTGAAATATTCAGGTACTTTCGTCAAGCTTTAAGGCAATCAGGGCAATTCGAACTTAGTATAGGGTATTTTATTATGCCTAAGGAACGCAATGAGACCATTCGAACCGCCGCGCGTGTCTAATAGTGTAGCGTATTTAACTTTTCCCAAGGTTCGCGTTTTATTATAACTATGAGGAGGGACGATCAAACGAATTATTTATTTTCTCAAATATTTTTGGGGGGTCATTAACCAAATGACCCTATGGAAGGGCCGTCACTGATTATATGTCTCTAACTTTTTTTAAGAAGCGAGATACGAGCGTTTCCTTGATAACGCAGAGTGCTAGTCTACTAAAATATGAAAAACGTAAAGAAGAAAAAGGTAAAAGTTCAATATTGAAAGACAAAGAAAGAAGTTTTATTGAGAAATTCTTTAAACATTGTATTAATAAACTCACCTGGAGATCTGAATAGGTATAAGGGTAGCAGTGCGCCAAGTAAACCTCATCGTCGTCATGAGGGAAGGTCACAGTGAATGTTAGTGTATAGGTTTGGGGTTGTTCTGGATCTTCCGAGGTCCTGTAACAATTTCATATTTTTACTATAGTGTATTATATTTACTTCTTGTTAAAGATAAATAATTTTTTATTGAAGTTTGTTAATGATCAAGTTAATACTACTTATGGAACTTTTAATGGATCGTTTGAAAAAAATAAATAACATTTTCATAATTATCTTTTCTTTTTAAAGTATATATAGTATATAGATATTAGCATAATTAGAAAAAAAATTATAAAATTTTGCCATTTGGAGATTCAACGCACGAAAGGGATAATTTTCAAAATCAAAAGAGTTCCCAACTTACTTCATCCCCAAAAACTACCCTTAATGCGCATTATGTTGGTTTTTGGCTTTTTTTTTTAGAAACCATTGGTGGCACAGAAAATTGTATACCCACTAAAAATATTTTCTGTAAAATTCTCTACCAATAAAGTTTTTTTTACTTATTTCATTTTATCCAAGACATTTCGAGCAACGAGCGGTCGAAGTCAGTGGTTGCTTTCAGCGTAGATTAAATATACGAATTAGTGCAATTCAGATTTTTAGTCATTTGAGCTTACAATTTCAAAATGATTTTAATTTAATGATTACAAACACATTTACATGTTAAAAAGTATCGTAATATAGAGCTAGAGTTTTGAAAGGTACCTTAAAATAGACTGTACGCCAGACGAGATACGCCACATTGAGAGATTAACGACTAGTTGGCAGCATTGGCAGCCGCGGCGCCGCGCCGTGCTATCGGCAGTCGCAGTAGGCAAGGACTTGACGGTGTTTTTTTATCCACCGCATGATCTAGCCAAAAGAAGGTATCTTTGGGGATGTTTACGCTGCATATACCAACTTCATTCGAAAGCGCTATGGTCAAAAACTTGCAGTGGTATTCGATGGCTACTCCGAATACAGTACAAAGCACAAAATGTATCGAACATGAAAGGCGATTACTTAAACTTACTAGTCGTCAGGTCGTTTTTGATAACAATACCTTATTAAATGAAGAACAAAGTAAATTCCTAAGCAATATTAAAAATAAGGAACGACTCATTTAGCAGCTTTCTATACACCTAAATAGCGAAAATATCAGAACATCAATTGCAGTAGATGATGCTGATGGCCAGATTGTCGGTACTGCAATCAAAATATCAGAGAAAAATGAACAAGTTCTAGTTGTTGGACAAGACGTCGACATTCTTGTTTTAATAAGAGCACTTTTCGCTGAAGATAGATACATTATATTTCTATAGCAGGCCATAGATATCGTGAAAAGACGAATTTACACTTCACGGACAATCATCTAGTATTTTATTTCATTTATTCATGCTATAGGCGGCTATAGCATTTTTGACTAAACTAGAAAGAAGACACAAAGTCTTGGTCTCAGTCAAAAAGAATATAGTGCGGTTACACGTGTTTCGCCTTTTCAGGCATCATCAGACCTATAATTAATATAACAATCAAAAACTATCACTATAAATATACAAAATTCAAACAAATCTTCGATATTAAATAAAAACACAAGATTATGTATATTGTATATTTATAGTGATAGTTTTTGATTGTTATATTAATTTTAGGTCTGATGATGCCTGAAAAGGCGAAACACGTGTAACCGCATTATATTCTTTTTGACTGAACCAAGTCTCTTAGAGAATATGGACGCTTTCTTGCTGTATAGCATTTTTTTTTGAAATTTGAATTAAGATTTCTTTCAAAAAATGCATAAATAATTTTCCTCTTAAAAATAAAGCAGGAAGCATTGAAGCCAAGTCTCCCTTGATCGTCTTGGAATGGAAAAACGACATGTTGATTTTCCTGACTACGTATTGTGTCGGTTCAAAATTTTGATCTTGAAAAATGTGCCTCATCCGGCCAAATAATTTTGTTGTAAACATCATGATCTTCTGCTTTCATACTTAAAAACCATCTGCAGAACTCCAATCTACGCTCAGCGTCAATAGGGTGCAAATGATGGACTGGTTTGAATTTGTACGTGAATTTATGTTTCTTAAATCAAATGAGATCAAATATTCTTTATTTCATATTAAAATGTAAAATGTTAATTTTACATTAAAATGCGATATAATTTATATATATCAGAAGTCATATTTTTGTCAATAAACCATAGACTTAAACTATAGAAAGTCAAAAACTACCACCTAAATCAAAATCGACATAAAAAAAATTAAAGGTACCTACTTCAAGTTAACAAAAAAATTAAATAATAATAATAGAACAAAATAAAATAGGACGAGTCTCATACACTCGCTAAAACGATAGAATTATGAGTAAAACTCTTGCATAGAGTAAAAATTTTTATTCAACAGTAATAAGCTTTTTTTAACAAGAAAGTCGAATTTATATATTTAATGTTATTGGGCAAGGAAATAAAAATGTTGCACCCATTATAGATCCACACCTCTCGCACGCAGAGGAGTGCCGACCAGGGACAAGATCGGTCTTATACCTTGTAAAATATTTGTAAGGAATTTGATTCCTGAGAAACATGACCTTATTCTTGAAAATGAAATAACACATCTCATAAAATATATATATATATATATATATATATATATATATATATATATATATATATATATATATATATATATATATATATATATATATATATATATATATATATATATATATATATATATATATATATATATATATATATATATATATATATATATATATATATATATATATATATATATATATATATATATATATATATATATATATATATATATATATATATATATATATATATATATATATATATATATATATATATATATATATATATATATATATATATATATATATATATATATATATATATATATATATATATATATATATATATATATATATATATATATATATATATATATATATATATATATATATATATATATATATATATATATATATATATATATATATATATATATATATATATATATATATATATATATATATATATATATATATATATATATATATATATATATATATATATATATATATATATATATATATATATATATATATATATATATATATATATTGGAGACAGGTGGCGAATTCGGCCCGTGGACAATTTATTTAGACATCGCGATATGTCCAAAAATGCTAGATGCCGAAATAATGATAAAATTCGGCATCTGACTAACTCAATACAAACATATCCCGAAATGCGCATATCCGCAATAACACTGGTTAACAAAATTAAACTTTTTTCTTGCCACACGAACTAAATAAGGTACACTATATAAAACTTTTTACGCTCAATTCAAATATGTTTTCAGATTTTTTCCATCACGCATAGTTTATAGTGACAAGGCCTTTAATTTTTGAAATATATATATATATATATATATATATATATATATATATATATATTTTTTTTTCATAAATAAGCATACAAGAACGTCAGTTGTACAATAAAAAATTGTCCTCAAAATGTAGTTATGTGGCATTTTCGTTTGTATTTGGCTTCAGGTATATCCCTCTTGAGTGTCCAGCAATAGGCTGCCAACATACTGGGACTCCACTTCCCCTGGTAACGCTTTTCCATAGTAGAGATATCCTGATGGAATCTTTCTCCATGCTCGTCACTGACTGCCCCAAGATTTTTCGGAAAAAAATCCAAGTGTGGGTGCAAAAAATGGATTTTTAAACTCATGTTACATCCCATTTTTTGATAGTAATTTAAAAGATCATTTACAATTTCCTGATAGTTTTCTGATTTGTAGTTTCCCAAAAAATCGGTGCAAATCCTGGTAAACGATAGCCATGCTTTTTTTTCAAATGCATTGAGTTCTGAAATAAATTTGTCATCCTTAAGCAGTTCTCTGATTTGGGGTCCTACAAATATACCCTTTGATTTTTGCTTCGCTGATTTTAGGACACTTATTTCTTAGGTACGCGAATCCATTACCCTCTCTATCCATACCTTTAACGAAATTTTTCATTAAGCCAAGCTTAATATGCAAAGGGGGTAGTAAAATTTTCCTAGGATCTACAAGGGGAGGATTTACAATGTTCTTATTCCCTGGAATCAAAGATGTTCTTTCTGGCCATACTTTCTTTGTGTAATGGTTTTTCTTGTCTCTGCTGTCCCACTCACAAAGGAAACAACAATACTTCTATATATACATATATATATATATATATATATATATATATATATATATATATATATATATATATATATATATATATATATATATATATATATATATATATATATATATATATATATATATATATATATATATATATATATATATATATATATATATATATATATATATATATATATATATATATATATATATATATATATATATATATATATATATATATATATATATATATATATATATATATATATATATATATATATATATATATATATATATATATATATATATATATATATATATATATATATATATATATATATATATATATATATATATATATATATATATATATATATATATATATATATATATATATATATATATATATATATATATATATATATATATATATATATATATATACGTGTTGGAGACAGGTGGCGAATTCGGCCCGTGGACAATTTATTTAGACATCGCGATATGTCCAAAAATGCTAGATGCCGAAATAATGATAAAATTCGGCATCTGACTAACTCAATACAAACATATCCCGAAATGCGCATATCCGCAATAACACTGGTTAACAAAATTAAACTTTTTTCTTGCCACACGAACTAAATAAGGTACACTATATAAAACTTTTTACGCTCAATTCAAATATGTTTTCAGATTTTTTCCATCACGCATAGTTTATAGTGACAAGGCCTTTAATTTTTGAAATATATATATATATATATTTTTTTTTTTTCATAAATAAGCATACAAGAACGTCAGTTGTACAATAAAAAATTGTCCTCAAAATGTAGTTATGTGGCATTTTCGTTTGTATTTGGCTTCAGGTATATCCCTCTTGAGTGTCCAGCAATAGGCTGCCAACATACTGGGACTCCACTTCCCCTGGTAACGCTTTTCCATAGTAGAGATATCCTGATGGAATCTTTCTCCATGCTCGTCACTGACTGCCCCAAGATTTTTCGGAAAAAAATCCAAGTGTGGGTGCAAAAAATGGATTTTTAAACTCATGTTACATCCCATTTTTTGATAGTAATTTAAAAGATCATTTACAATTTCCTGATAGTTTTCTGATTTGTAGTTTCCCAAAAAATCGGTGCAAATCCTGGTAAACGATAGCCATGCTTTTTTTTCAAATGCATTGAGTTCTGAAATAAATTTGTCATCCTTAAGCAGTTCTCTGATTTGGGGTCCTACAAATATACCCTTTGATTTTTGCTTCGCTGATTTTAGGACACTTATTTCTTAGGTACGCGAATCCATTACCCTCTCTATCCATACCTTTAACGAAATTTTTCATTAAGCCAAGCTTAATATGCAAAGGGGGTAGTAAAATTTTCCTAGGATCTACAAGGGGAGGATTTACAATGTTCTTATTCCCTGGAATCAAAGATGTTCTTTCTGGCCATACTTTCTTTGTGTAATGGTTTTTCTTGTCTCTGCTGTCCCACTCACAAAGGAAACAACAATACTTTGTGTAACCAAGTTGCATTCCAAGTAGAAGCGCTACAACTTTCAAATCACCACATATGTCCCACTTAAAGTCTTTATAATTAATTTTGTCCAACAGAAGCTTCATGTTGTCATATGATTCCTTCATATTGGTAGCATGAGCCAAAGGAACGGACGGAAACCTGTTTCCATTGTGCAGTAGAACCGCTTTCAAGCTGACTTTGGACGAATCGATGAACAATCGCCACTCATCTGTTTTATATTCATACTCAAGTTCCCGCATTACAGATATAACATCATGACAGAACACTATCCCATCTTCAGTGGAAAAGAAGTCACTGAATTGCTGGTGACGACTACGATAAAACGAAACTTTAGTTTCCTTCTGAAGGAGATTCCAATTCTTTAACCTAGAACCTAAAAGTTCGGCTTGCTTCTTAGACAAGTTTAAATCTCGTACAAGATCGTTCAAATCCCCTTGACTTAACAAATGTGGCTTATTTGAAAAATGACCTGGGTCAAATAGCGGATCAGATTGCAAATTTGTTTCTGCCCTGTTTACTTCTAAAACATCTTCCGACTCATCATCACTCAGGATCATATGCTCCGGAGGCTGTGGTACAGGTAGCTGATCACTGTGAGGTACTGGTCTTATTGCCAATGGTAAGTTTGGATACTTGACAGTGTGTTTGGATTTTGATGTTATTCCAGTTATATTTGTAAAACAGAAATAACAATCCGAGCTATGATCTTTAGGTTCTCGCCAAACCATAGGAATAGCAAATGCCATATGACGAGTTCCTTTTGCCCAGGCTGTGAGAGTTTTAACACAAGTAACACAACAAATATGGGGGGCCCAAGGTTTATCTTGATCTCCTATTTTACAGCCAAAGTACTGTTCGTAGCATTTTTTAATCAGAGGTGTAAATGAACGTTTTTGGAATTTAAACGTTAACTCACCGCAGATATAGCAGAAACTGTTTGGGTGATTTACACAATTTCTAGGCATTTTATGAAAACACGGTATTTTGGTGTACACCAAAAATAAAACACAACTGAATAGTTCTAAATTCCGGATTGCACACGAGGCACGATAAACGCGCTTGGTAAAGTCTAACAAACGACTAAGCCGTTGGACTGATTGACCATCATAGGTGTATAAAATGGCTACGTGTCGTCGGCAGCAGCGGCGGCATAGACTATATTATATTACCTGTATAATAAGATGTTCTCTTATCTGAACTTTATTATGCTAAATATATAATAAAAACAGGTAGTGTACTGCAAAATTAAGTATTTGTGCACTATATTGAGCTGCTACCTGTATTATAATTTAATATACTACCTGTATTATATTTTATACTGGAACATAAAAACTGTGGGTGATTTATAAAAGGGCACAAATTGACTTAATTGATATGCAAACAGAACCTTATGGGCTCTATAATTTTATTATGAATTACCGAGATCACCTAACAAAATTTGTGCTTCTGAGAGCTCTAAAAACTAAAAGGGCAGATGAAGTTGCCTATAACTTGATGGATATTTTTTGTTTTGTTGGGGCGTCCTGTTTGCTGTTGCAATCAAGTTATTAATAGTCTTGCAGATATGTTCCAAGTGAAAATAATTCATGGTAAGTCACACCATTCACAAAGCCAGGGATCTACTGAGAGAGCAAACCAAGATGTACGGGATATTTTGATTACTTGGATGCAAGAAAATCAGACATATAAATGGTCGGAGGGGCTAAGGTTCGTACAATTAAAAAAGAATAGATTATTTCACAGAGGCATCTAACGTACTGCGTATGAAGCTATGTTTGGCACTCCACTTATTAATGGCTTAAATGATTCAAATTTCCCACTTGAAATTGTACAGAGGTTACAAGATGAGGATGATATTTATAGACTCCAAAACAGTGTTGGTGAAAATATCGAACATATAGTTCCTGAGTCGGTCTCCGGTATAGAGTTCTTGAACAAAGATGATGACGTAAGCAGCAATATCACAAATGAAACAGATGTACAACAAAACTTCCCAAGAAATGAGCTAGAAAATGACAATATAGAAGAAGAGCTATTATATTAAATTTTGCTTATTATTACATGTTTTATTTCAGAGACAACGAAACCCGCCTAAAATCAATAAATCAACATCGGTCCGAAAGTATTAAAAAGTTTGAGAAAGCAAGCTACAGAAATGTTACAACAAAGTAGTTCCAAATATACTAAAGTTGAAATTGGGTAAAACGTTTTGGTTAGGATTTCTGATGTCGACAGGAGACTATATACAAGGAATGAATTTCAGGTATTTATTTAATCATTAATATCTTACATTTTTTAAACTATTTAATACTATTGTTTTTTCTCAGCCATCTCCATCGAATACATTGGCCTCTTCTCAAGTACCTTGACCAGAAACTCAGTTTGCGAACAACGGCAGCAAAATAATCAAATTCTTTACAGGGTTTTGTAAGATGCAACTGTCGTAAACAATGTGGTGATAAAAAGTGCAAATGTGTCCTGAAAAAGATAAAATGTAATAGCAAATGTCATTCAAGTACTTTATGTTGCAATAAATAATGAAATAAATGTTACATTAAATCGGAATCTAACATGTCGGGATGTGTACAAATCTACACAGTCAGATGCGGAATTTACCATTATTTCGGCATCTGCCATTTCTGTTATACACATATGGCGATATGTCTAAAAAAATCGTCCACGGGCCGAATTCTCCCCCTGTCTCATATATATATATATATATATATATATATATATATATATATATATATATATATATATATATATATATATATATATATATATTTTCGTAAATAAAGCCCTAAAATGCATTTTTCATTTTTTTATGTAGGCGGCCGAGAACAAAATCCTCGCGCTGCTACGCCATTACAGTTGTTGTCATTCCGATGTTCTAATTAATTACTCTTAACTATTATTGTTATTATTGTATTGTTTGTTGATGTTTTTATTATTGCTATTCTTGTTAATACTGATTGTTAATTTGGCTCAGAACCAGAAATTTGAAAATGTTGAAAAATGTGATATGAATAATTGCATCATATCGTCTAATGAAATCGCTGATTAGGCTGCAGAGCTTTATGATAACAGGTTAGTTATTTTTGATCAACGAAATATATAATTTGAGTTTTATTTTTGCGTTAATTGTGTTACAAATATCCTGAAAGAAGACAACCCCAAAAAGAATATTTAAAAAAATTCAATCAAATCTACGACAATATGCGTCTGTTTACAAGCCTTGACCACAAGCCTATAACAAAAAGAACGGGGAATATAAGATTTATGTTTTACCTCTGATTCAAGCAAATCTGGGAACATCATGTAGAAAAATGGAAAAAGATTTAGGGTACCCAAAATTACAGTGCAAAGAGTTAATTACAGTTTATCTGATCACAATGCACAAACAATTAATATACGATTTCTGAAAACAGCAACAAAGAAACCTAAATATGTTATAAAGAGAAATATGTGTTTCGGAAATATCCAAAAATTCAATATTTTTTTGAATGCAGAAGTCTGGTTTTCCGTTTACTAGGAGACATGTCCAGAGAAAGCTTTCAGAATGTTCATTTATATTGTTAATAACAATATAAATGAACAAATTAAAGTAAAAAAAAATAATCCAGCTTCTAATTGGATTTCAGAAGAAATAACAGAACTTAAAAATAGAGTTTGCCTTTTTTCGGTAAAAAATATCCTGAACTAAAAAAATTTCAAAGGACATCAATATGGATTACAAAAATAAATTAAGGGAGAGCAAAATAAGATTAAACGAAAACAGGATTTTTCAATAATCCAATAAAATAAAAACAATGTGGACAATCATAAACGAGATTAAGGGAAAGTATGGGTCCACCGGGGGCATTAAGATTTTAGAGAACGGTGTTCTTCTGAATGATGTTGAAGTTGCTAATATATTCAATATGCATTTTACGACTCGCCATTTGAATGGTCGAGGTAATGATAGGGATTTCGATTTCCAAAATAATAATGTCACTTTATTGAATAAATCTTTTTTTCTTTCGCCTTTTTCAGAGATAGATATTGTAAAATACATTGCTGAATTAAAGTCGACGAGGCATTAAATTGTCCAGTATTCTTATCGCACCGTTTTTTATATATTTTTTGTCAAATCATTTGCAAAAGCAAGATACAGAATAGGACCCAAAATTGATCCCTGGGGTACCCCAGCCCTAAAACCAAGTTTGTCGCTCATAGTATTATTTACTGACCCCATTAGAAATCGGTCTTTAAGGTAAGAAGACAGAAAATTTAATGCCGGACCCATCATACCGAAATAGCTTTGCAAGAAGTATACGTAGTCTACATAGTCAAATGCTCGTGAGTAATCAATAAAGAAGCCGAAAGGCAGACATTTTTTATCGACCTCTCAAAAATTGAAAACTCGACAAGGACTGTATCGACACTTTTATCCTTTGTAAAACCATGCTGACTTTCCGAGAGTAGGCTATTCTCCTTGAAGAAGTGTTGAATTTGCTCCAAGAAAGCAAGTTTTATAATCTTAGTGAAACTAGAGATTAGACTGATTGCTCTGTAGTTATCATATGCATTTTTATCACCTTTCTTAAATAAAGGCAGAAATTTACTTATTTTTAAGAATTCTGGAAAAACTCGAAACATAAATTTGTGAGAAATGTCGAAGGTCGAATCATATCCTTACATCTTTTTAACAGGTTATTAGATATGTTGTCCATACCACTGGAATTTGTCGACTTTAATTCAGCAATGTATTTTACAATATCTATCTCTGAAACAGGCGAAAGAAAAAAAGATTTGTTCAATAAAGTGACATTATTATTTTGGAAATCGAAATCCCTATCATTACCTCGACCATTCAAATGGCGAGTCGTAAAATGCATATTGAATATATTAGCAACTTCAACATCATTCAGAAGAACACCGTTCTCTAAAATCTTAATGCCCCCGGTGGACCCATACTTTCCCTTAATCTCGTTTATGATTGTCCACATTGTTTTTATTTTATTGGATTATTGAAAAATCCTGTTTTCGTTTAATCTTATTTTGCTCTCCCTTAATTTATTTTTGTAATCCATATTGATGTCCTTTGAAATTTTTTTAGTTCAGGATATTTTTTACCGAAAAAAGGCAAACTCTATTTTTAAGTTCTGTTATTTCTTCTGAAATCCAATTAGAAGCTGGATTATTTTTTTTTACTTTAATTTGTTCATTTATATTGTTATTAACAATATAAATGAACATTCTGAAAGCTTTCTCTGGACATGTCTCCTAGTAAACGGAAAACCAGACTTCTGCATTCAAAAAAATATTGAATTTTTGGATATTTCCGAAACACATATTTCTCTTTATAACATATTTAGGTTTCTTTGTTGCTGTTTTCAGAAATCGTATATTAATTGTTTGTGCATTGTGATCAGATAAACTGTAATTAACTCTTTGCACTGTAATTTTGGGTACCCTAAATCTTTTTCCATTTTTCTACATGATGTTCCCAGATTTGCTTGAATCAGAGGTAAAACATAAATCTTATATTCCCCGTTCTTTTTGTTATAGGCTTGTGGTCAAGGCTTGTAAACAGACGCATATTGTCGTAGATTTGATTGAATTTTTTTAAATATTCTTTTTGGGGTTGTCTTCTTTCAGGATATTTGTAACACAATTAACGCAAAAATAAAACTCAAATTATATATTTCGTTGATCAAAAATAACTAACCTGGTATCATAAAGCTCTGCAGCCTAATCAGCGATTTCATTAGACGATATGATGCAATTATTCATATCACATTTTTCAACATTTTCAAATTTCTGGTTCTGAGCCAAATTAACAATCAGTATTAACAAGAACAGCAATAATAAAAACATCAACAAACAATACAATAATAACAATAATAGTTAAGAGTAATTAATTAGAACATCGGAATGACAACAACTGTAATGGCGTAGCAGCGCGAGGATTTTGTTCTCGGCCGCCTACATAAAAAAATGAAAAATGCATTTTAGGGCTTTATTTACGAAAATAAATTTAGAATATGATATATTTTTAAAGCATTCAGTGAGCCTGATATCATAAGAGAAAAATATATAGGGTGGCCTATTTAAAATAAGGCAAGTTATGCCAATCTCTCCAAAAGTATGATCTTTGGAAAAAATCTGAATACGCCATTGCATTCTTCGAAAAAAGTTCTATAAAGACCCGTTTTCACATTAACAATAACTTTTAAAATAACCGAGGGGGTGCCTGAAAACGACAAATTTTCAAAATAACTCTCTAGCACACAAACTATGATGGTTATCTAAGCTCTGTTTATGGCATCTCTAGTTTTAGAAAAAAACAGCACCGTGTCGAAAAATCGCATCTCTCTATCTCACAAGCGAGAAACCCCGTAAAACCTACGAAAATGGGACACCCTGTATACATCGTAGTCATCGCAAAAAAATTATAATCTTACCAGCTTTTAGTTTTTGTCCTACGGATACGTATACACCGAATACTGGTATACAATCAATTACACCCTTTATATGAACCTACAAAAAAACCAATCTGCAAGAATATAAAACGGGTTTTTTATGGAATTTTATTAGATTATAACAAGTTCTCTATAGAAATGCTGTATTAAAAGGTCTTTTTACTTAAATATAACATTTGTCCTTAGATGCCAACCATAATTGATTTCAGTGTATGGCTCGTAAAAATTCTGTTAATCCCTGGTTTTCCTAAAGCAACACATTAAAGTTTTAAGTAAACTATTTGCACTTGTTTGCGTTCGATGTCTTGTTTGTAGTGCTATCGTTTCAGAATGCATAAAGTCTTCCGATCCCGTTCCAATGCTTTTTTCTTTGTATAGATAAAGAACTTTCACGTCAGACGCCGCCCTTTCAAGTTCGTTAGTTACACGACCACCATTGCCTTCCTCAAGTTCAGGCCCTGTAGGGTAATATCCATACTTCTTCTCTTTAAATTCTGGAAAGGTCTTTGATTTGTCCAAAATTATTGTCCCAGTTTCCAAATCACCATGCTTGCGATCGGCAAAGGCGGTGTCCGTAATAGATTTAGATAAAGTCATTGAAAAGATATGGAGGTATTTTGGATGAGGTGATGATGTGACACGAAGAATTTGACAAATGACCTAAATGACAGAATTGATTGGCTACCTGTTGGACAAATTGTTGGCACTGGAATCGAAACGAGTGGTTTATTTTCGTGCGAGGTATTTGGGCTGACGCAAAACATCTGGAAGGTGATTAAAAAAAATTTTGTTTGTTTAGAATTAAACAATTGTAAATTTAAAATAGATTGCAATGCGCGGACGTTGACCTGTCGATTATTAGCAGGTAATTAAGTTCGGATATTTTAGTGCTTTGCTTTCATAATAACACAAGCAAATTTTAATGTCAGTAAAAATATACTAATGTTTTTGAGGAAAGATAAAGTGTAGACTGGCAGAAGACACACTTAAAATAATGTAAATTAGACAATATAAAGTTTTACGAAATATTTTAAAACGTAAAAGTTGTTGCTTGAAGAAAAAATGTTCTGCCGGTATAAAACTTCAGGTGAGATATACAGGGTGTTCAAAAAATACGAAAAAATGGATTTCAAAAATTATAAATTTCAAAAAACAATTTCTCACATTAGTTACTTAACTATAGTTAAGGAGATAGTTAATTATGATTACTATGAAAAACTTTACCTCACTTTGATTTACGATTGTTTGTGACCTTTAAAACTTCCATTACAAAAATTTTATTTTTTGAAATTTTTGATTTTTGAAAATAACTTTCGTATTTTTTGAACACCCTGTATATCTGACCGAAAGTTTACTACCGTCAAAACTATTTTTTCTTCAAACACCAACTTTTACAAGGAATAAATGCTTTTTTGGACACATTCCAGGCATTGCTTCTGTAGAGTTCTAAACTTTTCCTTGCAAAATGCACATGAAATTACTAGATTTACATTAATATTATCAGAGCTTCAACTAATTTAGGGGCAAAAGTACGATAAAGAATTTAAAAAAAGGTCCTTGCTTTCTGTTTTTATGTAATTGGCAGTGGCGGCTCGTGGTGAATTATATTGGGAGGTCAATAACAAATTAAAAAATAGGCATACTTAAAATAAAAATAAATATCTTATCTTTAACGTGAGCTTTAAATTCTCTATCAATATCTATCTCTGAAACAGGCGAAAGAAAAAAAGATTTATTCAATAAAGTGACATTATTATTTTGGAAATCGAAATCCCTATCATTACCTCGACCATTCAAATGGCGAGTCGTAAAATGCATATTGAATATATTAGCAACTTCAACATCATTCAGAAGAACACCGTTCTCTAAAATCTTAATGCCCCCGGTGGACCCATACTTTCCCTTAATCTCGTTTATGATTGTCCACATTGTTTTTATTTTATTGGATTATTGAAAAATCCTGTTTTCGTTTAATCTTATTTTGCTCTCCCTTAATTTATTTTTGTAATCCATATTGATGTCCTTTGAAATTTTTTTAGTTCAGGATATAGCTTTAAATTCTCTTGAAGTTCGGGTCTACTGTTCGTTCTTTAGAATTGGAAAATTGCTGAATGACACGTTCGTTAAAATTGCACGCACATTCCTTTTATAAACGATTTCTCGATACTTAACATTGCTAAAGCGGATAGTCTATGTTGGCCCAACTCCTCAACACAATTTATAAGCCCTCGAAAAACCCCTGGATTTTTTTGATACATTTTCATTAAAATCTGTAAGCGATTTTCTATAAGCTGTGTCTAGCTGAGTGCGAATATCAACACTTCCGACCATAGCATAGTTCACCGAACATTTCATGTGATCTGCAGAAAACGCATGTTTTCTTATTTTGTCTTTTAAATGTTTTAAGTCTTTAACACCAGTTTTGCACCATAATGAGTCCGACGAGTCCTTAGAAAACAAGAAACAAACATAACAGTAAAATGAGTTAGAGACTCCACAACCACATATCCAGTTAGCTAAATCGTACATACTTTTGCGAAAGTTTCAATGAACCTCTTTATTTTTGTCATTACTAGTTTGTCGTATACTAAGTTCTGACAAATTGCGACCACTTACCTTGAATTCGGTTATTTTCTTAAAATTAAGTTCGTTAACATTCTTTAGTTGTTTAATTTTTTGCACTACCTACATTTTATTTCATCTACATTCACAATTCGAACATAGACCACCTTGAAATTGGTTATTTTTGCAAAATTAAGTTCGTAAGCACTTTGTAGTTGTTTATTTTTTGCACTAGTCACTACCAATATTTTATTTCCTGTATATTTCCAACTCACACATGGACTATAAAAATAAAAACATATATATTACAAAAACAGTATATAAATCAATTTTCATAGGCTAAAAACGTCGAAACAATATCGAGTTAGAATATCGACCGCGCGACCTCTGAACAATTGAACATCCGCATGCCGACGTGATGCCGCGACTGATCGATCGAATTATGAGAAGAGACAGGCTGATGACCAAAATCGCGATTTCATAATCCATTTGTTATCACGTTCGGCTGCCGCCCGGTAGCTGTGAAATCTTCGGGTAGTTTCGTCAAGCTTTAAGGTAATCAGGACAATTCGGACTGCCCAGCCTAGCTTAGTATAGCGTATTTTATTATGCCTAAGGAACGCAACGAGACCATTCGAACCGCCGCGCGCGGCTAATAGTGTAGCGTATTTAACTGTTCCCAAGGTTCGCGTTTTATTACAACTATTAGGAAGGACGGTCAAACGAATAATTTATTTTCTGAAATATTTTTGGGGGGTTATTGACCAAATGACGCTATAGAAGAGCCGCCACTGGTAATTGGACGAGTAAATAAAATAGAGATTGCATCTAGGGAGGGTTTTTTTTAAACTTTCACTTGAAATCTCCCGATAGATAATTTAGAAAAACCCTCTCTAGAAGTAATGTCTATTTTATTTAGTCGTTAAAATCTTACTTAGTTTATTATACTAATTAACAATCTGTCTTGCAAAAGTCTCATTTGGCACCGATTTTATACATCCATGCCTATTATGATAATTTACCTACATGCCCTTAATGTTGAGAAATACCAGGTGTACTTTATAGGGTCTTCAGTCCGAAGGGCCACAAAAACATATAATTTGGAAGTGTAATAAACTTTATTGGTTACCAATACGATTTTTGATATGGTTTATTTTTGACAAGTGTGTCGATATTTGGTTTTATTTTTGTAGTTGCAACCCTTCCAGATGTGCGTCTGTACCTCTCGACCTTGCTTTAGACTTCACATTCTTCATACGAGAAAACACCTGCTCGCACACATATGTGCTCCCAAACAAAGACATCATTTTCTGGGATGTTTTCGGATTTCAGGAAACGAGTTTTGATCGACATATTTTGAATAAAAATCAAGAAGACCCGTGTCGAACTTGTCTTTTAGTTCCGAATTACATTGCAAATCGATAAGCTCCATCTGACAATTTTTTGGCATGTCTTAAACGGATACAATGAATGGTCGGACAAAGAGATTGATGTAATTTTCATTATCTCAGAAGTCAGAAAATCTTGATTAGAACTCTTTTTTGAGAAAATCTAGTGCTGCGACATATTTATCTACATATGTACATTCGCAATTCTTCAGTTTAGGAAAGTGTGTAGACTTTTTTTCAACAACTGATTTTTCCATAAATCCAGTTTAAACTCAAATGCCTTTACAGTGTCAGTAGGTTGTTGATGAGATTTTCTTTTCCTTGTGGTTTGGTGTTCAAGTCACTGAGGTGCAGCATGATATCCGTGAGAAATCCAAAGTCGAACAGCCAGTCGGGGTCACTAAATTGAGGAACTGGTATCCCTTTGGTTTCCATGAAGGAGGCGATTTCCTTCTTGAGTTCATAAACGCGATTTAACATTTTTCCTCTGCTCAGCCAAAGAAAATCAGAAAAATATGTCACATCACCATACTCAACATTAATTTCGTGTAAAAAATTTTGTCTTGTCTGTCTCAAACTTTGTGGCATGCTTTGTATCGTAATGTCTTTTTAAGTTGTATTATTTCAACGCCGAAAGGGATTCTTCACAGAATAAACACACGGGTTTTTGATTAACACTAACGAACAATTACATCTCAGTCCACTTTTCTTGAAATATGCGCTTTTCTTCACTAATTTTTACCTGAAGTAGAAACCATTTTTAATGTCAATGTAGAAGAAACGAATTTAATTCACTATAATCATATAATCGAATATAACTCACTATAAATACTTATCGCACAGGTAGAAACTTCACTGCTAGTAGGCACTCTTTCGCTTGTATCGCTTCGTGTGATGCCGGCTTTATATAGGCCGAGCGCGTCAACTTTAATTCTCTCGAAATTTCGAGCAACTACGAGACTGGACTAGTAAGTCCCCCTAGTAGTGATAATTTCTAGAATCATCAGAAAGATTTAATAGACATGCAACGCCATCTAATGGCCTTGTAGGTAGTAGTGATCGCGAGTTCACAGAGTGGATCTGGCTCGATACAATATTTTCTTTAGCCTCTGGGAGCCGCAAGAAATTAAATGGTGGGCCGCCTGCCAGGATAAAAATTGGGCTCCCCATAAATGCTGCAACAAATTTGCGCCCAACCTGGACTATTATCCAAAAGACTGTATAACATTTTCAAATGCATGTATAATTATTTAGTTTATAGTAACACTAAGACAATTACAAAATTTGGCTAGTTATATAGTTACTGATTTTCACACAGTGTTCTATCACCATCCTGTCGAATAACTCTACGAGTTGGATTTTTCCAAATTTACATATCATACACTTCATAAAAGAAAGTTAATAGAATCTATACTAATTGGGTGTTACTATTGAAAGTGAATTTGAATATATAATCAGTTTTAGTTACTAAGATACTGGCCTTCTTTATTAACGGAAATAACAATTTTTTCATTTACAATAAAATATTCTGTTTTTTTGGTTTCTTCTTTCAGTCCATTTTACTCACATGAATTATGATAAACATACTGATTTTCTTCTTTCTTGTAACATATCAATTTAACACTTTGAAAACACTTGAACTATTAGAAAGTTTCAGTTGATATAACTTTTTGTTTTCATTTGTCATAGCTGCTTTTCTTTATGTTTGCTTGGTATGGAATGTTAAACAGACATTTTGCTGATGGTTTTTCATTATTTTAGGCCCATTAGTAATCTGAAACAAAATTGAACATTATAATTTGCAGTTAAATATAACCTTTAAAATATCAAGACTTTTATGTAAATTATATTTTACATACCTCAATATGTTTTATTTATAATTCATTGGATTACATTTTGTAAAGTATTTTCAACTTCTCTCTAAATTAAAACAAAAGAAATTTGTTTTTGTTATGTTTACAGATATTCGAAATTTGCCTGCCTTTCTCTTCTGTCACTATGGTTTCATTGGTTTCTTATTTTTCGGCATCCAGCAAACTTTGACAATGTCTGGTTTTTGTATTTCAGTTACGATTTTGGTTCTGCTCAGGGGCAGTTCGCCAGCTCTGATCGGAGGACACCGAATATTATCGGGTTGTTACTCCCTTATACTAGTGGCGCCAGCAGTGAACTCCACTGTAATTATTATTTTATTTTATGGCATTAGGTTGGCACAAGTCTGAAGTAAGGAAGAATGATGGAGGGGAATGTCAAACTTCTTCGAATTTTCTGGAGCTGATATTCTCGCCCCTTTCTATTGGCTCTCTTTAGAGGTGCAACATGTGTCCGGCTTTATAAAAGTGCCTTAATGGACCAATTTTTTAAAGTACTGAAAGTATGTCATAAGTAATTTATTTTAAAGTGCAGTACCGTTGAAAGCCTAAGGCCTATTTATGGACATCATCTGGCCCTAAATTTTAGTCCCGTTTTGTTTGGTTCCACATTTGATCAACCACGTGGTAAGTCGATTTTCAAATTAGTTTCCTGCTGTGAACTTTAGTTCACAGCAGGAAAAAAAGTTTCTACACGTCAGAAAATAATTCGCAATTATCTTCATAAACAGAATGGCGTCCTGAATTTTGTGTTTTGGCTGTCGGTCCTCGAGAAGCCTTTCTAGATGTCTGGAAATTCCCTTTATTGGTGACCGTTGGCCTCGAAGGAGCCCTCTAGATGACTAGAGGTAAGGAAACTTCTTTGAATAGTTGTGTTGTAAATAACTTGTTTTTGCACATTCCATGTCGATTTTATTTTAAGACAAACAATCGTTTGTAGGGTTTCAGGCTAAGAATTCAAGATATGGTTTTGGGATATAGTTACAACTTTATGGTGTAATTTTTGGAGTACATAAACCAAGAGTTCTACAATGGTTTTGGAGTTCCTTCCTATAAGAGTACGAGGAATTAATTCTAAATTTTTATATTTATAAATTTTATATAAGGTAGCAGAAAGGAAGTAACCTATTTTTTGTAAAACAGCCTTGGCGAAATACTTTATACTTTTATAACTTTTTCTTTGCGGCAGTGTGATAAAAGTAAATTCATGAATTTTTGATTCCCTGTGCGCTATTTAATTTAATTTTCATATTTACATATTTGTGTCATGACATTTCGCCAGATGTTCACAGGTTGATGATATAATGGTAATAACGTTCTATCACATTTTACATATTTGATATATTTTATATATATTTTACATTTTCTTGATTTATTTTTTTTATATATTAATGTCAATTGAATTTTTGAATGTAAGCTAAATTTCACATGTCAAAAATTATTTTATAAAACAACTCATAAAGAAAACAAAAGATCAAGGTATCATTAAAATTTGACAGTCTGTACTTTATATAGTGTTTTATTGAAAAGCCCTCCAAGTCTTTATTTTGTCTGCATTTAAATATCAATATAGATTTCTTCCTAATTGAGTCACAGTCAATTAGGTGGCGCCCATTTTAATTTCGAAAGATGTACCCGAGAACCTGCTACCTACAGCTCTCCGAAAAGATGACTGGCTGCCGTTCGCATGTATTGGTAAGTTCATAAGGACTTTACGCCATAACTGGAGACTTTTCATTGAATACTCAAACGTAAGTGGTAAAGCTATGTTACTCCATAATGGAAACAAGTTGCCGTCAGTCCCACTTGGCCATGCATTGCACATGAAAGAAACGTATAGCAATTTAAAATTGTTGTTGGAGACCATACAATATGAAAGATATAAATGTTCAATTTGTGGGGATTTAAAAGTTCTGGAGATTTTGCTTGGAATGTAGCTAGGTTATACCAAATACTGCTGCTTGCTCTGCGAATGGGACAGTCGAACACGATCGAATCACTACAGAAAGAAAATTTGGCTACCAAGAGAGCCTTTTGGATCAGGAAATAAAAATGTAACTAGCGCGTCATTAGTTTCCCCTGAAAAGATTTTACTACCGCCTTTTCATATAAAATTGGGACTTATGAAAAACTTTAAGACGGCATGGACAATGAAAGTCGTGCTATCAGTTATTTAAAAGAAAAGTTCCCTAGAATCAGTGACGCGAATATTAAAGAGGAAATATTTGTGGGTGTCCAGATTAAGAAACTTTTCGGAGATGCGCAATTCATTTCCATACTGGAAGCCAAGGAAAAAGACGCTCGGGATTCCTTTAAAATGGTTGCAACAAATTTTTTGGGAAACATAAAAGCGGAAAACTATAAAGACCTGATTGAACAACTTCTTTTGTGTTACCAAAACCTAGAATGTAATAATATGTTGTTGAAATTTCATTTCCTGGATTCTCATCTGGATTACTTTCCGTAGTTTTTTAATTCTTTATCGTACTTTTGCTTCTGGATTAGTTGAACCTCTGATAATATTTTAACGCAAATCTAATAATTTCATTTGAATTTTTCATAGAACTTTGAAAAATCGCACCCCAGAAGCAGTGTCCATACACGCTACTGCGTTGGCTATGTCTTATAACCCTTCAGCCAGATCTTCGATTTTGTATTCAGACATTACTAAAGAAATGATACACACATTTTCACGGTGCCTCAAATACTTATTCACAGCTCTTGGACTGTACCCTTTTTATTATCTATAAACTTAACTGAATTTCCAGACATCAGTTTATACGTGTTAGAAGTGATCGATCCGCGGATGTTAGAAAAGTTTCCGTTTTCTTCAATCATTACATTTAATGGTATATTCGTTGGAAATTTGAGGTGATTCATGCACGATACGATGTTCACGTTAGTGATGGTCGATGACTTAATAACACGCAAAACCTTCTAGGAAACAATTAGTAATAGAGTTTGAATCATGAATTAGGCACGACTTGTCAGATTGCTCTATTTTTGGGCCACCTGTAATCGTTAGGGTTGAACCAAATTGCCGCATTTCTTTACTGAAATTTAATTTCATGTTAAATGGCTTTAAATCGTTTACAATTGTGTTTCCTAAATCTACGTTTCTGCAAAATTTAAAACAATATTATTTGTTTAGAAACTTTCTCCTGTGATTTTGTTGTTTTTTAAATGAGAAATAATAAACTTTGATTAACTTACAAATTGAAACCACAAAGAAGTACTGGAGAAATCATTTTCGAAGGGCTTTATTTTCGTAATAAAAAATATATTAAGTTGCGATTTCTAGATGTTTCTTGCAATTTATCTTGGATATTAACCAGTTTAAATCTAGAGCTTACTTAAAGTAAAAATACCGGGTGTAAAATAAAAAAAATTACAAAAACAACTTTTATTGTTTGTTTGTTTGTTATACTAATACAAGCCTTAGTAAAACTCCAAACAAACATTGGCAGATTTTTCGAAATTTTGAAAATTTTTCGAAATATCACATTGGAAAATTTTATTTCTTTTACATATCAATCTGTACCTTTGTAATAGTCTACCTACCACACATTTTTTTTATATATGACCTTATTGATCCTTCATTTTTCTAAACTTTTTGGAGCCTCCGTGTATATGAATTGTGCAGGGTGTTCAGAAATTAATTTTAAATTAGGTAGTGTCATAAGAGAACTAAAATTTATTCAAGTACACTTTAACAGACTGCCACAAATTTAACTTTCTATGTTTTTGTTTCACGTTTTAGTAACCTGAAACATTTTTTCCAAAGCGGTTGTTTATTTTTTCTCTAACTATATAAATAAAAAAATTAAGATTTAGGACCAAAAATGCCAATTAATTAATAATTCTCTTAATTTACCTATCATTCTTTAGAATTCGCAAAATTATTTTTTTATATGACTATGTGTGTTTTACAGATTTACAGATTATTTAGAGCAAAAATTACTACTACGACAAACCATTTTTTAAAAGGTGTTCCTTATCTATATTTTATACTTAGATTTACATATCGATCTTTGCAGATAATACAAATAATTTTTTTTATTATACAGAGTTAAGTTATGGCGTCATTTTTCAAACATTTAAGTATTGTACACGGTTTAAATTCATTCACAGACATAACTTTTAAAACACCCTGTATAACAAAAAAAAACTCGATATGTCAATCTAAGTATAAAATATACATAAGGTACACACTTTAAAAATTGGTTTGGAGTATTGTTAATTTTTGGGGCAACCTGTACATTAAAAAATTATTTTTACAGGGTAATTTTGGAAAAACACAGGTATTCATATAAAAAAATCTTTAAAAGTTATTTTGCTACATTTACAGCATGGTTCGTGAGTTAAGAAAATTAAGTATTTGCATTTTTGCTCCATTAGAAACACCCCCATTTTTACTTCCCTCGCAAAAGCGAAGTAAAAAATCACCATCCGAGATTTTTTCAGATCTTCGTTTCGAGGTCCCTAGATGCCGAAAAACAAGTTTTTTCAATTTCGTCAGAACAAAATGGCGGCTTAATAAAATATTTAAAAATTCAGCCTGAAAAAACTGCTTAATGGATTGATTTCAAATTGTGTGTCATAACTAATTGTGGTATAGGGATCAACTAGTAAAATTTTGGTACTAATTCAAAAGGGCGGTCAAATAAGATGTTTGTAATTGTGAAAAAATCACCCTCTTGGGTTTTACATTCATTTCACGTTTTAGCGTCCCTAGATGCCAAAAAATATGTTTTATGAATTCCGTGGGTCCGCCTGCCTGTGTGTCTGTCGGTTCGCGGCATAGCTTAAAAACTACTTACCCGATTGACCTCCAATTTTGATACAAATTGAAGGGTCATATGGGGATGACCTGGTAATATTTTGGTAAAAATCCAATTTGACGAAACAATGTTAAAAAAATGATTACTGAAAAAACTAATTATCTAATTTCCCTCTAATTTTGCGCAAGAATCAAGTGTTACATAGGAATGAATTGGTAACATTTTGATATGAATTCAAGATAGCAAAACAAAATAGCGGCTTATTAAAATATTTAAAAAATCAGCCCGAAAATACAACTTTTTAAATTAATTTCGATCTTTGTGCAAGAATTAAGTGTAATAGAGATAAACTGGTAAAATTGTGGAACTGCTTATTGAATGTATTTTAATTTATGCCCAAAAGTCAAGTGTAGCAGAGGTAGCAAAAACTGGTAAAACATTGGCAGACGACATGACAGAACAAAATGGCGCCCAATAAAAATGTTTGAGAGGAGAGTATTTATGTAACACATATGTACTGTAACTGTGTACTGAACTAAATTCGCTCAAACTTCACTATTCGTAACAAGGGAAATTCCGGGTAAAGGAAATCTACTACTACTAAATTTTTTTATTTATGTAGCTATTGAAATAAAATATTACTTTAGAAAAAATGATAATTTTAAACAATGAAACAAAAACATACAATTTTAAATTGGTGGCTATTTTAGAGGACGTTGAAATTTACTGCAATATATTTTAGTTTTCATTTAACACTAACTAATCTAAAGTCAATTTTTGAACTCCCTGTATAATTTATGTATCAAAAATTTCTGACGGAACAATAAGATCCTATTTAAAAAAAATTGTGTTATAGGTACTGTTAATAAGCTACAGGTACTAAAATCTTCTAAAAAATGTGCTATTTTGAGATTTTCAAAGTTTCAAAATCTTGAAAAATCTGACAAAAATTATTTTTTTGCAATTTTACGAAGGATTGTATTAGAAAAAATAAAAATTGTTTTTGTACAGGGTGTCCAATTTTGGTTGTAAATGCAAGGTATCTCCGTTATTTGCAAATATTTAGGGTTGAGGTTTTCTCGACACCGTGCCACTTTTTTGTCAAACTCAAGCTGCCGTAATCAGATTTTCCATAGCCCGCCTCGTTTCGGAGATACAGGGCCAAATTGAAAAAATTGCATTTTGGGACATCCCTTGTATCTCGGTTATCTTTTAACGTATCGAAAAGGTAAAAACTGGCTCTTATAGAGTTTTTTACGTAGAATCCAGTGGCGTAGACAGATTTTTACTCGGGGCCGTCGTTTTTGATACATGACCCAAAGTCACGTTTTTTAAACGGGACACCCTGTATATTTTTACGGAGTCTTATTATGAGCTTTTCAAAAATATATGGTTATCTATACTTATTTTAAAAAATAAGGCTGCAATTTATGTTTGTAATAATATCTATCTATATTTTTCATAGTAAGGCATGGACTGATTGTCAAAAATGGCTTTGTCACTGCTTTGTCATAAAGTAAATGAAGTTTTGATGTTAATACTAATAGACGTGTTAAATTAGTCGCCCTGATTATTACGTTTTAACAAATGGCTGCAAATCAATTATTTGAAAACTTTGAGCAATATGATATGCTGACCTGTTTCATAGAGAGTCATGAAAATATAAACGCTGCTTCTGAGCTTTATTTCATTAGGTAATGTTTTATTTTCATAATTATTATTGCAATCTTTTTTAAAACTTAAACTTTTATTATATAGATATCCGGAAAGGAGGCAGCCAAATAAATTAATATTCTATAGGCTGAAATCGAATTTAATAAATTTTGGCTCTTTCAAAAAGCCCAGATCAAAGAAATATAACAAAGAGAATCGTGAGGCTGATGAAATTAACGTCTTAGCAAGTGTAAATGTAATGTGCCTGTAACGTCCTGTAGAAAAATAGAGAATGAAGTGGGTGTAATCAAGTCTCGGGTTTAAATGATTATAAAGAAACATAAGTATAAACCTTATAAAGTCAGAGTTGTGCAAAATCTACATCCTGGAGATGCAGAACGACGTATTGATTTTTACCAGTGGTATTTACAAAAAATTAATACTAACCAAAATTTTGGAAGGGCGGTTATATGGTCCGACGAATCGTATATAAGTAGTGGAATATTTAATAGGCACAATACGACACACTGGTCACCTGCAAATCAACATTTGATATTTCCACGCGAGCAACAAGGAAGATTTGGCTTTAATGTCGCTTGTTTCGTACTAGGAACCAAAATAAAATTTCATATTTTTGAAGGAGGTCCACTCCTAATCGCTACCTTGAAATATTGCAAAATATATTGCCATAAATCATAGAAGATGTCCCTTTAGCACATGTGAATCAAATATATTTCCAACAAGACGGGGCTCCAGCACATAACTCCCAAATTGTGAGGCGGTATTTAGAAGAGAACTTCCCCGAACGCTTGATTGGAACGCACGGACCTGTCCGATGGCGTCCTAGGTCGCCTAACCTGTTGGACTTCTTTTTATGGGGTCACCTAAAAAATTTAATTTTTCGTACCCGACATAACACAGTTCAAGACCTGCGTAACACCACTGAGCAGGCATTTTTGCAAATACAAGCACGCAATGTAGTCATTTCAAATGCACTGGGTAAAATTGCAAGAGTGTCTGAGAGATGTCTAAGAGAAAATGGAAATCAGTTTGAGCAGTTCTTTTGAACATGGCTAATTACGAAAAATAGATATGCTTAATATATTCTTAAAAACTTAAATTGTAGCCTTATTTTTAAAATAAGTATAGATAACTATATATTTTTGAAAAGCTCATAATAAGACGAATAGGACTAAGTAAAAATATACAGGGTGTCCCATTTAAAAAAAAAACGTAACTTTGGGTCATGTATCAAAAACGACGGCCCCGAGTAAAAATCTGTCCGCGCGACTGGATTCTACGTAAAAAACTCTATAAGAGCCAGTTTTTACCTTTTCGATACGTTAAAAGTAACCGAGATACGAGGGGTGTCCCAAAATGCAATTTTTTCAATTTGGCCCTGTATCTCCGAAACGAGGCGGGCTATGGAAAATCTGATTAGGGCAGCTTGAGTTTGACAAAAAAGTGGCACCGTGTCGCGAAAACCTCAACCCTAAATATTTGCAAATAACGGAGATACCTTGCATTTACAAACAAAATTGGACACCCTGTACATTGTCGGAACAGTGCAATTTTTTAAAATGTTGCATAGTCTTATTTTACACCGGGTATTAATATTAAAGAGTTCTTACCTCAAATAAGCTTCACGTTTAAACTGGTTAATAACCAACGAAGTTCACAGAAATCGTCTAACAACTTAATATCTTTTCGCTTTATGAAAATACAACATGTTTGAATATGTTGCTAGAAGTTAGGTGTGCTTATCTTTTTGACGTGAAATTTACATAAAACATTAACTAATCTAAAAAAAATTCACATGCACTTTTTGTCGGTATGTACTAAAAAAAAAACAGAAAAAAAACGGTAATATAATAAGGAATATCATCAGACATAGGGCAGCTGTCAAAGAAGACCTAATTTGTGATTAGGCCAGCTTCGCTTTTAAGAGGATATTCTGCTGCTGCATATAATTCACATGATATCTGCAGTATGACTGGTTTATATGGATCACCGACAGAAACCTCAATAGTCTAGCGAACGAGCTACATTTTATCTATTTATCTAAAAAACATAATATCGGAAAGTATAAAGTTTTTGAATAAACAGAAATAATCTTAACGAAAAGAAAAAACATACTAATACCTAATAGATTTTTTCTTCGTCGGTTAAGAGGGTATTTAAGTAACTCTAAAAGGTGTCGACTTCTCAATGTCTTACTAACTAACGAAAAAAAATTCCCTATTAAAAAGATTTTGCTTTTTTCATTAAAATTGTGAACGGTTTTTTTACTAAACGAAGACGCGTGTCTTCTTTGTATTTGGCTGAACATATAGATCGTACGCTTGAACATATCAGAATATAATAGAATAGAATTTTTGTACGTAGTTATATACACACATATATTCTTACTTCAGTGATCTATCAACGGATTTGTTTCAACTGGATTATTTCTATGAGTACATCTCAAAAATTTTCGCCAGTTTTGCTAATAAATATTTTCACTGAAGCTCACTGTAATCAGATGAAGGTAAGGTAACGAAAAATTGTCGATCACGATTATCTGTGGTTTCACTGCTGTCAAACTCAATTTTAATATAACAAGTAATAAATAATTTTACTTACACGTTTTCATTGCAAAAATAAGTAATACTTTGTCCACATCTCTTCCATCCTATAGAGTGTAGCTGGGAATCCTTTTTAGAATACATTAGCGGTCGCATCCCTTCGTTGTACAAACTGCTTTCTTTAGAACAATTAGTAATTGAAAATCTGAAAATGTAAAAATGTACCAGCTAAAACTCCAACACTACCAATCTGTAATATAAAACGAAAATTTTACACCTTATTAATTTGTGATTTCTTTTCTACGTGTCGCCTTCAGTTTCTTAAGCTATCTTCAGGAATATTAAATGTACGGTATGAAATACTGATATGAACTTTGGTTTATATCTATATCAGTGGTCGCCCATCTTTTTAATGTGTTGTCCTATTTCGATACTTTTGGAATAGATAGTGAGCTACCTATCTGTAAGAGACGTAAGCCAACAGAAATGAAATAATGCACAGTTGTATTCCACACACATTTATTTCGTTTATTAACATAAAATAATAAAAATAAACTAATATTATTTTAGTAGGAATACATACTGCTCATAAAAAATAACCAGAGGTGGTTAAAAAATCAACAAAATATTTATGCTATTTACAGTTACGATACGATATGATTTATGGAACTAAAACACTATAAAACCAACAAATAGAATAATACACTATTTTAATTCATGTTTAATGAGAGGGCTGACACTCAGACTCATTATTAGTGTTATGTTATGTTATTATGTTTGCAGTATAATTTGAGACAGCCATTCGGATGCAATTACCCAAATGTTCATCTGTAAGTCAATTGCGGTATTTGTTTTTAATTAACTTCATATTTGGGAAAGAGTATTCACACAAATATGTTGAACTAAATAACGCCTTTACTTTCAAGGCAATGCGACTTAAAACTAGATATTTTTTTTGCAATATTAAAGGCCAGATACATTTTGTATTTGAGTTAACCGATCTTAAAGTTAAATCATTTTGAAACGCAATTAGTTCCATTTCTGTCGCAGCGATGTATTTACCAAAGTTCTGCATAACACAAATTGTGAACTGTTGGACATCAATTTCCATGAAGGGTGAGTGAAGAAGTAGTTCCCCGTATTGACAGTCAGTTTCATCGGCCAAGGCTTTGAATAACCTTCTTTGTAACGCTTGAACTCTAATTTTGTTTACAATTTTTACTACCAATTTCATAACGTTGTTTAGTTTTAAAAAATTTCCACGTAATGCTTGCTGATGGATAATGCAATGGTAAGGGAGGAATTGGGGAAAACTTTCATCTTTGAGACATAACGCCACGAGACTCTTATCACAACCCACCATAGCTGGAGCGCCATCAGTTGTCAAGCCTACCATTTTTGATATTGGAATTTTGTCAGTGGAAATAAGATTAATGAGATGAGAAAACAAGTCTTGTCCAGTAGTATGCCCTTTCAGAGGAATAAACTTCTATATATCTTCTTTAACCGTAAAATTACAGAAAACCATCCTAACGAGCACGGACATTTGGGAGGTGTCAACTACGTCAGTTAATTCGTCCAATTTCAGTGAAAAATAAACAAAATTATGCAAGTCACTTTTAAACTGTAAAAAATATCATTACTCATTACTTCTACTCGTCTCATCACTGTATTAGCAGAAAGTTGCAGAGACCATATTGAAGATTCTATCTTGTCTTTATTTCTAAAGTTGGCAAATAATGAATCTGCAGCTTCTAAAAACGCCCCTATCTTCATAAGGTTTCTTCTTCTGTGCAATTATCTCGGACACACGGCATGACTCTTCAGTTGCGGCCTTATTTTTGTCCACTGTTCTTAAAAATACTGATTGTTGTCCAATTAACTGCTTTTTTAATTGTTTCAGTTTTTTCTTTCTGGCGGCAGAATGTAATGGGAATAATTTCTCAAAATTTGAATGTACAGTTTTATGATGCCTCTCAATATTTCCTTTTTTAGCAACGGAGACAGAACTATTACATAACAAACGCACATTTTTGCTTTTAACTTCTGTGAAAAAATACTGTTCCTCACATTCCGAATGGAAATGGTATGTTTTCACTTTGTTACTACTACTTGCCATATTTTTAATTGAGGGCTAACGCTAACCAAACCCCTGAGTTTTGTCTCGTTCAGTTTTAAACTACGCCTGGCCGCCGCCTCGTATTTACACGGTTCAAAGCAAGCCAGATGATTCCCGAACCCAAGCGCGTCGTCACGCTCATCAATTCTAGTCGATTCTGTTGGAGTGACGTGGCGTGGCGCGTCGGTTATATATCGTTTACCGCAGTGTTGCCGCCGCTCACGTTTATAATGAGAATTTGCGCAATTTAGGGAATGTAAATCTTTTATATTTTGAAAATGTTTTGCGAAGTACGAGCTACCAGAATTTCCCTTGCGAGCTACAGGTAGCTCGCGATCGATGGGTTGGCGACCGCTGATCTATATTTATTCGACCTGCATTAGCGACGAGTATTCCACTGTAATGAATTATGTTTATGGGTCATTTTTATTTAGCTCGGGTGTTTATTGTCTGTATATACAGGGTCAGGCAAACTTTTTGGCACAGGGAAAAATCTACAAAACCATGTCACAGAGGTCCCCATATATAGTTCATAAATCTTTCTCTATGTCAATTAATAAACAAAGTTAAAAAGTTCAAAAGGCGAGCAATCAACGTTTTTTTTTTAGTAATAGAACTTCAGAAAACTTCAGCAAAGTTACTTGTTTATGTAAAAACAAATTTAATCCTTGACTGGTGACGTGCTATTTTTGTAACATAAGTAGTGACCCAGACTGAGTAATTTTTTAAAAGGTATTTGGTTACTTAATCCAGATCCAGATACCTGTAAAAAAAGAAATGGGACTTTTTAAAAATTTTATTTATTATGTATTAACATTTTATTTATAAATAAAAAAAAAGGTCAAAATGTAACATTTGTTTATTGAAACTTCATAGATCAGGCACTAGATACAAAAACTAGTTTTTTACACTTTATACAACGCAAATTCGTTTTTCTGTTGTTTTGGTAACTACAGGTGAGGCATCTTATTCGCGTATGATGCTCAACTTCGTCTACTAGAGGCAAAGGCACTTGCTTGTCTAAAATTTTTGATATGCTCGAGAGGGAAAGTCTGGTATTGGCCAGTGACGGCTCCTCAGGGGCGGCAGGGTCGGCCGTGCCGTACCAGAAATTATACAGGGAGAATTCTCTTTTTTCAAAAAATTAGGAAAATATTTTTCAAAAATAATTTTGCACACATCCTAAAAACACACAAGACCAAAATGTAGTTTATTATTTCCTGGGCACATAGCAAAATAGGTCGGTATCCCTATTATCGTTGCTTGATTAATATAGAAATAACGCCATTAACAGCAGTCCGTGAGCTAACGTCCACAGATATTTTAATATATTTATTAAAAACGGTGGCTCGGCCAGCCGATTCCATCATCTCACATGCTAGACTTCAGCTACTAATTCACGCGGTACGTAGTACGTTCACATACATCCCAATGTTATAACGTTCGTCGTAGCTTATATCACCCTCCCGATGTGGCCGTATCCCCGGAATTTTTCCCAATTGAATACTACCATTTCAGGTATTAATTGTGATATTATAAATACTCTAGCCTAGATCTGCTATATATATGTTGGGAAGGAAAGGGGTTAATTTAAAAAAGTTTGTTAATATATTTTATTGTAAATGGTATGAGAACAACATGTATACCCATATTTTTTATTACACTTGTGGTGTAAGTGAAAAAAACCGCCTCTAATAAATAGTTAGAGAATAACGTCCAAGTTTTTCCTGCAGCAAATTTATTTAGTACAGTGTTTATATTTACATCAATACTCTATCTACGGATATGCAAGAGACCCAATACAACAAGTCGCTCTTGTGCTATTGCGTTTCCTAGCCAAGTTTTTAATCGTAATTTTCACGTAAAAATATGTAAATTACTCAATGTTTGACCGGTCTGGGGGAGGGGGGGAGGTAATTATCTCATTACCCCCCCCACCGTAAAACCGCCATTGATTGGCCTTGACCCTGGGCCGACCCTAAATTTTAGAGTACGAGCCGTCATTGCTATTGGCTATTCTCGAGTTTAGTCAAATCTGGTGATATTGGTATTCTTAGGATAGATATGACTGGAAAACAATCAAGGAGTTGACTCAAGTTATATTTAGGATAGCGTAAAAAATTACCTTCCTGCTTTTTTGATTAGTTCAATATGATGCACATTTTTGGTCTAATGAGCTCCTTTGTGTTGTTATACAATATTATGGTTTCTGGTTTTCTAGTTCCTGTATTGTAGGCGGTGGAGGGAAGAAATCCTTAAAACCGCTTTGTTTTTTTAACAAATAAAAAAAGAGACAATTCCCTTGCGAAGTCGTACAAATTGTGGAGGAATTTGTCTCTTATTATTCTTTATAGTTCCCACATATATAAGCTCTCTTCATTTTAGCTCGTGAACAGCTTAAACTGAAGAGAACCCCTTGTCAGTGATAATGTTGAGATGGGTGTTGACAAAGAGCCGTAACATTGATAACGTGTGAACTGATTCTTTTTCTCCTCTTCAGATAAAGTGAAACTATCACTATTTTTCTATATAAACGTAGCTATTATAAAAATAACTTGTACGTGCATCCGTGGGGATTTGAACCTTAATGCGATACTTTTCTGTATATACAAACTTCCATCAATGAATAGAAAGATAATGATGAAAAGACATTTTTATTAGAAAAATGAAAAACTGTAAAAAATGAACTATTTTAAACACAGAAATTTTCAGCAAAAAGTTCATCTTTTTCATCCTCCTCTGAAACATTCTCTTTAGATGCGTTATCTGACGATTTCAGATTTTCATAAAACTGGTGATAGTTCGGTCGTATGAATGATGTGATCCAAAAGATCTTTTTTCTTCTTTAGATCAATTTTGTGCCTGTGTGCATGTCTTTAAAAGGCCCAATCGACCTTCCTCTCTTGGCTCTGATAAATTTTAATGGAGTATTTGTAATGAATACAAAGATTTTTTGTAAAGTAGCCATTGTATTTTTAGCCACTCCACTTTATATTTATTTTTAGAAATTTACCGGTTTGTTAATTACCTTGGAGTAGACGTCACCAGAAGACAACCTTATCACTTTAAAATGATTTTGTATTTGCTGTATCACTTTCTCCCAATCATCTGGAATGGTAATATCTTCAAAGAACTTTTTTTGTTTTTCCACCAAATCAAAGTGCTGGTCACATGGGAGGTAGGAATGTCCACTTACCAAAAACTTGTGATGGATTTCTCTAACAACATTTAGATCAGAATAAATCAGGTAATTCGTAAAACCGCCATCTTAATGTTTCTGTTTTGCCCTCCTCACTGATCCGAGTACATTATCAGTTTTCCGGATTTCACAAAATGATTGATATACTGCAACAAACAATAACCTACTTCTTAATGCCCTCTAGAAGCTATAGCTTCATTCCATGTATACATAAATGCTTCATTCGTCGCCAAGTTATGTATACCTAAAAAGTAAAACAGATTCTCGCTGACAAAACGGGCTGTGGGAAGTATTTTAATTATGTTCATTGGGACATTGTTTTGCAATTTCTCCATCTCTTTTTATACCACTTTTAGCGCACCCCGCTTTTCTCTGATATAAGTTTTATTCATTTTCCATTTCTCGCATTGCTATACCTTTTGTTATGAATTTTATTTTATTTTCAAACAAGTCGCACTTCTTACATGAGTCTGTTACTGGAACATGGAAATGTATACGGAATTGTTTCAAATACATGGAGATATTTTTATAGAGGTTGTACAGTTTTCCCATACTTAAGGTCGGGGGCAAGTACCTTATGTGAGGGTTTTTGTTTCGCGAGTAATAGGACTGGAATGTAGGAAATTTTGCAATAAAATGTTTGACTTCAGTAATTTTCTCGTCAGTAGTATTTACTCTCTGCTGATTCTTTCATCGGAAACTTGGAATAATTTTTTAAAAATGATCTTGTATACTTTCAAATTTTGGCCAGTTTCATTTGGAGAAAATATATACGGTTTTTTTGACGCCTCGAAGCTGTATCATTATTAGTATAGGTTCATAATTTATTAGCAACCTCAACAAGGTAATATAGATAAATAGAATGTCGTAGAACGATCTAAAAATTTGTTTTTGTTGTTGTGGATTAATTTTTTCCCCACATTTGTCTTTGCAATAACTTCGTATTTGTCGGAAAGTTTTAGCTGGCACAATCCTCTAGCAATTATTAACATATTCTTCCCCTGCATTTATTTCTTTATCGCTTGGTCATATTTTTCTTCCATATGTTTTCTTTTCTTTCACGCTTTCTGCTGATAGCTTGTTCTTGTGTAATATCGACATACTCTGATCCGGAGTCTTCATATCGCTCCGATTCGACGACTTCTAGAAAAAAAAACATATTCATCAATTCCTGCTACTACTAAAGTAATAACCATACACAATGTTTTTGCTTTTACTCAAGAATTATATTGTTTATATTTCTTTTTCTAATAATTCTTAATAACCGCCACTCCTTAGGTCCAGGGCCTCGAAGAGTAAAGAAGTAGAGAAAAAAGAATTGGTATCTAACTTAACCTCAACATTACCGCTGTATTTATTGAACTATTTATTGAAAGATAATACTATATTAAGTAGGTTTTACAACTTACCTCCAATTCCAGAAGAGAAGCAATAATAACAATCTGAATACTTTTTATCGTTTTATTTCAACGAAATTGCGCTTTGGATGTTTCAACATACGCTTTTTACATCTTACGAACACATTCACTAAGCAACAGTGGCCTAAGCCACAAAACACCGAGTTGGACCTGTGTTGCATCAAATTGCCAAGGAAATGATTTAATGCAACAAGACATTAAAGTGCTGCCATCCAGTAGGGAATTAGGAAAGGTTGCTTAGGCCACTGATGCTTTATAGTCTATGGTTTTTGGGATAAGAATTATATTAAATGCAAAATTGAAACTATAAAGCTTAGGCCAGTATCGCTCTGATAGCTTCACATTTATATTTAATATAAACCACCAGAATTAAAAAACTAATAAAGTAAGTATTCTTGGTTACAATGAATAATGCAAGTTATAAAAGTTTCATATTTGGGCAAAATTCTCACATGCACCCATCACGGCCAGAATATTGGCGTAATGTCAAAAAAATTGTCTCATGAGAGATCAGAGAACTATTTATCTACTAAGGGAGAACGTAATGGAAAAAAATGCCCCCCATTCTTACCTGTAAAGGAAATTCTTCTTCATATTAGTAACCCTAAAGTAAAACCATTGCATGTGGCGGTTGGTGTATAGATCAGCACGTAGATGTAGCTCGTAGTAACTCGGTGTTATCCGAATCGCCCGAGCCAGATTTCCAGACTCGAATCGGGATTCAAAGCACAAGCTGTCATCTTCGGGACAGATATTAGATGAGAGGAGATACCTGCTTCCTCCGACACTAGACCTACTAAACTGCAAGATTTTTTTTAAACATGCTGCAATTGGGTATTCAACCTAAGTTCAATAAAATTGTTTTATTACTTGTAACATGCCTAGACTGATAAGGTGAAATGTTATTTATATAATAGTTTTGCAAGATATTTAATATTACGTTGACGAAGTATAAATTGCAAAAGCTGCAAACGCTCCAAACAAAGCTATAAAACAATTTTGATTTTTGTATCCCTGCATATCAAATATTTTATAAAACAAAAACACTGCAAAGCCAACGTATCGACACCAAACAGGGATGCATTATACAATTGCTGAGATGTATATGTATCGGCGACATAATTTCGAATTTTGGAGGATTGTCGTTTATTATTTTCTCCGTTGCCAAATCATTAGGGCTTTTGACGCCACAGGCACTATCTAGCCGGATTCTGTGGGGCTAAAATATTTATTGAAATAATAAAAAACTGGCTTATTTTAAAAATATATAATTTCACGTGCGCCTTCATATGATACCTAGGTACGTTCATTTTATAAAATAAAAAAAAAATGTAGTTAATAACCAGATTATTAGATATATGGTTTTACTAAAAACTTATGGCACATAATAAGATTTGGTAAGATATGAATTTAGTTCTTTTAGATGTTTCCTAACTTTAAATGTAGTGTTCTTTTCAAAAATGTTCTGTGGAGAATACCACCTTAGATAAACAATATCATTTCGAAAAAATCTATTAATTGCGGCAATGTAAATACAGATTTCGCCTCACTTACATAATTGACTGCACTTATCGGCGTATACTGATAAACAATAACTCCAAATTCTTCACCAGAGGGTTTTGGTTGACACTCAGTTCCAGTAACTGAGTAATATGGTTCTGGTGAAGCAGGCACATAGTTGATATGTCTTATTTTTTCTTCTAATACCTGTGAACCAAAAATCTTTTAAAATTTACCATTTGTACATCCCAAACAGCTTCACGTTCGTGTAAAAACTTTACATGAGGGATGCTTGTTTTACTCAAATGGGATGGAATAGGTCTATAAAATTGAGTGTTTTTACATTCCTAATTCATATTGTTAGTTGTATTTTTATTCAGGTTTATCATTAAATTTTAAACTATATACTAAAGTTATATATTTTTTGATTTGGTATTTAGAAGTTTACTATATAGGATGCTACAAATTCCAGGTACGAGCATTTAAAAGTACCATATTTGTGAATAGATTCGCAGAGAACCGAAAAAGTTGATATTTGGTTCATTTTTTTAGTTCCCTCGCAAAAGAGAAGTATTGTAATCATGAAAAAATCACCCTCCGAGAATTTTTTTCAAATCTTCACGCTTCAGGGTCCCTAGATGCCGAAAAACATGTTTACTCAATTCCGTCGGTCTGTCTGTATGTTCACGGCATAGCTAAAAAAGTATTTACTCGTTTGACATCAAATTTTGATCAAAAATTAAGGGTTATATGGGGATGACCTGGTAATATTTTGGTAAAAATACAATATGGCGAAAGTAAATGGCGGCCTAGTGAAATGTTAAAAAAATTATTATTAAAAAACTACTTATCCATTCTTTTGCACAAACATCAAATATTATGTTGGGATCAACTGGTAAAATTTTGGTATGAATCTAAGATGGCGGCATAATAAATTATTTAAAAATTCACCATGAAAAACTACAAATGGATTGATTTCAAATTGTGTGCCTTAATTAATTGTGGTATAGGGATCAACTAGCAAAATTGTGTCACTAATTCAAGATGGCGGCCAAATAAAATGTTGGTAATCGTGAAAAGGATCACCCTTTCAGATTCTACATATCCTCACGTTTTTGCGACCCTAGATGCCAAAAAAATATGTTTCATCAGTTCCGTCGATTTGTCTGTCGGTCTGTCAGTTCGCGGCATAGCCTGAAAACTACTTACTAGATTGACTTCAAGTTTTAGCACAAAATTAATTGTTAGGAATGAACTGGTAACATTTTGATATGAATCCAAGATAGCAAAACAAAATAGCCGCCCAATAAAATATTTAAAAAAATCAGCCTGAAAATACTACTTGTTAAATTAGTTTCAATTTTTGTGAAAGAATTAAGTGTTATTTAGAGATAAACTGGTAAAGTTGTGGTAATAATTTAAAATTGCGAAGCAAAATGGCGGCCAAATAAAATTTTTATAAAATCAACGTAAAAACGAATCTTGTTCAACTGGCTTTAATTTTTAAAAAATTAAATGTGAAAATGAGCGTTATGATGATATGATTCAATGTAAAAACTACTTATTGAATATATTTTAAAGTATGCCCAAAAGTCAAGTGCGGCATAGGGAGAAAGAAACTGGTAAAATATTGGTAGGAATCTGATTTAATGGAACAAAATGGCGCCCAATAATAATGTTTGAAAACACAGTGTATGTAATATATATACAGGGTGATTCATGAGGAAATGTCAATATTTCAGGTATACGTAATCAGGACCCAAAAATAAAAATACATTTTTATTAATTATATTTTTTTATATTTTATATAATTATGGGTCCGCAATGCCTTCGTTCTCAAGATACAAGGTGCTAAAGTTTTTATTTTTTGGAGTGAATTTTTAATCCGGGTTTTTTTTTTTTAGTATGACTAATTCGAATCTACTCTTAGTATAGCTGTTAAAACTTGACACTTGAAATGCACATAAAGTATGCAAGTATTGTAAAAAACAGAAGTGAGCCTTGCGTGACAGAACAACTGCTGGTTGGCGTTGCATCTTTTTACTTGTTAAGCCTAGTTTAGCGTTTAGTTCTTAGCTCATCTTATAGATTGAAATCGTTTGCGCTTTGCGTCTCTTGTGGAACTAACCTTACTTTGATGTATATATTTATCGCCTTTTTGTGTAATGCAATTTTGTCTTGCTTGTTTTAAAGTTTATGAGCGTTTTATTACGTATTTTGCTGAGAATGGATAATCAAAATCATGTTAATGATGCCTAGTAAAGACTAGACATTGTGGACATATTTATGTGTGTCGCAGCTGTAAAATTGTTAAAGAGGAGGCGGCAAAGAAGATGGCGAATTTGGCCTGTTAATTGGGGTAGAAATACCCAAAACACCTACAAGTATTTTCTAAAAATTAAAGACATTAACCCCAAGCATTTTTTTAAATGGACAAAGATGTTATCTGTATGTATTAATGTCAAATTTATTACGAAGGACGAACGTTTTGAAAGGCCTTCTAAAATCCAGCAATTTCATTGGTTGCAACTTAACGCCAACGTCGATTTACGCTAGCCGCTTCCGACAAAGTTAAAGATCGCCATCTTTTCGACGGCTGGCGAAAACTCAAACGTATAGCGGCAAAAATGTAACCATACCTATTGCTTTACATTAAGTAAATTTCAAGGACAGCGCAAACAGCGAGGCAAGACGCAAACGTTTTCAATCTATAACCCAGGCTTAACTTAGCAATAGTAATGTCAGTTATTAATAAGATCAAATTTTGTCAGTGTCAAATTCTGCTCACAACCTTTAATACCTGACAATAATCATTTAAGAAACATTAGATCTAAGTACGTCATTATACCTGCTACATTCGCATCGTGAATATGCAGATTTGATATTCGTCTATGGATTCTGCAATGGAGTCTCAATTCAAGCAGTCGCGGAGTACCAGCGTCGTTTTCCATATAGAAGGGTATTGGATAGAAGAGTTTTGGGGTGATTCCAAGTGCGAAAATTGTATCTGAAAGAGAATGGGGACCTGATGTTGAGCTAGAAAAGACTATATTCAATGCCGTCAAAAATGATCCAAGCATAAGCACTAGGCGAAGTGCAGATACTTATCAAATTACACACTCATCTGCTTGGAGAAATCTTCACATTAATTGTTTATACCCATTTCATTTTCTACGGGTTCAACATTTGCAAAAGGGCGATTTTGAGTTGAGGATGTAATTTTTTAATCGGATTAATGAAGATCGAAGGTTGTATTGGTATGTTTTGTTCACTGATGAAGCACAGTTCACGCGTAATGGTATAAATAATCTTCACAATGAACACCGGTGGTTCTATAAAAGTCCTCACGCTACGGTAGAACATAATTTCCAATATAAATCTAGCATTAATATGCGGTGTGTCATTTATTTAGATATTTAGATACTAACCATATTTATAAGTTAAAAACATTAATTTTCATTCATTCAATACTTACAAAAGATAAATTATCCAAGATAGGTTGAGAAAAAAGACATACTATACATAATCATGACACACGACGAACGACATCGAATCTCTTTATTATATTAATATATGATGAATTACCAACACCTTTCCGTAGAATAAAAACTTTAATAAAATTTAAAAAGAAAGTAAAAAAACATTTTTTGTCGAAACGTGGTTTAAAGAAAAAATAATTTTGACCGCGTTAATATTATTTATTTTGTTCTTTAATTATTATTTAATATTATTCTTAATTGTTAGTTTGTTATAATACTAGTATTGTTAGAATTCATTGTAATGAACTTATACACTTTTACAATCGACGGTAGTCCCTCAGGAGAAAAATATTTAGACTATCTTGAAAATCACTCGGAAAATGTATTGGAATATGTTCCCTTTAATGTAAGACAAAACATGTATTTGCAGCATGATGGAACACTTGCACACTACAGTTTACTTGAAAGAGATTATTTTAAATAAAAACTTTCCAAACCGATGGGTTGGTCGGAGTGCCAGACCTTAATCCTTTGGATTATTGTCTTTAGGGCGGTTCAAATTACTGGTATATTCCACTAAAGCAAATACAAGAGAAGCATTACTTGATCGGATAACAAACGTAGCACAAACTCTAAGGAATGCGCCCGAATATATCCACAGAGCATCTCGAGCTATTCACCACAGAGCTAACTGGTCCTTAGAAGTTAATAATAATAATTTTAAGAAAAATTAAAATTATTTTGTTTAGTTTATGTCTGAGTCACTGAATACACACGTTAAAAAATCTGTTAACCCTTCACTTTAAAGCTACTGTGCTAAGATGCGTTTAAATTTGGATAAAAGGATGTAATACAGGGCTGTACCAAAAAGTTGTGATTGTTCGAAGGAGTAGAAAGACACGTAGGTAGCGCCCCCTACAAGTAAGAGCTATACTACGATTAGATTAAAATTCGTCATACCAAAAAACCCCCGGATAAAATTTTTCACTCCAATATTTACATTATCATAGATTTTATTTAAAAATAAAAAACTAAATAAAAACTTTAGCACCCTGTATCTCGAGAACGAAGTCCTTGCGCGGACACATATTTATAAAAACTTTTATGTGTATTTTTGATTCCTGAATACGTACCTGAAGTATTGACATTTCCTTATGAATCACCCTGTATAGTGTGACTATGTACTGAACTAAATTGGGTTACATTACACTATTTCTAACAAATGGAAAACAAATAACCAAGGAAGTTCCGGGTAAAGGAAATTTACCAACACAGAACATCTCCTACTAGATTTTTTGTAAATTTCTCTAATAAGCCTTTAATAGTGCAAATTTTGACTGAGTAATTTTTATACTTCGAATTTGTATAGGTCTACTATAAAAGCCCGTGATCAAAATTTGCAAGAGTTTTGTAATCGCATGTATTTTATTATGTTATAATCAAGAGTGTATAGGGTATCCGAATTTCGATGGTTTTGCGGGGTATCTCCCTTATTACTGAAGATAGAGAGATGCGGTTTTCGCAACACTTTGCTACTTTTTTGTGAAACCAAAGAAGCCATAAACAAATTTTTCCTAGCCCTTTCCGTTTTTGAGACACAGGGTGAAATTGAAAATTTTGCGTTTTCAAGTACCCCTCGTATCTCGTTGGCGTGGCAACTTACCGAAAAGGTGAAAACTAACATCGATAGAGTTTTTTGCGTAGATACTATCGTTTTCGAGGTATAGATTAAAGTTGGGTTTTTTTAAATGGGATACCTTGTATATTTTGTATTATTTGGTTTCCGCTCATTTTTAGCTTCTCAAAAATATGACTTGATATTTATTTCAATACGGTACCGACAACAAAGTCAATTTAAAGAAATTTTAATCTGTTTTTCTAGTAGGCCATGAAAATTGTGTGTTAATTTTCTAAATTTGAATTATCTGTACCAAAGTTTGTTATAATATTATAACTAAACAATAAATCAATAAACAAAGATACATACCTACTATTTAGTATTTACCCTGGACAACACAACTAACACAAATACTTAGGAAATCTAATAAAAAAATATATATACCTATTATACACTAAAAACGTTTTATTTACAACAAATCACGTTGGATTTAATACTTTTCTAATGTTGACAATTGGGTTGTTTGAAAATACTTACAACTATTTAATTTTTTTTAAATATTAACTTTAAACAAAAGAATATATAGATTCTGTTGAGCCATTGTAGAAACTAATTGACATTTGTCATTGTTAAATTATTTTAATCAAATGTTGCCTTTGTCCATTTATTAAATATCAAATGGTTCGAAATCAAATTTCGAAAACTTGGAGAAATATGACATGCTTGTTTGTTTTATACAGTGCCTATCTAATCCGGTAAGTGACAGGAGTAATACTAAGTAAACAAAATTTTGCTGCTTAAACCAGGGCTTTTCTGTGATAGCCGATGTAGAAGAACTCTCAGTATTTTTGAAAAACAAAAGTATAGATAATAATAAAACTTTTTTTTCAGAATAATAATATTAATATTTCAAATTATGCCTATTGTTACTAATAGGTTACAATTGTGTCCAAAATTTGCTTGTATAAAAAAAGCATATTATTGCAGCAAGTCTGTAACATGAAAGATACGATGTCACTAAATTTCCAATAAAATGAATTATAATTAAAATATTTGAAAAGTAGAATAGCAGTTTTGTTGATAAGTGATAAGAAAAAACATCTTTTACATCGCCCTGTATAATAAAGTAATTCAATTTAATTTATTTTGAATATGTTGTTCTATACTCTATATATCTGTAAATAAGCATTTTTTCCTTATAGATACCCAAAACCAAGACAGCCCGATAAGAGAACATTTTCAAGAATAAAATTAAATCTGATCAATCACGGATCATTCAAAGCACCGCGACCGAAATCATATTACAAAGAAAATCGGGAAACTGAAAAGATTAATGCCTTAGCTGCCGTTGCAATCATTCTAAATCGACACAATAATATATACTGCATGACAGCATGTCGTATAAGTTGCCGCGATAAAGATGTCAGTACAAGAGATTTGTAACGCCTGAAAATTTATTTGCTACTATATACAGGGTGTTAATTAAGTATTTACAATAAATTTAACAGACGATTCTTTTAACATTCATTCATAACATTAATATAAAAATGAGTCCGCAAATGCTTCGTTTCCAAGATACAGGGTATTAAACTTTTCTAAAAAAATTGGTTGTTCGTAAATATCTTAAATATCTTTTACCCAAATGTTTTTAAAATTAGAAAAAAACTTGTATGTTTAGTTGCTTTAATCGCAAGAAAAAAAATCAGAAAACCTTATCCTGTAAAGATTTAAAGATGAAAGTCTCGTATCGTTTCCGAGATACAGGGATTGAAACAATAAATAACACATATGCTAAAAGTTTTTTATTATTAATTGTAACAACATCAAATAAACAGTAATTGCAAGACATATTCTTAACATCTAAACAATTATTAGTAAACTGAACAATATTGGACAAAAAAGACCTCGAAAAATAATCACCAATCAACTGTCAAGTTGTTTACCAAATGCTGCAATCGTTTTCCAAGGCGTCCTTTCATTATTTCCTATTTTTCCCATGTTTCTTGTGTGGTCCAGGGATACGTAATTAAGTGGATTTTATTTCTTTTTTCTCAAAAAACTAAGCAAGATACGAAAAAAATTCGAGGGACGATAGTTACAGTTACAAAAAATTCAGTGGCGTACATTTTTTTGTCAAAAATATTTGTTAAGGTGTCGCTCGGGATGCTACTGGACTTAATAAATTCGATCAAATTAAGGCTAAATAAGCTCCTTAACACTACAAATAACACTGCCAAATTACAACAAAATTGAGCAGAGGATATTTAAGATATTCACGAAAAAACATTTTTTTAGAGTTTAACACTCTCTTTATATGAACTTATTGTCGTAAAATCACTCAAAGAACCGTCTGTTAAATTTATTGTACATATTAAATTAGTAACATGTCTAAGACAAACTTTCCCATACATTAAGGGCAGGTAGGTAAATTGTCATAATAAGCATCTATAAAATCGGAGCCAAATGAAACTTTTGCAAGTCAGATTGTTAATTAGTATAAAAAAGTAAGTAAGATTTTGTAATTTTGGTGTCGGAGATATTTTTGTTGCTCCCCAGGATATTTAAAGAGAAAAAAATCAGACCTCAGTTTAATGGAACAGATGAAGTCAGCAGTCGCCCAAAGTGCGGATATCGAGCGCAGGCCACTGCGTCTCATTACCTGATCCTACGAGTGGGTGTTGACTCATGTACACCCTTAATACTCCATCATATTGAAATATAAGATAAGCTCACTTTTTTAATGTTATTAATATTAATATTAAAAAAAAATAACATACTTGACATTCTGTAGGCCACCGTGGCGGCTGCAGAACGAAGGCAGTGTCTCGAGCGGCGGGAAAAATTTCTTTGAGCGAAAAAGTTTCTTTAATTTTGATTCGCAATTCATCGTCGTCCTCGTTGATTTGAGTCTGACAGGTTTTGACGAAGAAGTTGGAAAAATAGCTGCTGGATGACGTCAGTTGAGGTGGGAAAAGGCACGCTTGCAATGTTTTAACGTTTGGTTCCAAATCTAAAAATTTAAACAAATAATAAAAATAAATAAAATTAATGCATTTTTTGTGTGTTATTTGTATTTTTAACATTTACGCTAATTATTTACTTTCATCTTACAACAGAGATTTAAATTATTTTTAATCAGGGAGCCAAGAAAACTGTATAATTTCCATTTAATTCGTTTCAATTAATTGAAAAATCATTAGGAAAGTTACTAAAATAAATATATTAAAAACAAACAAAATAATTAACAATTGCATATTTTTACAGTTTGAAATTAATTAAATAATCATGACTCTTGGGATTAGACTATGTCAAAATGGAATCACTTTCAGACGTTTCGCTTTAGATTGCACGAGGCATCTTCACGAGATCAGAACACTGAATGGGCTCGGAGAGGCCTAGGCCGGCTATTTATAGTCGACATATGTTCACCGAACCGTGACCCGTTGTAACGATCGGTTTGCACGTAGTATGTAGACTGAAGCCCGTATCTCTATTATAATTGTTAGGATCCGTATAAATTTCAAAAGATTCTCTAATTTTCCGTTTATAGAATCCCGAGATCGATGCAAGAACTTTCTTTTACTTTTATGACATGCCCAATGGAATGTTTTTGTTCAGACACAACAGATTGTTCAATTTGTTACTTTCTAATACATCGTTCACATTCCTTAAGCCTAGTCGATATAGATCGTCCAGTTTTTCCAGTATAGACATGGCCACAAGAACATAGCATTGCATTTACTCCTTCCGTTTAGAAAAGAATTATGTCCTTTGGTGATCGCAAACATTGTTCAATTCCAACTTGTGTGTGTTGAAGATTGTACGTATATTGGACCGGCGGCGCACAGTGATTCAGATTGTAATTCTTGCTCGACAATTTTTTTTGCTGTTAGTTAGCTAACTTATTGGATAAATTTATTTTTACATGTTATTTTAAAGCATTTCTGCAATTAACGCGGGGTATATTTTCAATAAGAAATTAAGATATAGATCCTATATACAGGGTGATTCAGAATCGGTCCATAATTTTATTCTTGACCTTTGCAACTAAAGTAAAAGAAGCTAAACTGAGCGTAAATTAATACATTTTATAGATTTTATTGACTTAAATTAGTTAACTGCATAAAATTATTATAATACAGGGTGTATCAAAAATTACTAAAAGTGTATTTTAACACGCGTCGCGATGTAAAAATTTAAAAAGTCCAAGTATTACACTATACATACAAGTGTTATTATAACGTTTTTAGTCAGCTATAAGCGAGTTTATACAGGGTATTCATTTAGAAACTTCCCACCCCGGATATTTCGAAATTTAAAAATTTGCCAATATTTTACTTTTTTATTATGAATGTATTAGGATGAGAATTACTGATTATAGGTACTATAACATAATTTTCATACTAACAAAAATAAATATCTTTAAAAAGTAACGCTGAACAAAAAACGGATAAAATCTAATCTAAATACTATTTTAATTAACACTTAACAGTTTTTTTTTAATTTAGTTTTGTTTTTAATTCGTTTAAGTAACAAATTCTTATGATCTTATCGCTAGATACTTAAAAAAAATTAAAACTGGGAATCTGAGTCGTCAGAAGCATCGCTGCCGCTGTCATAACCTACATTTTTGTCAGGTGGCTTAAGCAAATTTATCACATCTCTATTGATAATACGTTTTTGTATGGGTGGCAAAGTTCTAATACTGGATATTAATGGATCCGAGGATACTAACAGAATATTTAAGAGGTCTTGATGCGTACTGATTCGCGAAATTTTACGAGTGTTATGTTCTCGATAATAACGGATTTCTTTATGACGAGCTTCTTGGGCGTCCTCGGACATTTGCCCAATAGGTAGCATAAATAGATCAAGAACTTCTTTGCTATGAATAAGTATTTTGTGTACACTCGGAGCCATAGGATACCACTCATATAATTTTAAATATAAATCAGCTGTTTCTATTGCATACTCATGGAACTTTTTCGAATCGATATTATAATTACAATTTAACGTAGAAAGAATAACACTAAATCGGTAAATTAAGTTCTCGTCTATACCTGTAATGCTGGCAGACATTTTCGGATCTCGGAAAAAGCGACGAGCAGTGTTGCCATCGTTTGTATTTCCAAAGCCTGATTTAGGTATATCTACTAAAAGTCCTGTTTTTTCCCGAAATCCGGAAATAATCTGTTTTTTTTTTCGTTTCGAATAAATTTTTATTTTCTTTTTGGACTCGCCAAGTTTTAAAGTCCAAACGATATGCTACGTGCAGCAGAAGTTCAAAAGACCTAATGTATGCATGTAATGTTGACAATCCTAAACTAATCGCTTCCGTACTCAATTTACGTGATACCAAAGTAGGAATATCATTAAACTCTTTAGGACCCGCCTTACAAATACAACACTTTTGGGACGAGTTATCCATCAATGAGTTACAAACCTTTCCGTCAACCATAGTTTTATGTAACTGATGTTTGACGGAGAAGCTTGCTTTCTCGATAACAATTTTGGTTGGTAAGAGATTTTTGATTTGTTCGTCCATATGGGCAAATTCTTCTTTAATAAGCGAATCTGTTTCTTTCACAAACTGTAATTTCACTGGCCTACAGAAACGGGTTGAAGATGTTCTCGGATTTTGCCAAATTATTTTTTTCTCAGATTTTGATTGATAGTAGAGCTGTAAAGATACCACACAGGTTGCAAAGATACTCGAGTCGTCCGATTCTTTTGATTCAAATCGTTGCTTATAATTATTGTTAACTATTAAACTTCCACTACCATCTGCCCCCCACTTGAAATCCATTTGCAACTCTTTTAGGCTATTTTCGGCAGAGCAATCAAAAGTTGACAAGAACACATCTCTCTGAACTGCACTGAACCGTTCAATTATGTGGTTTAAGAGACTCTGTAAATTAATTTCGGCAGATTTTTTTGTTATGGATATATGGTTCTGAGAAGGATAGCAACTTTTTTTAGATTCAATAATTTTGTGGTAGCTTGGATAAAGATTACTAAGCCCTTCCTTTTTTGCTGATGTTCTTAATCCGATGTATTGATGACGTGTCAATTTTAAAAAAATAAACAACGCTAAAGCTTCATCAGGGGTATAAGACTGGTTTTGCTTCTCACTATTTTTCATCGTTTTTTTGAGTTGTGCAGCTCTGTTTGGAGAATACGCTATTTCGTGAAAGAGACTGGCTACGTTTCTATGTCCGTCTGATCGAAGCTTTATTTCAGTGGCCATATAAAGTTCATTTTGACTGGTTTTTTTTACTAAATTTTTCACTCTGCGCCTCTGGGTACGATTACTCGCTTGGGAAAATGCTATTTTTGGCCGACCAGGCTTTTTAATTGTCGAAAAGTTTCGTTCTCCTTCAAGCCATTCTTCATTTTTTGCAACAAAATCTGATAAAAATCTTCGGCTTCCTTTCCATTTTTTCAGAAGCAGAATAGAGAAACTTTTTAGCTTACCCTGTATATTTTTTAAATTTTCATCATTGATATCTTTATCTTTAATATGTTCTTTTACGAAATGCATTAATTTCGCTTGCGACTGTGATGTTGTAGGTTGGAATTTATCGCCTTGTTTCAGCACATTAAACAAAACAGCTCGTTTAATGGATACGCGTCTCTCTAAAAAAGAGGTGAACACTCATTAAAAGGCAAAAAGAGGCAAGCAAATCGAACATCATACCTTAGCAAGGATACCAAGAAACGTTTTTTAGCTAATCATATTTAATAACTTTTGATAACTTGAAAGCGCAAGACTTCCCATTTTTCAATTTAAAAAAATAGGTATCATTTTGCATGTGTACACAAGAAAGCTATCAGAAGAAAAAAACATATATTGCAGAGCACGCTATATGTAAAAAATTTAAGTAAATACTTGGCAAAATCACATCCATTTTCCAAAAATTCATTAACTTTTTACCAGGACACACTCAAGCACGCAACAACTGACATTTAGCAATAAATAATCGTTTATCTCGCGCCGGCCGCGGCCTGCTAAAACTGGCGCTTGAATTTCACTAGTAAAGATTATTTTATATATTTTTTTTTGTAATGATTTAAGTTGACTGGGTATTGTTCTTTATTATTTTAGTTATATTAAATAATTTTGCATATTAAAAAAAAATTACTTCTGTCCAGCTAAAAGTACCTGTGGAATCACTGTGCGGCGCACAGTGCGTCATCCAATGGACGAAAATCAGTTTTTGATATACCGCGTACGAAAAAAAAATATACTTACAAACGTGTCAACTCGTTCAAAATAACAATTGCTTTAGTTTTAGTACTATCTATTAGCTTTTTTGGTGGAAATATTATATATAAGGTAGGTGCCTTTTAGATAATATATTAAATTAATTTTTAAGATTGCTATTTCATAGCTGGCCATGTAATTTAAAGTGATATGTAAAATTTATGCAAAATTTCTAAATTTTTTGGGTTCAGAAAAAAGGGTCAATATGGTTCTTATAAATTTATCGTTTTTAAGTAGTTTGTATTGTCTCAAACAAGTCTATTAAAAAATTAATGTGCTCAGATTTGTACAAGTAATTAAATTATTTATTTTTAGTTACCGATATGGCAATAAAAAACAGCGATATTTTTGAAGTATGGGTTTCGGCGGAAAAAAATAACAAACATGGCGCTGTCTTGACAAAAATTTTAAATTTCCTAAATATATCTGATAAAAATTACAGCTATGAAGAATTATCTTTCGCCACTCAGCAGATGACACCTTTTTCAGGATCAAAAGACAAGTCTAAGGCTTTATCGTGCAGGCAAGCCTTAGCGTTCTATTTAGATTTATGTTTAACAAAACGAAAATACAATATTTTGCGTTCTTTTGTAAATAACTTACACAAAGACTGTTTTCCTCGAATAGCTATCATCCGGGAGTATAGAAATCAGCTACTGCTACAAAATATTGATGTTACTGAGTGCGGTGCGGAAGTAAATTTACAAGAATTATTAAATCTAACAGTTCATAGCATACTAAAAAATCTTAAAGATAGTTCTTATTTATCTGAGGTTGCTTTACTGAATTTGGTTTGTGAATATGGGTTTGCTGGAAGCTCTAGACATAGCACCTACAAACAAAAGTTTGAAAATTCCGAAATGACTGATGAATATTTATTTCTAGTGGCTCTTTCACCTATTCAACTTTTGAATAAGCAGACTGGTCAAGTTATTTGGGCTAATCCCAGAACTTCCTCAACCTTCTTTTGCAGACCAGTTAAATTTATATTCGTCAAAGAAACTACAAAATTAGTTTTGGAAGAAGAATCTAAAATTAAGACCAATATAAGTAATTTATCTGATTTTGAAACATTATTTGAGGGAAAAAGCCTTTGTGTAAGTTATAGTTTGCTTCTGACAATGTTAGATGGTAGTACTATTAATACTTTGTCGAATACTGGGGGTCTGACAATAAGGAAATATACGAAAGTCGTAAAAAATATATTCAATCAGAATTCAAAGCAAAACTTGGGTTGATAGTCGATAAACCAAAACCTGGTTATGGATCGACGAATGACGGTAATACAGCGAGATGGTTTTTTAGTAACGTTGACCTTACTTCCTCAATAACCGGTGTCGACAAAGAATTAATAACAAAATTTTGAATTATTTTACGTACAATTGCTAGCGGTAAGAAAATTAATGTATTTAGATTTGGCAAGTTGCTTGATGAGACAAGAATATTATATTTGAAACTCTACAGTTGGTACTATATGCCTAGTAGTGTACACAAACTACTAGTGCACGGAAAAGATATAATCCAACATTTTGATCTTCCGATTGGCCGATTAACTGAAGACGCCTTAGAGACTAGACATACAGAAATACGAAAATTTCGACTGTCTCATTCAAGAAAATCTTCAAGAGTCAATACAAAGATATAAAGACCTTATTATTAATAAACTCCGATCCGTTTATAACCTCCCTCAGACAAAAATGTTCCAGACAACCCGAAGATCTTTGTGGCATCGAAGAATATACAATTAAATCCTCTTCGATACTGGACGATAATGGTTTTAATATAGCTATGATCACAATAGATAGTGATGAGGAACATACATCAAGTAGCGGTAGTGAATTTGATTGTGTCTTTTCTCGATAGGCTAGTCTGTCTACGGAATCTTTCTATACATAATATAAACAATATTATTTAAGCAAGCATAAGAAATTATATCATTTACCTTAAGTTTTTATAGACTCACTAGTTGTACAAATACTTTCATCCTATCGGGGCTCATCAGTGCGCCGATCGGATGAAAGTATTTGTACAACTACTATGTGTCTATAAAAACTTAACGTAAATGATATAATTTCTTATGCTTGCTTAAATAATATTGATTATATTATGTATCGAAACATTCCGTAGACAGATTAGCCTACATGTTGAGGTGTGTAATTATATTAAATATTTGCTTAAATTAATTTAAAGGTAAATAGTTTTATTCAGTTGCGAAAAAGCCAAAAAACATTTTTGTTTGTCAATCTAAACGCAACAAATAATCTGAACACACTTAAAAATTCATATCTGTGAGATATCTTTTCGGTGCACTGGATTGCACGTTTTTCCTGCAGCTGATTTTTTCCCGTGGAACTCACAAGCAGATCTGAACTAGAGGCAGCACATCTAGAAGATAAAAATACTCAAGAAGTCATTACTTCAACTTCTGCGGATTTAAGTGACGAAGATGGTTCACATTTTTCCGTATTTTCGCGTAAAGATCAGCAGAAAATGAAGACCGAAACAGACCTAACCAAAGTCCCGATTCAAAAGTGTAGTAGAGTGCAGCTACCCAATATGAAACTTTTAGTTCTCTATGCCCCAACTCTTCTCTTCTAGTGTCTATGACTTACCTGCTCCTTCCAGATCTGCCTTTACACCAAACATGATTCGACCGTTAATTGTAGGTATGAAAGAGGAAGTCAAAAAAGTCGAAAACACTTTCATCAACGGCTTGCAAGGACAATTTGTTAGAAGAGCAAGAAGAAAAGCAAAATGAGAAAGGTGGAAAAAGGAATGTTTTAAATTCTCCTTCAATCTACAAAGAAGGAACCGAATTTAACTGATAAAAGAGATGAAACCATTTGCTCTGGATGCAACGAAATTTATGACACATCAGAATGGATAACATGAGCCAAAACTGGTGGCACGTATCCTACCTTGATACAAGGTTTTTTCCTTGTGATCTGTGTGACAACTAGTTAATATCTTTTAAATGCCTTTTCCTTTTTATTTGTGTAATATTTGATATGTGCGTACTGTTTAATATGTTTGTCGCGTCCTCTTAGAGGAAGCATTTTGTTTTACTGTTTTGTCATCTGTATTTAATTTGATAGAGCGTCGTTTTTGACTGATTTTCTATTCAAGTTGTAGTAGGGATTAACAAGTTTTTAATAGAAGAATTTTTAGAACACTGAATTATGTTTTATTAAAAAAAAAAAGCAAAGTTAACTATATATATTGTTATTATTATTATTATACTTCTCCATTTAGTGCGGTATTTTGTAAGCTTTTAGTCCCTGTTCAAGCCTCGTTGGGATGTAGTAGTTGCGGATTTAGAGGGGAGCGAAAAGGGCACCGTCCTCCCTGAGCATGACCAGGGGTTAGAATGTCATGTATAAAACTAGCACTGCATCAGTCTTAGTTCGCCCCTCCCCCCCTCTATCTATAAGTCTACTGTTGTTGTTTACATGTTTTAACACCTTAATAAAACTCGATAAACAAAAAAAGGTCCTCCCTTTACTTCACACGTATTTAATTTTTTTCGCCCCCCTCCCCCTGGAGACTATCCTAGGTCCGTCCTTTTCCTGTGCAGCACATATCTATCGAAATAAGAAATTTTGGAGGTCATATACAATTCCGCTTTCTAACTAAGTGACGTTGCCAAAAGTTAAGTGCTTGTGAGTAAACGAAAAATGGGGGTCATATACAATTCCGCTTTTTAACTGAGTGACGTTGCCAAAAGCTAATTGCTTGTGAGTAAACGAAAAATGATATAAATTAAAAAATACATTAATCATTGGAGCTTTGGAATCAACAATGTCAGGATTCGGCAAAGGAATGACGTAAATATATTAGAAACAAATTTTATTACAGACGTATATTTTAATATGTCGAATGCGGTCTTATCGTGCGGGTACAAAGGCCACCAACATTATGAATCAAATCAGAAAACACAGTGAATACCAAAATGTTGTGTGATTCTTTTATCGAGCTATTAAATCTCGAGCTATTTGCAAATATACAAAGAGAAAGAAAATAGTTTTTTTTATTATATTAGGCAATATTATTAACATAGTTAATATTATTTTATTATTAAATGCCGAGGGACTAAATAAGAAAATTCGCTAAACATGTATTTGTTTAAAATTTTTTGGTTGGTAAAAACCAAAATACACAAAATGGCAAGCGCCTTAATAAAGTCGGAAGGCGGTTCGAATCAGTGGAACAATCAGGATATGTTCTGTTTATACAGCCACTTAATGAAAGTGAGATTTTTTATGAATCACCAAAAATTATGAGCCCTGCTTGACCTAAAAATCTAACCACTTATACAGTGTCATTTATTTAAATGCTAGCCAGCCCTGTGCAAAGAAAACTAGTTTTTTTTTTGTATTGTGATTACAAAAAAATTTTATTTTGCAAAAATATTATACACTTTTGTTGAAAACACAAAATAATTAGTTATTACTTCCCTCGTGAGATTTTTTCAGATCTTTACGTTTAAGGGTCCCTAGATGCCGGAAAACATGTTTTCTCAATTCCGTCTGTCTGTAGGTATGTCTGTCCGTCAGTCTGTCTGTTCGCGGCATAGCTAAAAAACTACTTATCCGATTGCACAAATTTCAGTCTAAAATTAAGGGCTAACCGCGCGAAAAATACAGGCTATATATATATATATATATATATATATATATATATATATATATATATATATATATATATATATATATATATATATATATATATATATATATATATATATATATATATATATATATATATATATATATATATATATATATATATATATATATATATATATATATATATATATATATATATATATATATATATATATATATATATATATATATATATATATATATATATATATATATATATATATATATATATATATATATATATATATATATATATATATATATATATATATATATATATATATATATATATATATATATATATATATATATATATATATATATATATATATATATATATATATATATATATATATATATATATATATATATATATATATATATATATATATATATATATATATATATATATATATATATATATATATATATATATATATATATATATATATATATATATATATATATATATATATATATATATATATATATATATATATATATATATATATATATATATATATATATATATATATATATATATATATATATATATATATATATATATATATATATATATATATATATATATATATATATATATATATATATATATATATATATATATATATATATATATATATATATATATATATATATATATATATATATATATATATATATATATATATATATATATATATATATATATATATATATATATATATATATATATATATATATATATATATATATATATATATATATATATATATATATATATATATATATATATATATATATATATATATATATATATATATATATATATATATATATATATATATATATATATATATATATATATATATATATATATATATATATATATATGTATATATATATATATATATATATATATATATATATATATATATATATATATATATATATATATATATATATATATATATAAGCGATTTTATCGATTTTTATATATAAAATTTTGTCTTATAATTAATAAAAAAATTTACTTATTTTAATCAGGCTTTAAAATTGAAACAAGTATTTTATAATTATTTATTTATTGCCTACAAAATTACAAATGTACTAAAAAAGTAAGCAAAAAAATGGTGTCAAATGTAATAAAAAATTGTTTAAATTAAAATTCACTGGCTAATATCCAGGAGCCAGTGGCAAAAGCTCTGAGAATCGGTATAAGGAATGTACAGAAACTTTTGCATAAAAAAAAACATAATTTACTTCCGAAGAAGATTAAGAAATGTACAAGAAAAAATCCAAAGGCAAAAGACTTAAGTTAGAATGCTTTTTGATTTATACACGTCAAAGACTAATATAAAATCCTTCAGAAACTTTTTAATATTATAGACTAAAAAATATCATCATCACTTAAAAAGTCCTCATCTTCTGAGTCATCCTCAAATGTATCCGTATGTACTCCGGCGTAATATAATTTAATGAATCTTGCCAAACAATTTGCACTTCATCTGATGTAAGGCCATCGTTCACGTGTTTTTCGTAATATGATTTTGCCCCAGCCCATATTGATTCTTTGCATTAAACTGGCAATGGTATGGCGGCAGTCGTAAAACCTCATGTCCATTTTCCCGTAATATTTCATCTACGGCATATATTGTTGGTTTTTTAATAAATTTTGCCATTAAAAGAAGTTCAAGTTTCAGCATATTGGGTGAAGGATTTTGTTTTTGTTTTATTAGCTAGTCATAAATATCACTTTTCTTCCAGGATGAAGTAGGTTGTTTAAAATTCTTGAATGATAAGATGCATTGTCCAGAATGATTAAAGATGGAGTATCTAAATTTGGAATCAGTTGTTCTTTTAACCATTTTTTAAACAGTTCACAGTTCATATTATCATGGTAGTCCATACTTTTGGGTGTTGAAGAAAACAGTAAACTTGCACCTGGGAGAAATTCTGTTGAAGAACCTGCATGCAAAATGATGAACCGTTTTCCCGTCCCACATCCCTTTTTTCTCTTGACACTTTTTACAGACTCATCTTGCCAAGATTTCGAACCACTTCCATTAGAAAATATCCAAGTCTCGTCTAAAAATGCCACTTTTCTAAATTTTGAATTAACATTTTCCGTGTATTTCTTTGAAAACTGGATACGCTGACTTGCTATATGTGGCAACTCGCATAAAAATCTTCGATTACAGTCCTCTTTATATCGAAAACATTTTTATTAATTTTGACAACGATTTTAGTCCAATTTCCAATATGCCTCGATTTTTTAAAGCTTCTTTTAAAACTTGGAGGGTTATATTAGTTTTTGATGTGTATAAATCGTAAATTGCATTACGAACATCCATTTTTACATTGTCACTTAAGTCTTCTGTCTTTGGCTTTTTTCTTAATCTTCTTCGGTAGTAAATTATGCGTTTTTTCATGCACAATTTTCTGCACAGTCCTTATACCGATTCCCAGAGCTTTTGTTACTGTCTCCTGGATATTGGCCGGTGAATTTTCATTTTTGTAATATTTTATTAAATTTAATACCATTATTTTCGCTTGTGGATGCAAAAAAACGAAAATTGTTTTCTATTACGCATTTTGTCACTGACTTGTCAATCTGACTTTGAAGTGACATCGCTCAAAGATTTTTGCAGCTGCTGGTATTTATATGTTTATTCTCTTTTTTCATATGAAAATATCATAGGTCTATCTGATTCATCTTCCGGATTTTATGCAAACTTAAAAAGTTTGTCGTTGATAGATCGTATGGCCCGCACAATAACAGTGCTTTTGACTGCTATTAAAGGTGGTTTCTAAATAATCTAAAGTAATTAAAGAGGTAGTTGTGGTACTTTCTTGTCTAATGTTATTAGAATACGTATAATGTGACCAGTAAAGTCACATTATATGTAAGTTTTTTTTAATAATCGTCTTAACTAAAAGTTGTGTTTTGCTTGAAAAATAATACAAAATGACAAAAAAAAAAGTTAGTCTCGTGGCATATTTTACTTGTCAAATTTGACGTTTAAAAAAAATGGCAAAAAACTCAAAATTTTGAAAAATTATAAAGGAAAAGGTTGTTTTATTTATTCTATAGCTAAACTCTCCGACGTAACAAACCCCCACCACAAATATTTGGCTTAGTTTGACTTTTTATAATTTTTATTTTTAATTCGATTTTTATGACATTTTTACCAGTTTCTGGACAAATATATTGACATCAGTATAACTGATGTCAACATACTTAACAATAATAATTCTGTATTTAAATAACATTGTTTTGTTGTCGTAAATTCAACACACCCTGTGAAAAAAGGTGGCTTTTTAATTTGGCTAATAAATGTTTTGTTACAAACTGTCATGTATTCCTAACCTTTTTTTTTAATTATCTTATTTCATTTTTTGTATGAGCTACACACTCTTATTAAATAAAACTCTGGTTTCCATTTTTCAACCTTTTTTATTTAAACATTAACTAAAATTGATGAAATAAACTGAAAGACATTTTTAGCCCGTTTCAGTTTCAGTAGCGTGTGTGACCACCTTCTCTGCATCGAGTGAATGAGAATAGTTAGTCTTTCTTGAGGAATAGCCTGATATTCCTCTCTTAGTGCCAACTTAAGCTCTTCCAAATATCTAGGTTGAGCAGGTCGACGACGAACAGTCTCTTTAGTTGATCTCAGAAATGTTCAATGGGGTTTAGATTCGGGCTACATGCAGGCCATTTTAATGTTCCAACTTCCACTAAATATTCGCTAACAATATATGCAGTATGTAGCCTAGCATTGTTCTACGTTAATATAAATTGATCCCCAATTAAGGGAGCAAATGGAATAACTGCTTCTTGGAGAAATTCTTGGCCGCCATTTTGTTCTATCTTGAATTCGTGCCACAATTTTACCAGTTTATCTCTATACCATTTGAAATCAATCCATTATGTAGTTTTTTCAGGCTGAATTTTTAAATATTCTATTAAGCCGCCATTTTTTTCCGCCGTCTTGAATTCGTACCACAATTTTACCGGTTTATCTCTATACCACACTTAATTATTGCACAAAATTTGAAATAAACCTATTATATAGATTTTTCAGGCAGAATTTTTAAATATTCTAATAAGCCTCCATTTTGTTCCGCCATCTTGGATTCGTACCAAAATTTTGCCAGTTAACTGTGTACAAAATTTGAGATAAATTGGATAAATAGTTTTTTAGTAATAATTTTGTTAACATTTTACTAGGCCGCCGTTTTGTTTCGCCATATTTTTACCAAAATATTACCAGGTCATCCCAATATACCTTTAATTTTTACCTAAAATTTAAAAGACGTGTAAGTAGTTTCCTAGCTACGCCACCAACAGACAGATCGACGGAATTGAGAAAACATGTTTTTCCACATCTAGGGACCTCAAATCTGGATTCTATATGATCACGCTTTGTGAACTACAGTTCCATTACTATACCAAACCAACTGGGTCAGTTATCTGTTTTCTTTGTAAATTTTCCAGCTTGGACAACAAAAATACCTTTGTAAATTTATTTGTTTTTTTTTTTGCAAAAACTTGTGTTTATTTTAAGCAATATTTGTTATTTTGTTATATATTTTACTATATTTTTAAGTAACAAACATATTTGTTAAGTACTAAAAAATTCAGAATATTTTAACGTGACAATAGATAAATTATACCCTATAAACTCGAAAACAGCCTTACTTTATGGCTTGCCAAAGATTCACAAAGATGGCACTCCCATGAGGCCAGTGGTTTCAGTTATTGACTCCCCATGCTATAAGTTTTCATACTGACTAAATAGGGTTCTCATAGTACATATTCTACAAAGAATTCCATTGATTTTGCCAGTTTCCTGAAAAACGTTGATATTCTGCACATTTCTCACACATTGTATTCAGTTGGTAAAGGACTTATTGGCGAGATTTTCTTTGCCACACTTCTCTTCTTACCTTTTTAGGTAAAGGTCTGGTCAACCTATGGGTTCTTGTTTGTCACCATTTCTTAGTGAGGTTTCCATGAATAATTTGGAAAACAGCATAAGGAAAATTTTATTTGCCACCTTTCTTACAGCCTATAAAAGATACGTGGGTGATATTTGCATTGTGTGAAATGGCAACAGACAACAGTTAGAAGAGTTTTTACATTTCGTTCACACGTTGCATCCCAAAATTGAATTTACATTGGAAATGGAAGATGAAGAAAAACTACCATTTTTTGACCTTCTGCTATCGAGGAAACACAAGTACAAAATGTCCTATAATGTCATATATTCAAAACTTAGGGATGAAAATATTTTCAAGTGCATTACTTTTTTCGGAAGTATTTCTCTCCAATTGGCTAATTTTTTAAAAGTAATAAAAATATCAACATTTCATTCAAAACAGTAGATACTCTCAAGAGACATTTGGTAAGGACAAAGGACACAACCGATAAATTATCCAGATCTGGGTTTTACGCGCTAAATAGGTACAAATATTTCCACAATCTTAAGAGAACATTTGAGCCTTGTTAAGAAATTCAGAAATTCGGATGTGACTGAAACTGTTTCAGCTTTTGTCAATCATTTGTTAGTCAAAACATGATTTTTCGATTTTTGGTGTTGATGTTTTACATGAATGTCCAAAGGGGAAAAAGCTTGACCTGCTGAAAAAAATGGAAATAACCAAAGCTATAAAAAGTCCTAGTCTCTTGCGTTAACGACATTTTTAATTTCGAACCAACCCTAATATTTAACAATTTAATGTAATAATTATTGTAGGCAATCTTCATTTCATCAATTACTTTATAAAGTGAAGAGTTTTTGGTTGTTTTTGTTGACCAGTCTAGTGGTCTATAAGCACCTACTTTGGAGGTCTGGTTTCGAGCCCAGCCAGGGACATGGAACTTTTTTCTTAAATAATTTTTTAATTTTTATTTTGTTTATTCACCTTATTTTAGTGTCGATCAAATATGTATAAGTAGTTGTTTATTTTGCTGTACTTTAGTGCGTTTTATTCTATTTGTGGGTTAGGTGTTTTTGGATTTGTGAGTGTGAATATTTACTAAGGTTCTCTCTGTTGCTTGTAGGTCTGATGATGCTCGAAAGGGCAAAACACGTGTCATGTTAATAATTATAATTTAATGAGACTGAAACTTTAAAGCTAGGTCGCTTTGAGAAATATGGAAAATTTCTTTGATTTTTTGTATTATTTAGTATATTTTATTCATAATTATTTTATAGCACAACTGTTTTTTATACCAGGGAATTTTTGAAGATTAAATAGGATGGGAAGGTGACGAAGGGCCATTTTTTCAGTTAATTGGGCATCCCCTATGCTCTGGGGTCTCTATTCCTATGATAAATGACTCTTGTCTTTTGGTATTTCAACAAAATTGAATATCCTCAATTTCAAAACATTTATATAAATTATCTTTAGAATTAGGAATTATTCCAGAAAAAATGAAAATTACGAAAGTTTTTCCAATTTTTAAAAATGAAACAAAATTTAACTGTAACAACTACCGACCAATATTTGTTTTGCCTATTTTTTCGAAAATTTTGGAAAAATTGATTAAAAGGAGAATAACAAATTATTTAGAAAAACAAGATTTACTTTTTGTAGGACAATATGATTTACACACAGACCCAGAGGTTGCAGTTACTGATCCAGTTAGAAATATAATACAAAATATTGATAATGGCTGCGAATGCTGCATATTGTCTTTGGATTTACGAAAAGCTTTTGCCACTGTAAATCCCGATATATTATTAAGGCACATTTATCAGCAAGGAATTAGGGGTTTAACGTATAATTGGGTTCAAAATTATTTGTCAAACAGAATAGAATTTGTACAAATTAAAAATATTAAAAGTTTATTAATAAACTGTTGAGTCCCACAAGGATCTATATTAGGACCTGTTCTTTTTTAATATCCATCAATTCCATATCTAAAATAAACTTTAAGGGTAATATTAAATTGTTTGCCGATGATACTACGATCATATATTTTGATAGAACTACTTCAGAAATTTACAAGCAAATTAACTATGACTTAAATCAATTATTATCATGGCTACAATAACATAAATTATCTTTGATTTTTTTAAAATCCACCCTTTATTATATTTATAAGTTTATAAGTAAAACCAACAAAAATAAAAATATCTCTGCTTTAAAATTTTGGAATGAGGAAATAAAATATAAAAGTGTACAATTTTTGGGTATATATGTTGATGGGAAAATACATATTGATTATTTACGATAAAGTCTTTCACCTATAATTGTTATTTTGTATATAATAAGGTATTATATACCTTTGAAATTTTTAAAAATTATTTATTTTTCATTAGTTTATTAAAAATTATAGTACTTAATTTCAGATTGGGATCTGCTTGTTTAAATAACCTAAATCCTTTAAAAAAAATACAAAACAAGGTTATTAAATGCATTAATAAATTACTATATTTAGAACCTACATCCAATTTGCATAGGATATCTAGACATTAATTCGCTCTAAAAATTAAGTTTGTATATTAATTCATTCTATAAATATTAAAATAAAACACTCAAATATCACAATATATAAGACAAATACAATACACCATCACAATACTAGACAAACAGACGCAGTACAGACATTATTAATAAAAAGTAATTTTGGAAACCGGTCAGTTCTATACACTGGCATTCAGGGCCGAGGCTAGGGTATCTGCCGCCCGGGTGCAGTGTAAATTTGCCGCTCCCACTAATGTAAAAAAATTAGGTTGTCGGTAGGGAAGGAGTTCATAATTTATCATGCTTAATAAACAGATAACAAATTTAATAGTAAAATACTAAATTAACAAAATTTAAAAACTTATTAACAAATACATAAAAGAACAAAATAAAAATACATTCAGGAAAAAAAAACAAAAATAATTAAACTTGTTTAAATACTAAAATCTACTTTTCTCGCTTTTTTAGTAGCAAATTCCCTAATCAAGTCGCCTACATCCAAGTTGTTAGAAATATCTTCTTCAATACTTATAATTGCGAAATTTGAAAGCCTGAATTGACTCATGTTGGATCTTAAGTAGGTCTTGATTGTTTTAATTTCGAAAATGACCGCTCTCCATGGGCAACAGTAACCGGCATTGTTAAAAATATTCTTAAAGCTACAAATAAATTCGGAGAGATGCCTTTTAAATCATTAAGTACTAAATAAGTTAATACCTCTTTAGCCGACATATTATCTGTAGTAAGAATATAAATTGACAAAGTATCAATCTCATTGTAAAGGTCAATTGCATTTATGTCCATATTTTTTGTTGCCAGGTCAGTTAATTCTGTTTCCAATTTTTTACAATATTGCATTATTTCATCTTTATTAAACGCTCCTAAATTATTTAAAAAACCAAACGTCTTGTTATATTTGTTGAAATCTTGGAACCTTTCGTCTAGTTTTGAAATTGCAATGTCGAGAATGTAAAAATAAAAATTAATTTCGCTCTGGAGATTGGATAGACTCATCTTTGTGTTCATAATCAAAAAAAACTTTTTTTTTCTTGGTGTAACTAACTCAACAGGTGGAAAACAAATTTCGCAGTCTATTTCTTCCGCAATTTTTGTGGCTTTATTACGCATTTCGGTAAAACCATTTTCAGATCTAAGGTTGGTTAAAAATATTTTAATATCTTTTAACATTCGCACAGCTTCTGGCAAAACAATGGTAGATTTTTGCATTATTTTGCCTACAACATTTATTTTTTTATTATTATTTAATTAGGGATATTGCAATATTTTTTGTGTCATTATCTCTAGATTCATCGCTATAAAGGGCAACGAGAGCATCATAAATATTTTCTAGTTCAAATCTGAGGGTTTTGATAGCATCAATTCGACTCTCCCAACGGGTATCAGATAGCGGCTTTACTGTTAGGTTGGGAAGTTCTTTCATAAGAATACCCCATCGGTAGGTTGAGGCCGAAAAAAAACACATATATTTCCTGAATAATGTTAAAAAAGTTTGTTACTTCAAGAAAGCATTTTGCAGCGTCATTTACGACTAAATTAAGGCTATGTGCTGCACAAGGTTCAAAAAAGACTCTAGGATTAATATCCAAGATCTTTTTTTGCAGAATATTATGTTTGCCTTTCATATTGGCACCGTTATCATAGACCTGACCTCTCATATCAACAATATTCATATCAGCTTCTTCTAAATATTTTAATAAAAAGTCAGTTAAACCCTGACCAGTAGTATTAGTAACTGGACAAAATCCTAAAAAATACTCTCTGATTTCAACATTTTTTGAATGCTCATCAATAAACACAATCCTAACAATAATAGTTATCTGTTCTTGGTGACTAATATCAGGTGTACAATCAAGAATTATAGAAAAATATTTGCATCATTTTAAGCTGTCAATAATATTTCTCTTTATTTTTTCTCCTATGAGAAAGATTAATTCATTTTGTATTTTATCACCCAAATAATTGGTCATTTGTTTAGTATTTTCTTGAACCTTATCTATGTGTTCGGCCATTACGTTATCAAATTTGGCAATTGTCTGAATAAGTTTCAAAAAATTACCGTTACCTTTGTCAAAAAGTTTTTGATTGCTGCCCCTAAAAGCTAAATTTTGCTGAGCTAAAAACTGAATTACAGATACAATTCTTTCTAAAATAGATGTCCACCTTCTTTTTTCCATCTGAATTAAATTTTGATTGACAGAGTCAATCGTAATACCTTTTTCTATTGATTTTTTTAACTCAATCCATTTTCTAACAGTTTCAAAATGTCTCCCTCTTGTTTCGTGTCTTTCTAAGGTTCGAGACAAATGTCGCCAGTCACTATATCCGTTATCATCATTAAAACTATTAACAGATATCCCAAATAATTTACAACAAAAACAGTACACTGAGTTCTTGGATTTTGAATAAACAAGCCAAGTTCTAGGAACTTTTTCATTATTACTTAATGTTTTGTCAAAGTAGGTAGCGCTAAAAGATCTATTTGAATTATTTACAGGATATGTCATATTTTTTAACTGTACTGGTCCTATTTCAAGAATTGTTATCCTAATATTCTCTGTTAATACTTAAGGCCAATAGGCTGGGTCTTTTAAGAGTTCCTCATTCACCTTACCAACAGTTTCGGTTTGTATATTTGCTGGCGTGTTCATCGGAGCTTTATTCGGCGTGTTCTTTTCCTTTACTTCGATGTCCGAATCCGATTTACCTTCTTCGTGCAGCTTTTCCAATAGTTCTTCTGCATCCTCACTTGAATCAAAATGTGCAGCATCTAGGTGTTTGCTACTTGAAGGTTGTGGTTCTTTACTGGTCGTAGACGTAAAAAACTTTTTCAATGACCCAGCTAAACGTTTTTATCTTGTTCTTTCTCCAACTTTCTCTTTCGATATTGTGATCCAGAAAGTCTCTTTCGACCATCAATCATCTAAATCATACAATTAAATTTCAAAATTCAAGTCAAAATTTAAAACATCATTTTTTTTTAATTCGGGAAGAACTGAATCATATTCTCCGGCATCTCACCTCGTCTTTCTATTACCAAAGTTGAGTTAGGATTTTAATAATTATACTTAGATAAAAATAGTTCAGTTAATAAAATATCTAGCTTTGAAACACGAGATGCAAGACAAAAGACGCTTTATAATAATAATAATAATAATAATAATTTTAAAACTTACCATTCACTATGATTAATCACATTAATCACCATAGTCAACAGTATATCATAGAATAATAGAAATAAATCAAATAAATACTAATATTATGATTATACTTTATTTGTTTTTAGTTTTTAACTTAAACGCATTAAAAAAATTAAAGAAACTAACTTGCCGACCCAAATAATGTTTGCATACTATTTGTCTCACGTAAATAGAAAAACAAAAAATGGCTGATTTGCTGACGTTCAAATACGCAGCGGCAATTCGGAAGAAATTATTATTCCAAGAAAATTGTATCTACCTACTCATTTTTTGTGGAGTTGGCGCGTTCGGATTATGTTTTTTTATCTTTGCCGCCCGACCGCACGCACAATTTTGGCATTGTTTTTATATGTAGAATAAAAACGATGATTCCTTGAAACGCCGACATCAATATAACGCAAGTGATTTTAGAAATTTTTTTTCATTTTGCGAGGTGCCTTTTTATTCTTGATAATATAAAATTTTTTTGATGTTATTTTGCCGCCCTGTGTTAGTGCTGCCCGGGTGCCATGCACCCCTTGCACCCCCGGCACGGCTCGGCCCTGCTGGCATTATCACCTTTAATAATTTACCAAAGAAAATCAAGGAAATAAATAATCCGGAAAAGTTCAAGAAAGTACTTACAAACTTTTTCCTGGAATAATGAGTTAAAAATATATGTATTATTTGTTGTTTTTGATGTTATACATTTTTTTTACTTCTAACAGTTTTCCTTGTAGTTCTCTTTGTATTATGAGTATTTTCTTATTATTTTTATATTTTTAGTTTAATTTATTTTCCCTGTAATAAACTATTATAGTTGGTTGCGAATAAATTAATAATAATAATAAATACTCGTACTATAAAATAACTAGGGGTTAAATTTTTCGACTATTGTCTTGACTACACCTTTGAGAATCACCTCGGCCGGTAAAGTGCGACGTCATAATTAACCTAATAAAGTTTTTCTCTGTACCCGTACTACTTCAAAATAAAACTAAATAAGCCCAAATGGGCATCTATAAATATGCAGTTTAAAAATAGTTCAGCGTATTGTTCAATTCACGGTCATTGTGGCGGGTTTCGTTATACCTACAAATATCCGGCTGATCATGCCAAGTTTACATCAACGGGAATTAATTTATTGCCTTTGTTGAAGTCATATTTTATATAAATGAAGGAGTGCAAGGACATTATCGTAATTTACGTGTAGGAAATGCCGAAATTCGTAAAACATTCTGCATCGGTATTAGAAGTAATAGGGGTCATTTACAAGGCGCATTTGGCCGCCAATTTTTGTAACATTGCCAAAAATTTATTGTAATTTAGCGAATGGAAGATGGCTGAAAAGGATTGTACATTCAAAACAAAAAAATTAATCATGGTCGCTTTTATACCAACAATGTCAAGGTTTGGCACAGGATTTACGTCATTGTTTTAACGTTATGGTAAGTATTTATCACACTCGGCTTTTGAATAAACACACTGATACATTTTGGCATTACGTGAACGTTGGCCTTCTTTATGTGTCTGAATAATAGGAATCCAATATTCTACAATATACTTGAATACAATACACTCACATGATTTCATATTTGCTCCCATCACTCCAAACCGGGATGTAATAGTGGAATTTAGTATAAGTCAGTAATAATTAAAGTTTTGACAGTTTAAAGGTATTAATTCTCCCGTAAAATAGTAATCGTGACTAAATCCCAGCTGGCACTAAAGTAGCTATAACTGTTTCCACTGCTACTCTTTAAAGATTTTTACGTATTTGTTACTAATAATCCTACTATATATCAGTAACCACTTTGGGTTACACGTTTTCAAGTATATTATATGTATTTGTTACTGTGAATAATACTTTATGGTAATTTCCTATGTCAAGTAATTATGTACTTACTACTGCCAAGCAACTACTTACGAAATAGACTCCAAGATCGTCATTTCTTTTCAGTGACATAATAATTTTTCAAAGTAGTTACTACTTGTAATCTGTTTAGTGAATTACAACTTTTAAGTATCAGAACCTTCGTGAACCTTGCAGCGACTACTCCATTACGTCCCATTGTACTCCTATAAGGTATTACTATAAAGCAGTGGCGGCTCGCGGGTGAAAAAGTAAGTGAAGTGCAAATGAAGCAAGAAAATATCGCAATAATTTTTTTTCCAGAATATTTTTTTACGACTTACCTAAATTTTGTATACTAAATCAATTATCCTATCCTTCATAGCAGCAAATTTATTTATAACATCCTCATAAAATGGATGGGTTGCCCTAATCTCCTCCAGAAATTCCTTTTGAACTGAAATATTGCCAAAAGAAGATTGAGATATTGCATTTCTTAAATACGTTTTTACATATTTGAAGCAAGAAAAACTTCTTTCCACTGAAGCACTTGTCGACGGTATTGTCAAAATAAGGGAAAACAATTTATATGCTTCGGTAAAAATATATTTATTTTCATTAATTTTTTTCACTTGCTCTTACACCGACATATTTCAATTACTCTCATTGGCAAAAATAAGACCAAGCTCATTTTTAAGTCGTTGACTTTTTGAAAATATTTCCACATATAACGGTAACAAATTTTCAAACGAGCCAGTCGGAAAATTTAAACTATATTTGGAAAATTTAGCAGAACCTGCCAAACATGAAAATATAAGTTTTTCACAGTCTTGAAATCTTAATGTCATTTCCATTAAAACAAGGTCCAATATTTTATAAAAAAGAGTTCTATACTTAGCCCTAATTTCTTCAGGTGAAAGCTTAGCAAGCTCACGTTTGTAATGATTTATTTCTGTAATAGAATTTGCTTTATCAACCATGATATTAAAAAAAATGTTCATTTCTTTTTTTACAGAGCGCCTCACGACAGCGTTTTATATTGGATATAAAAAAATTAATGTCAAGCGATTTTTTTTGAAGAACGTTTTTGAAGAATCTCACCTAAAAATCCTTTCGCAATCGAATTTGAAGTTGTAACAACACCATAAATAAATATAACACAAAACAGCCAACCAAACTGCAAAGGAACTCACCGGTTGCAGCGAAATCCGCAAAAATAAAAGTAAACAACCACCGCAAACTGAACGACATGTGGGTGTAGTGTGCTGCTCCTGCAATTCACCGAGGGCGTTGTATGGCACTGGTTAACTAATATTCTTCAATGCGGTCGACGTCATCGCGAACGCGTTGTCATCGCAACTTAGTAGGAAAATCGTAAACTAAACATAGCACCTCCAGCAAAGTCGAAGTGGGTTGCGCCACTGTTAAAGTTGTTATGATAAAGTTCGATTGAAAGTTTTAAAAAGACATGCCGCCAACGGTCAAGTAAAATATTTATTCGAGATGTACGGTTTATTTTTTACCAATTAGGTGAATAAATGAATGTAACAACTAAAATTTTAGGAGATATATAATAAATATAGTTAGATGTTTGCTTATTTATTTTTCCTGGTGAAGTAGCACTTCACCTACTTCACCTGAATAGTAGCCACTGCTATAAAGTAAAACGAGTCGTTGCAGAGGAGAAAAATGTATCGTCTAATGTTATTTTAAACTGCCTATTACCAGCCTTTATTCTTCGATTGCAACTTAGAAGTAAGAATTGCAGTAATTATTTACTACAAGGAAATTATTACCTCTTGTACATAAGGTTCCGGAGAAAGGGGGCGCTGGTACGAGATTCGGTGTACAGTGACTTTATAATGACAGTGGCAACAATAGAAGTCCACCCGCCACATTAATGCATAATTTCTGACACCCGTATTCACTAAAGAAGTTTAAATTTAGACCAGGTCTTGACAGCGAAGCATAACTGGCGAACTAAGAGTTTTAAGTACCATGGCAACCAGACCTGGTCTAAATCTTAAACCTTTTTAGTGAATACGGGGGTTTTGTTTAAATGGGCGCAAATATATTATCGTTGGTTTTCCGCAAAATATGATTAAATTAATCTACTTTAACACATTAATATAAGAAAATTGGATCAGCTAAAATGTTAATTAATAAAATTATTATTAATTTCAGTTTGCAAAGAGTAATATGCAGCAAAAAAAATTCGAAATTTACTTTACACTGACAACCTCTGTCAGCGTCGGTTGTAAATGTTAATGTCTTACTCTAATAATCCATGCAAACTTACTTTTTCATTTAGATTTTTAACAAATAACAATGTTTGTGCAAGTGATTAATGACAGTTGTCTCCCAAGTGAATTTAGTACGTAATGAAGAAGACCTAGAAAATAAAGTTTCCCTTGTGCTAATCTTTGAGAGCTTCTACCTCAAATTGGGGTGCTGAACAAAGTAAAACATACACTAAGTCATGAAACAATATTGTCTTTTACAGCAAAATAAAACCAAAATATAGTAATGCGCAATATTTAATAAATTTTCTTGGAGTAAACTTAAATTTAAAATATTTACGACCACAGTCATGTATAAATTCATCACAAACACATTATAATTACAAGCCAAAAGGCAGGTGAACCAGCCTTAAACACATTTTTCCATTTGGCCAATGGCTTAGAACTTATTGTTTGAATAATATTCATTTTAATAATCACAAAAACTAATAAAATAATACACTAAAACAAGAAACCTCATAAGAAACCCACGTAGGCAAAAAGTAAACAAAACGATTTTAGCAGTAATATGGCCGAATCAATTAAAAATTGGTTACCCTATTATCGCCACCGTCCTTATAAAGTCACTGTAATTCGGTATACAGCCATTGAACTCCATTACATTCGGTCCGAATTTGTCAATCTCAATTAGTTGTGTATGCGTTGTAGACCATAACCTACGAGTGACAAATTGAAATGGCAATGGCGTCACGTCCCATAAGAAAAAAAGTAGCTTTCGTCATTCATCCACATTTATAGAAAATTAAAAATATCATAACTTGGTTGTGCCATACCTGAAGAAAACAACATAAAGCGGCATTTTAAGGAAACACCGTAACGTACCACATTAGTATTCAAGATTTCAAAAGAATTGGGTACGTGACAGTTGTGTATTTAAAGAATCCAAAACTATAAAAGCATATGGGAGCAGTCGTAGATCCTTGATGTTAAGTAATTTTCTCAGTAAAGAAATGCAGCTAATTTCAAAGGGATGATGTTTATTTTTGTGAGTATAAAGATTAAAAATGCATAAATTTAAACGTCACGTTAAAAAAAGAGTCACTCTATAATAAGATATTTAATGATAATTACTATTTAAACCAAAATCCAAAATTAAATTTATAAGATTTAAATTGGCCCATATATTTGACCAAAATGTATTGAAAATTAACGAGTTTAAAAGGCGCGTCATTTTTCTACAACTATCATTAGCATATTCACCAGAGAAATAGCCTGCGTTTTAATTTTACGTCCTTAACTAGTCAACTATGTGAAACGCACGTATACTACCTCAACAACTAATAACGTATCCTATATACGCTCTACACCATTTTTTCGATTGGAGTGTTTGTAGTTGCCATAACTGTTTTGTTTGTATTAAAAAGAACCACATATATTTTTCAAACGGATTAAATAAAAAAAGAAATAAGGCAGTAACAAATATGGTGAATTATTACTATTCGGCTACTTAAATTGAACAACACAATGCCGTTCTATCTACGTAATAGTCATAGTCACAATTACATGTTATTCACGAAATAGTTACTCTAAAAGTGTTCCCATTTTGGTAATGACTACGTAATCTCAGCTTAAGCAGAACACCAAGTTCCAGTTACTTCATCGAAAATACTTGTGGTAACAATGACGTATTCATGCCTAAAAGTTCCACTTGGGATCACCCTCTTAGGTTTATACAGATCTTCGTGCATTAGGGTCTCTACTCCCTAGATACCCCTCGGTCTGTCTCTTCGTGGCATAGCTAAAAAATCTACTTAACGCATTGACTTTTTTGTTTGGTCAAAAAAGGGTCATACGGGATGACCTAATAAAATGGCAGCCTAGTAAAATTACTACTAAAAAACTACCTATCTAATTTACCTGAAGTTTTGCAGATTGAACACATAAAATAGCAACGAAATAAAATGTTTGTAATTGTGAAAACCCTCCCTGGATTTTACAGATATTCATGTTTCAGGGTCTATAATTTCCAAAAAACGTGATTTCTTAATTCCGTCGGATTGTCTGTCGGTCTGTCTGTCTGCCAGTTCGTATCAAAAACTACTTATCGAATTTGATAAATTTTGGGATTGTGGAGATGACCCACAATGCCAAAATTGTAAGAGTAACATTTATGCGAAAATTCAATGTGGCCGAACAAAATGGTGGCACAGGTGGAAACTAAATAGGGCCACACTTCAGAATTCCTAATAAATCGAAAGATTCACACCAAGGGAAGTTAGGGTAAAGAAAATTTAACGTTTTTTTTTTCATTTTACTTAGGTACAAACTTTCTGCGTCTTTTTGAAAAGAAAATAAGATTTTTAATAAGACGTTTAAAATGACTTTAGTTTTTTGCACACTTCGCTTGTATTAAAACTACGAGTGAGACTTCCGACAAAATTTGACAACGACTATGGCTTCAAAATAAAAATCTGAACAGTATAGAATAAAAAGCAGCACTCCGTCAAAACCCACTCCTAATAATAATCATAAAGTGTCTAATTTAGTACAATAGAACTAAAACTCTAGAAACCTACTAAATCAGAACCAATATTAAAATTTCTAACTAATCTATAGAAGTCCTAACACGGGAACCTGTGGTGGAAGATAGATCAAAATACAAGAGTTCTAACCACACTACCCCACAACTTGTTACGTTCCGGATGCGCGTTTCACTAACCAAGTTAGCATCATGAGCAGATAAAGTGTGGGACACGAAAGAAAACCGGGCGGAGTCATTGGTTTAGGAAGGTCGGCCAAGAAATCTCTTTAAACCAGTAGTGTCCCGTCGTTCTTTAAATAATATGGCACTCTTTTTTGAGTATACGCACTTCAGATAATTAAAACATGTAACTATGCTTAATGAACCTTTATTTATATTTGTCTGTTTTCTTTCGTGTACCGCACTTCTATACCTCTTTTGTGTTGCAAAAACGGCGAACTTCCGAATTTTAAAATGATTTAATTTTGATTTTTGGTGATCGATTTACCTATAAATATATTTTTTCTTGAGTTCTGTTATTAACGGTTCCCGGGCTACTGCCTACGTCCACTATTATTGGACCACCCAGTACAGTGATACCCGATTACAAGTCCAGATTTTACAAGGGCAGCCAGCATCAAATTCAGTGAACGAGATTTATCAAAATTTTAATTTATGCAGTTCGACTTTCGGCTACTCGGGTATGCCAAAAGTGATCGTCTGTCTTCGTTTGTCATATTACTTTATACAGGGGCCGTCATTGTGAAGTACTATACAGGGCGTTTCTTAATTGCGTGCTGATGTTAAAGGGAGTGTTTTTATGTCCTAAAAGTCTTAACTTTTGAGATACAGGATGGTAAAGTTTAAAAATAAAACATTTTTTTCCATCCCAATTCTGATGCCATTGTACATAACTGCATGAAATTCAATACACGTCTTCTATGCATTAAGGAGCATACAGATTTACCCAGATTAATTACCCAGCATCAGAGTTAGGATTTTAAAAAAATGTTTTTTTAAACCCTGTATCTCCAAAGTTAAGACTTTTAGGTTCATATTAAACTTTTTTCTTAAAAAGGTGCAAGAATCACCCCCTTTAACATTAGCACACAATTAGGAAACACCCTGCATAGTAATTCACAATGACGCCTCCTGTACAAAGTAATATGACACGCGGAGACAAACGGTCACTTTTGGCATACCCGAATAGCCCAAAGTCGAACTGCATAAGTTAAAATTTTGATAAATCTTGTTTACTGGAATCAGTGCTGGCTCCCCTAATATAACTACATTGATGCGTTAATTTTGGAAAAATATGAGTTCTGTATTTTTTTAAATATTAATTGCAATATTAGATATTTTTGACACCCGGTATTGAACAGAAAATTAATTATTTTGAAGCAGTTTATTGACAGCTACATTATGAACAATTTTACAAAATATATGAAAAAAAACTAAGCTATTTTTGAGGTTGACGGCTGTGATTCTAATGGTTCGATTCCTTCTAAATCGTTGTCTTCCTCTGAAAATGATGAGGTTTCGTTGTCACTACTTGAAGATCCCAGTGTGATAACTAAATCATCAATAACCGTTTCAATTTTGCCATCTACTTTCCAGTATTTATCTTCAATAGAACGAACATGTTTAACATACGATTTCCAATTTTCCGCCGATATTGAGTCAATCCCTTCTAATGTTATTTTATTTAAATCTTTAATTGAAAGTTCACCGGTGTTGGGCTCTCGAATATACTTTTTTACTCCGGCCCATGCAAGTTCAATAGGGTTGAGGTTGCACATGTATGGAGGCAGCCTTAAAGGTGTATGGCCGAGGTTACGTAAAAGACCGCCAATTTAATACTTTTTTTCTCTAGGCTTGTTGGCTGATATTACTTCATATAATTGATATTTTCTCCATGTTGAATCACAAACAAGATTGTTCGATTTAAGCCACGATATCATACGAGCTTTTGTAGAGTAGTTAGTTGGCACTTTATCTTCTGCCTGAGAATGGTAAGACGCATTATCCACTACCACGACTGATTTGAAAGGAATGTTAGGTAGAAGCTTCTCGAGAAACCACTTTTCAAAATTATCTCTATTTATCTGTCCATAATAATCTCCAGTTGTTAGCCCCGGGAGAAAAACTAAAGCAGCACCTGGAACAAATCCGGCTTATGAACCAGCATGAACTATGATAAAGCGACTACTAGAGGTTTTGTCTAGATACACAATATTGCGTCCTTCTTGCCTATGTTGCCTTACAGTTGATAGATATTTCACCCGCCAGTGAAAAATATTTGGTCTCTCAATGAGCAATTTTCGTCTATTTTGGCACTAGCGCCAAACAAAACTATTTGATCGTAAAAGCCGATTTAAGGTTTTATACCCGTACAAAAAATGTATTTTGTTCTTTACAGCACAAAGTAGGGGTTTGCAGGTCGGAACCTTCTTCAAGTTTATATAAAAATCCTCTATTGTTCGTCGAATTACTTGAAATTCACCATCGTCAATTTTATCTTAGTATGATAATCGGGGTCTTTTTTTACCAGGAGATTTTAAAGCTGAAGTAGAACACGAGCGATCATTATGTTCTCTTTGAATTTTTCTTACACTACTTTCCGAAACACCAGTGTAAAATTCAGCGCGTTCTATTCGATTTTAAATTGGAATAATCAAACTATTATTTTCAGCTTCTCTAGTACAGGCCTCTATAACGCCCGCAATAACTTTAAGTGGACCGCTTCGAATTGTTTTTTCTCTTTTGCTCGCCATCGTTACTTCGAAATAATAATTCAAATTCAACACAACGCATTTATATAGAAATGAAAACAAATGCTCGAAATGTATAGGCGCCACTGGAAATAGCTAGAACCTTCTAGCGGCACGTGCATGGAAACTCTTAATTCTCTCGCAATTACAAGTGGACCAGCGCGAAATTTACTAAATCCTCGATTAATTTTCCGTACCGCTTAGCTGGCGCACTTTATAGATGAAGCGGCAAACTATTACAAAAAATAAAATAACATAAAATTTATTTGCGTACACAAATTTTAATTTTCCGCTTTATTTTAAGGACCGCCCGGTTTTCTTTCGTGTCCAGCACTTTAACATTTAGGCGAAAATTCAATGTGGCCGAACAAAATGGTGGCACATGTAACTAAATATGGCCACACTTCACTATTCGTAATAAATCGAAAGATTCACACCAAAGGAAGTTCTTGGTAAAGAAAATTTTACGTTTTTTTTTCATTTAACTTAGGTACAAACTTTCTGCGTCTTTTTGAAAAAAAAAATAAGATTGACGTTTAAAATGACTCTAGTCTTTTGCAGATTTCGATTGTATTAAAACTACGAGTAAGACTTCCGACAAAATTTGACAGCGACTATATCTTTAAAATAAAAATCTGAACAGTATAGAATAAAAAGCAGCACTCCGTCAAAACCCACTCCTAAAAATAATCATAAAATGTCTAATTTAGTACAATAAAACTAAAACTCTAGGTTACAACTCTTGTATTTTGATCTAATCTATAGAAACCAAATCGGATAACCTTTCGTAGCATACCACTGATTTAGATCTAAAAACACAATCAGTATAAACGATTAAACCCACATCCTATAACCTTCACAAATGCGTATAATATATACCTATAGAGGATGTCATGAAATTAAGAGTCAATATTTTTACATGAAAGAAGTCTAAAATTTCATGTAAACCTATATCGACAATTGCTTTGTTAGCCTCGTGAAATTTTGATGATGTTTTTTCCTACATATTTTCGAAACGTTTAAAGACTAGATTATGAAATTTGGGTATTTTGATAACTTTTCTACGCCGCCGAGTCGAATCTTGAACTCAACAATATCAAAATAAAATCAGGGGCATCCCGAACGGGAGGTGGAGAACTAAAAGTCGCAATAACTTTTTCCCTGTGTTAATACGCCGTTTCTGTGAAAAATTGATTTGAAAATTGTCTCACATTAAGAATTAAACGTATATTGGATTAAGTAAATAATTAAATTATTTGATTGCTACTTTCAACTAAAAATTGTGTATTTAATGCCATGTAAGAAAATTTTCAAATAAGTTTTTCTTAACAACGTTGCACCCTAACGAATTAAGCCATTAGTACCGTTTTTTCTAGAAAACCGTAACTTTACTTCATTTATTTTTCGTCAAGTTTTGACGAGTCCACCAAAAATACCAAAAAAGAACCCAGGATTTTCTACTGATAAGCATATCCGACCTGGCAAGGCTGCTTCCAACAATTAAGTCTGCTAACTAGCGGCGAATCGGACAGGGAGGTTAACCATCTTTCTGATTTATTCAACTTTCTTTTAAGTTTTCTTAACTAATAATAATAATAATAAGCTCTACCCAATAGAGAAATAGTTCTAGCGATGAACCAAGGAGAGACCTACAAATACCTAGGGTTCCAACAAGCTAAACTGCTCCAGGATAAGCAAAGAAAGACCAAGTTGAAAGATCAGTACGTTTAAGGAGTGCGAGGTCTTCCGAAGACAGAACTGAACGCCGGAAATCTCATTACAGCAATTAACACTTAAGCTGTGCTCGTGCTGACCTAGACTTTCGGAATCTTGAAATGGCTACAACGAACTACTCTCCTAACGATGACCAAGTACAAGTCACACCACTCAAGATTATCAACTCTCCGAATGACCTTACAACGAAGAGAAGGTGGCAGATCACCTGTTGACTTAACCAATTCGAGCTCCCGACAGCTGCAAAAATTGGGAGATTTCTTCCACCGCATAGTGACCCTAAGTGACAACTCATACTCTCCACTCAATCTTGCAAGTGACAACATCATCCTAAAGTCATTTTCAACCCCGACAAACAAGAACATGACACTGCATATATAAGGAGGCTTCCAACAGGTGATTGAATTATTCCCAGAGACAGAAGGATTTGTGATGGCTATAGAGGACCAAGTTATTAACACACGGAATTACACGAAATTCATCATCAAAGACCGTTCCGTTGAATCCGATAAGTGTCGAAAATGTAGCGAGAGATCAGAGAGACTAAACAGAATATAACATCTGGCTGCGCTTACCTAGCAAACACGGATTACCTCCAGCGACATAACCAGATGTGTAACATCATACATCAGAAGCTTTCCAATAAATACGAGCTCCTGAGCACCTGTGTGCCCTATTATAAATACCAAAGTTCAGTGCTTAAAAGTAATGCCTTTTAACTGTACTACGATCGGGCAAGTATCACCGACAGACGGATGACGAATAATCGGCCTGATGTGGTATTGTTAAAGAAGGAAACAAAGACAGCTTATTTGTTAGATGTCGCAGTACCCAACAATAACAAAGTGTTGGATAAATATCACGAGAACAATGCCAAATATGCGGAGCTGGTCATCGAGATATGCAGATGTGGCGACTGAATAAGGTTCATGTGATACCGATCATCGTATCATCAACTGGACTATTTCCAAAAACACTAGAACAGAACCTGAAAATCATAGAGCTGCATACTAACACCTTAATCGATATCTAGAAGGCTCAGTACTTGCCACATAGTGAGAAAATTCTTACAGGACAACACATAGAACTAATAGAAACTAGCCCACTCCTTTTGATGCATGCATCCGGGATGGGCTTGGAATCCAACATTTGTTGAGAAATTTGCCAGTTAATTCTATTTTAGAAAAATGGCCATCCAACAGACAGTCGCAGCTGCCCTTTTACTGGATGACACAAATTAGATTTACAATATTAACAAATATCGGTGAAACGAGTTACACTAAAACACTATACAAAAAAAATTACAAATAAGCACGAAAGTAATGTTTAACAACAGTTTTTCCTAACCAATCTCTTAAAAAGTCTCAAGCACATATATCAAGATTATCGTCTAACTGAGAAACATAATTATAAGTTCGTATACATCTAATTAGAGGAGAATTTGAAAAATACTTAGAATAAAAAAATTTTAATATCGAAGAGTCATTAAATAAAATATAGCTTATACAATATTGAGAATCAACAAGATTATTAATGACTTTATATAAACACAAAACATCATAATATTTCCTTCGAGATTCTAGGGTTTGCAGCTTGTAAAATAATAAATTATCTACGTAAGGTGAAAAGTGTTTCTGTCTGTTAAAACGAAAATTTAGAGCATTGATAAATTTTTTCTGTACCCCTTCAATCCTATATATATATTTGCGGTATAATGGATTCCAAACTGTAGATGAGTACTCCAAAATAGGCCTGACTATGGCATTATACAAACTAATCAAAGACCGAATGTTATTAAAACCGTTAGTCATCCTCAACATGAAACCTACATTTCTTTATGCCCGTTGAACAATAGTTTCTATATGAGTCTTAAACAACAATTTGGAGTCCAAAAATTACTCCCAAGTCTTTCACCGTATTAAAAAATTTTAATTTGACATTATTCAAAAAAATATCCAACGTGAAATCTAATTGAGCAATTTTTTTAGAAAACAAAATAGCATAAAATTTATCGAGATTGACATGCAGCCTATTCAAAGTACAAAAATCTCAGAAATTAGTTATATCCCTCTGCAGTTGAAGAATGTCATTTTGCCTTTTAATAGCTGTAAATATTTTTAGATCATCCGCATATAGATAATAACCAGAATTAGTAAAATATTCCCCAATATCGTTTAAAAATATACTAAAAAGAATGTGACCCTTGAGACACCTTTGATGTTACATATATGCACTCAGATTTTGCACTGTTAAGAGTTACGAATTGGTTCTACCCTCTAAATAACTTTGAAGGAGCTGAAGAAGTGCCCGGTGCACACCGAAATTGCCAAGCTTTCTTATCAATGTCGGGTGATGAACTTTCGCAAACAATTTGAGTGAACGGTACCAAGTTTGCTAGAACAGAACGTTTTTTGTAGAAACCATGCTGGTTACAGTCCAAGACACACTTAACCTCGAAAAAAAGTTTTTTTAAAATTACTGACTCAAAAACTTTTGAAAAATGATTCAGTAGTGATATGGGGCGGTAATTAGCGATGTTCATTCTGTCCCCAGATTTAAAGATAGACATAACTTGGGCGATTTTCCATTTTTTGGGGAATACCCCATATGAGATACATTTATTAAATATGACGTGAAGAGGCTGAGATAAACCTGGGCAGGATTTCAAAAAAATTGTGGGTAATCCATCAGGACCTGGACTTTTGTTTGGATTAAGATTCTTTAGACATTCTTTAATCGTATCTTCCGTTATATGATTTAAGGTGAAAGTATGCTGAGAAGCCTTAGAGTTTACAAGGGAAGGTGTATGAGCGGGTTCAAATACATCTCCAAAATATTTCGAAAAAAGTTCACAAATATCCTTATTATTAGTCGTATTCAAGTCATTTAGATACATTTTAGTGGGTAGAGATTTATTATTTTTTCTGTTATTTACGAAAGACCAGAATGATTTTGTGTTTTTGTTAATATTATCCTCGGTCATTGTTATGTAATTTTTATAGTCATTTTTTATACTAGTCTTTACTATTTTTCTTAAATCTGAAAAATAACTGTAATTGTTGCGGCCACCATAAACCTTCCATTTTCTATGAGCAGTTTTTTTGTAATTTAATAAGAGCTGTTGTGGGTCTGGAAAACCAGAGTGGGTGTTTGGAATTTGAGTTTTTAACCTTTGGTATATATTTATCTATTAGGTTGTTTAAACTGTTGTAGAAAGTGGTTAAATCATCATTGGGATCTTTAGATTTGAAAATATCAACCCAATTGTATTGGTTGATTTTGTTATTTAAGCTAGAAAAATCTGCATCACAAAACCTGATTTTGGTGTATATATATATTTATATAAATATAAAATGTTTTTAACCAAGCTCATTCACAAACCCCTATTTTAAAAGCGCTTCATGAAACATAAATATTTATTATATATCCACTATTTTTTTAAACAGTTTAGAAGGCTAATTTAAATTTAAAGCAAATTATGTAAAACGTCAAAATCCTAATGGTAAATGTGACTTATACATGTGTTGAGTGGGACGCATATATACAATACTAATTAATGAATATTTTAGTAAACTTTCGAATATATTTATTTCAGTGTCCTTTATGATTAATACAGATCTCCATAGTCATATTCCACTAATTCAAAACATTTTTGGCAACATTACAACAGCCAGAGACAATGCACGCTATTTAAACCTTCCTTACTGTCAATTTATAAAAAAAATATTTGTCAATATCTATACGTCATCAGTTGCAAAATTGTCCTCGACTATATAATTTGGAATGTGGCCTCCGCATACAAAATAAATATTCTGGATTTAAATTTGACGTAACTGTTTTTTGTTTTAGTAATAATTATTATTATAACAACAAGGAAAAAATCCACTTAAATATTTCAATAAATAAATAATAGAAAACCGATTGGGTCGTTGTTTTAATGACACAATAGTGAGACAAAACAGTGTTTGTTATAGTTGGCGCATTACCTTTCTGGAATGACGTCATTTTTGGTTATTTTTGTTTGATTTATGTTAACTGACAGTGACAAAAACATTTTGAAAAAACTCATTGTCGTTTCTTTACAACAGTCAATGCCGGTTTTGGTTATGTGTCTTTCAGAATATATTCGTCAAAATTGACATTGATTTGTTGTGATTCTTTTTAAACTTTTGCAAGATGCCGCGAAGATATAATCAGAAATCACAGCTAATAGTTTTGAATATCTTGGCTTTTTTTCAATTGGAAAAAGAGCAAGCTAAAAATGGAATCCTTCCGCAAACTGATAATATAATTGAACGAGCTTCAAATGCAACAAAACTTAGCCATACAACAATCATAAATATTAAGAAAAGAGGATTAACGAGCGATGAATCCTTTACCTCCAGAATGTCTCAAAAGCAAAAAGAGGTAAAAACAAAAATTACAGATTACTTAAAGAACAAAATAAGAGATACGATCTACTGCATGTATGCGAAAAATGAATATGTTACAATGCAGACTTTGCTTAAAAAACTAAAAGAGATAAATGAATATTTTAAATTTTCCATCACCTCGCTAAGAAAATACGTAAAAAGTATTGGTTTTAAGTGGAAGAAATCAAATAATAGAAAATACCTGATGGATTTGCCCCACATCGTCCACAAGAGAATCAATTTCTTGAGGGAATATGTCAAAAATCAAAATCTAGGACAAGATGCTTATACCACCGTATTTATTGATGAGACTTGGATTTTTAGTAAAGGTTCGTTTAGAAACAGCTGGCAGGATAACACTATGTCTACAAGTTCTAAAAAAGCTAGTGAAGGTCATCGATATATTGTAGTTCACGCTGGATCAAAGGAAGGATTTATTAAGGGGGCCAGTTTAATATTTAAAAGTGGACTAAAAAGCGGAGATTATCATGACAATATGAACAAGCAAAATTTTGAAAATTGGTTTAAAAATCAGCTGGTACCAAAACTTCCTCCAAAAAGTTTGATAGTAATGGACAACGCAAGCTATCATTCCGGCCTTTTAGAGGATATTCCAAGAAAATCATGGACAAAGCAGAGATTGATTGGATGGTTAAAAGAAAAGAACATCCAATCAACTTCCCAGAGAGGGCCATGAAGGATGAAATATGGAGCATTGTAGAAAAAAATTGTAACATTGAAAAAACATTCTACCTTGACGAATATGTGAAACCTTTGGGCCACAAAATACTAAGACTTCCTCCATACCATTGTCAATTTAAAGCTATTGAAATGGTATGGTCTGAGTGTAAGAGGAAATACGACCAATACATTGCTAGTCTGAAGGGGACACCATCGGAAGTTTTGGCCATGTGGGAAAAAGCGATAAATGAAGTATCTTCAGAGCATTGGAAAAATTATGTCAGCCACACAGAAAGGGTAATCCAAGAAGCTTGGAAGACAATACAGATATGTGATGCTTCAGACATTGCGCCACTTGTAATTAGTACCGACGAAGACAGCAGTGACGATGAAGAATTTAGTTCTGATTCTGAAGACAGTGAAGGGGAGTAGTTTTTATTTCTAAAGTTAGTTAGTTATACATTAATTTCTCTCTTTTAGTTTTTAAAGCAAAGTCTGCATTATAACATATTCATTTTTAGCATACACGCAATAGATCATATCTCTTATTTTGTTCTTTAAGTAATCTGTGATTTTTGTTTTTACCTCTTTTTGTTTTTGAAACATTCTGGAGGTAAAGGATTCATCGTTCGTTATTCCCCTTTTCTTAATATTTTTTCAGTATTGTCTGTAATTGAGAATTAAAATAATTTTGATGAAAATGGGTAACTGGCGTCAATTTATCACATTGCAAACAAAGAATAAGACTAAGATGAAAGAATTTATATTAGTAAAGTCTTATTTGCAAAATAATTTTAGTTTTTGAAGTTATAATAGTTATTTTTGTATTAAGTGTGCAAAATGAGGGTTTTTTTATGGCAATGAGAGTATTAATTTTTTGCCAGCCATTTTCGAAAAGTTGCAGCGCTTTCTGTACAGAAAATGCCAATTTTAAATTCGCTTTAGCCAGTGCTGAACGCACCCCTCCTATCTACATCACTGCATAAGTTTAGGTTAGGAATCATCGCTGAAATATAAATAATATAAGAAATACGTTATTTGAAACCAGCGTGACGTCATTCCAGAAAGGTAATGCGCCAACTATATTATTTATTGGTAGACATATCTTGTGCCCAGCAATATGTATATACAACTTCAAGTTGTCCGAAAATTTTGTTATTTGAAGACGTTGTCCTCAAATGTTTCGTTTTGGAGAGGCAGGGTGTTAAAATTTTAAATGTTTTTACTTCCTTCGTAAAAGGGAAGTATTGTAATCGTGAAAAATTTTCACCCTCCGAGATTTTTTCAGATCTCTTCTCTAACATGTTTTCTCGATTCCGTCGGTCTGTCTGTCTGTCTGTTCGCGGTATAGCTAAAAGACTACTTACCCGACGAACTTCAAATTTTGGTACCAAATTAAGGGTCATATGTGGATGAGCTGGTAACATTTTGATAAAAATCCATTATGGCAAAACAAAATGGCGGCATAGTGAAATGTAACAAAAAATTATTACTAAGAAAGTGCTTAGCCAATTTGTCTCAAATTTTGCACAAAAATCAAGTATTATGTACAAATTTCGTACGAATCCAAGACGGCGAAACAAAATGTGGGCTTAATAAATTATTTAAAAATTCAGCTTGAAAAAAATGCTTAATGAACTAGTAAAAGTGTGGTACTAATTCAAGATGGCGGAACAAGATGGCGGGCAAATAAAATTTTGAAAAACCTGAAAAAATCACCCTCTCAGGTTTTACATATCTTCGCGTTTTAGCGTCCCTAGATGCCAAAAAATATGTTTTATCAAGTTTTATCGGTCCGTCTGTTTGTCTGTCTGTCTGTCGGTCAGATTGCGGCATAGTTAAAAACTACTCATCAAATTAACTTCAAATGTTAGTGAAAAACCAAGTCTCCACCGGCTGTTTGCAATTTTTGCATTTCAGTCGCGTGCTTTAAGTGGTGGCGGAACCTATCGTTAGAATAGGTTCTTTGTTTGAACGGCTATCCGTGTGTTGTGTGATACGTATGTCGCGTCGTGCATGGGGCGATATGGAAGACAATAATACGGACGTGGATATGCAAATACCGTCAACTTCGGCTGTCGGTAATAACGTTGAAAATGTTGGAGAATTTAGTAAGAAGAGTGTGTGGTGGGTGTCTTAATAATAAAGGGATTTTCAACATTAAACTTCGCTGATAAGCTTCAAATAATTTCCAAAGGAAGGGCAAAACCGCCTATAAAAGATTTAACCACAAAAATGAAAAACTGTATTAGACATTTTTATCCGGAAAAACAATAAGAACAATTTAAATGGCTAACAGGGTGTGAAAATATAAGTAAATTATTTTGTTGGCCATGTTTACTTTTTGAAAATGAAAAAGGTCTCTGGAATAAAACTGGTTTTTCCGATTTAAACAATTTCCATAAAGCTGTAAAAAGACACATTATGTCCAAAGCGCATTTGCAGGCCGTCATAAAAGAAAAAGTCTTCGGCAAAACCAGAATTAAACACGCGCTTAGTAAACAGTTGAAATTTAGTCACCGCCAACACAATGAACTAGTCGATAAAAATAGGCAAATATTAAGATTTAGAGGTCATGACGAAACAAGGGTTTCTTCAAATAGAGAAAATTTTCAAGATTTACTTAGTTTAATGGCTAAATATGATGATTGCTTAAAAAATCATTTAGAGCTGTCTAGCGTTTTTCGCGGAACGTCGAATCGAATCCAGAATGATTTAATTTCCGCTGTTGCAACCATTATTGTAAAAAGAATTAAGCAAGAGATTGGCGAGGCGTGGTTCATTGCTATTATCTATAGTAATGCGCTACGTTAAAAACAGACGGAAGTATTCAAGTTAGGTTTTAAGAATGTGTCCGAAAATCGTACAGCAGATGCGATATACCGTAGTTTATAACGTTACTAAAGAAATTAATGGAGAGAAAAAATTAGTTGCTCAAAGCTATGATTGAGCTGCAGTAATGGCAGGACAATTAGGGGGTCTGCAAGCTAAAGTTCGAGAACCTTTCCCAAGTGCTGTGTTTGTCCATTGTTTTGCTCATAAATTAAATTTAATTTTATCCCAGTCCATCAATCACATTAAAGAGTGTAGAGTATTTTTCGTTACTTTAAGGGGCATGGCTGCTTTTTTTTCCAAGTCAACAAAACGTACACAAGCTTTGGACTCCATTGTCTACAAACGATTGCCCAAAGTAGCTTCTACTAGGTGGAACTATAATGGAAGACTTGTGTTAACAGTATTTATAAATCGTGGATCACTGATTGAACTATTTGAGAATATAATAGAAAATAATGAAACGTGGGACTCAAAAGCAATAAATAGTTCGAGGGGATTTTTGGACTGTTTGAAACGAGATTTTAATTTTAATAATTTGTTGAACATATTTTCAGAAATATTTCCATTCTCGGACAATGTTTACAATGTATTACAAACTAAAACAAATGATATTGCTTTTTGCCTAAAAAAAGTGGATGAGTTTAAGTCCATGTTAAGCCAAAAAAGAGATGACTTTGACCTATTTTGGGAGAAAGCGATGACGTTAAATGTAGAGCTAAAAGCCAAGCGTCTTTGAACAGGCAAGGTGGGAGATGTTCAAACATCATACAGACGCCTCTTTCATGAAATAATCAATCAAATTCAGCACAAATAAACTATAGATTTAATGGTTTAAATGATTTTAAATTCCTCGAGCTCTGCAATTTTGATGCATTTAAAGGAAAAACTTTTCCAGAAGATGCGTTTAAATCTCTTCTTTTTCATTATGGCCAGTTCTTCACTAAGGAACTAATGCAATTTTTAAAAGACAAAGAGCTGGAAGATGCCTACACTGAAGTGTCGAAAATGTGTGAATTAGTATTAACAATACCTGCCACAAGTTCATGAGTAGAACGCAATTTTTCAACACTGAAACGTATAAAAAATTTCGTGAGAAATTCAACTGGGCAGGAGAGACTTTCGCATACATCGCTGTTGTCCATTGAAAATAAACTTCTCCAAAATATGTCGGAGCATCGACGTTTTTATGATGACGTCATTGACGAATTTGCAAAAAATGATCGAAGAATCGAATTACGTTACAAATAGGTAAGTTTCTAAAAATTGCTTCCCTTTCTTAAAATGTCACCGTACGCCCCGATGTTTTGGTTAAAAACCAATATTGCGGAACAAAATGGCAGCCTAGTGAACCGTTAAAAAAATTATTACTAAAGAAACTAATTATCCAATATATCTCAAATTTTGTAAAAAATCAAGTAATATGTAGGGATCAACTGGTAAAATTTTGGTACGAATTCAAGATGGCAGAACAAAATGGCGGTTAAATAAAATATTTAAACATTCAGCCTGAAAAAACTACTTAATGATCTGATTTCAAATTCTGTGCCATAATTAATTATATTACAGAGATGAACTATTGAAACTGTGGTATTAATTCCAGATGGCGGAACAAAATGGCGGCCAAATAAAACTTTTGTAATTTAAAAAAAACATTCTCTCAGATTTTACTTGACTTCAAATTTTAGTCAAAAATTAAGGCTTATATGGGAATGACCTGGTGATATTTTGGTAAAAATACAATATGCCAAAAAAAGATGGCGGCCTAACGAAGCGTTAAAAAATTATTACTTAAAAAACTGATTATCAAATTTGCACAAAAATCAAGTATTATGTAGGAATCAACTGGTAAAATTTTGGTACGAATACAAGATGGCGGAACAAAATGGCGGCTTAATAAAACATTTAAAAATTTGACCTGAAAAAAACTACGTAATGAACTGATTTCAAATTATGAACCGTAACCAATTGTAGTATAGAGATGAACTAGTAAAGCTGTGGTACTAATTCAAGATGGCGGAACCAAATGGCGGCCATGAAATTTTTGTAAATTCAAAAATACCCTTAGCAGGTTTTACATATCTTCGCGTTCTAACGTCCCTAGATGCCAAAAAATATGTTTTATCAAGTCTGTCTGTCCACTTATCGCTTTCTCTGTCTGTCTGTCAGTTTAGTAGCTTAAAAACTACTCATCAAATTGACTTAAAATTTGAGTCAAAAAATAAGACACATGTGGGAACGATCTGGTAATATTTTGGTAAAAATCCAATATGACGGAACAAGATGGCCGCCTAGTGAAACGTTAAAAAATTATTACTAAAAAAACTAATTATCCAATTTACTATAAATTTTGCAAGAAAATGTGTTACATAAGAATGAACTGGTAACAATGCGGTATGAATATAAGGTAGCAAAACAAAATGGCGGCCTAATAAAGTATTTAAAAAGAGTCTGAAAAAACTACTTATTAGATTAATTTAAAATTTTGTGCAAGCATAAAGTGTGATTCAGAGATAAGCTTGTAACGTTGTGTCACGAATTCACAGTAGCGGAACAAAATGGCGGCCAAATAGCATGTTAAAAAAAATAACGTAAAAAAATCTTATCTTATTAAATTGCCTGTACTGAAAAATTAAATATGATATGAGGAAGAACTAGTGCGAATTCAACATGACGTAATATAATTGTAGTGTGTGTCAATGTAAAAACCACTTATTGAATTAATTTTAAATTATGTCCAAAATCAAGTGCGGCATAGGTAGAAACTGGTTAAATATTGGTAGGGATCCAATATACTTGAACAAAATGTCGTCCAATACAAATGTTTGAAAAGTCAGTAGAAGTGTTCTTAAATAACAATGTACTGAACTAAATTGGTTCATACTTCACTATTTCTAATAAAAAGAAATGTACATAATGAGGGAAGTTCCGGGTAAATTTACCGATTTTTTTACATATATTCCTATTTCCTCTCTATCACATTGATTCCTTGCCAAGAGCAATTTTTGTCGATTTACTCAGCTGTTTTTCAAGATAGAGATACAAACCTTAATATATATTTAATTTATAGTATAAGAAAAAAATAAAGGGATCTTTTTGAATATGTAATAAAATACAAAGTTTCAGTAAGTGACATATTTTAGTATTGTTTCTAAAAAAAAAGATTAAAAAGTTAATTATGTTCTAATATGCTTAATAGTATTTTAAATTGATCTGGTAAATTTAAAAAAATTATCTATAAAATTGTAGAAGAAATGTGTTCTTCTGCTACTTGGTATAGGATAGAGGCCCACAAATGAGTTTCGCCTAAGGGCCAAAAATGTCCAGTTATGCCACAGCAGTACCATTATCTAGTACGCCTGTGATCTTTATTATATTTATAAATAATAATATTGGTCCATTTAAAAGACGTAGTTACAATATACCTATAGTGTGTTAAAAAGAATGAATGCGTGGTAGGCTATATATTATTGAGACATTTTGCATACATAAATACCAATTTTATATAAATCACGTAACGTAATACACCCTATTAAATTATATTTATTATTTTTTAATCTCTTAAAATTAAAGGAATATTGGAATGAATAACTATAAGGGAGAACCGTATAACTGTAGTATTTGTGTATAGTCTTTCTGATTTTAAATAACTTAAATTAATATCACATTCATTAAAATCGTTACTAAAGAGTCACAAATAATCTTATTAGCATTAATAAAAGGTTGAATTTAGGACAAAAGTATGTTTGTTGTGACATAAAAATTAAAGGTTAAAATTTAACAAGCTCTAAACCATTTTTTTTTATTTTATTAGGTTAATTTTAGATTTTAGATGAAAATAGATAAAGCTATATGTCTTGAAATGCATATTTTTAATTTATCCGATCCTATTTTAAACACAGCAATAAATATATCTATGAACAACATAATTGTTACTTTTAAAAAGTCTATTTAAAAAGATTTAGGTGCTCTAAATTTTAAGTTCACTGACCTGCATCTCCATTACTTTCACTTTCAACACTCAGTGTCAGTCCCTCCATTTTTGCCAAGTCTTCTTATCAGCTCTTTATACTGACCATTTCTAAAAAAATGTTTTTTTTTTGGCTTTTCTAAAACTAAAAAGTTGCTCAAAAGGGAGCGCACTATCTCACACCACTGACAGGTTTTTCGGTTGTCTGACAACAGTGGGACAATTCCGTTCCATTTCCATGGTAATTGATTGATCAATGATCCAAGTTGGGACAGGTATCGTATAAGGTGGATTTCGCTTTTTCGATAGTTAATTATTTGGGTCGATATCTCGGGACAATGGACTTGGCGTCGAGAACTGTAACAAATTGGATAATAATGTATGGTGTTAACTGGCGACGTCTTGAAGACAATTTTCAGTTTCTGTATATTTTGCGAGTAGATTTAATTTTAGACAAAGCGTCGCGACGCGCATTCCGGAGTAATTCTTTTGTATAAAATGTCATATTATAGTTTAAGTCATTACATTTTTGTCTCCCTTCTAGGAAGATACAAAGTAACTCGCATATAGTCGGACATTTTTAAAATATATGTTTGGATTTTGAAAAATGCAGGATGTCAGTTTATATTTGGAGTATATACGCTTTATTTTAATAGATAGCAGGAAATGCTAAATTTTAAAGCTTTGGGTTTTGCTCGGGTTAGTTAGCAGTTAAAAGACTGTAACCAGAAGGGCAAGCGAGATAGGGCATTGCCCGAGTTGAAATTTATTTTACTTGACTTAGTGGATAGTCGTTACAAAAGGGTTGACTTTTAAAATTAATTAATTATATTCATAATCTAATTTTAAAACTGAACGTCAATAATTGAAGTCGAATATTTTAAATTTAAATAAACACTACCACCGTCTTTAGGTTCAAATGGAGACTAACCAAATGCTACAGCTTTAGCTTTTGATTTTGTGTTTTATGTTCTAATTAAACGCGTGTATTTATTATTCCAAATGAGAAGTTTACAAAAAATCTAAAGTGGGCTTAAACCCTTGAATCTTATATCTACATTTGCAGTTCAGCGAAAGTGGAAGATTTGGAAAATGTGCTTTAATTCTATGTAGATAAAATACAAGCAAGCTTCTCGACATTCTTCTAAATTTTAATCACCAGAATATACAGTGAAACCTCTCAACAACGGACAGTAGCCGTTCCACAGAAACTGTCCGTTGTATAGAGGTGTCCGTTGTGGGGAGTGAACAAATTAAATACCAATGTAATTTTATTTTTAAATAAAAAAATAATATTTTTAGTACAAATTATTAATACAAGTGTTACTACGTATACATCAACATCTTTTACATACATATATGCCTACAATAAAAATGTACTACCTAATATAAAATATTATACTACCTACATATACAGTTTGTTATAGTTCTTCTTTATAAAAAGTTTCTATTTAAAAAAAATTATTAAGTGTTGTTTGTCTTAAACTAGTTAATTTATTTTTAATAATTTGAGATTCCATTTTAGACGCAACTTTTTTTTTTCCCTAAAACAGAATCTCCAGATAAAGTTTTCAATATCCCTTAACATTTTATGTGCTTCCTTAATGTTCTTAATATTGTAAGAAATAATTTCTTCATCATCACTGTCAGATGAAATCTGGCTGTTCTCACTATTTTGAAATTCACTAATGCACTCACGTACACTGATGTTAGGATTTTCCGTGAATAAACTTTCATCAATTTCTGAATATGAAATTGTTCGGTAGAATCAGAATACTCCATGGATGACAAAAGTCGCTTGATTAAAAACTTTCCGTAGTGGTTTTTACAATTTTGAATCACGCTCTGGTCCAATGGCTGGCAATGTGAAAAAGTATTTTAACATTTTTAAACTCTAGTTTTGGATGAGAGGCAGCATTATCCAGAAATAAATGTACATTTCGGTTTTGCTTTTGCATTTTTCGGTCAAATTTCATCAACCAATCCGACATTATATCCTATGTCATCCATGCTTTCTTATTATAGTACCATTCAAGTGGCAATTTTTCCACGCTTGATCCTTTAAAACAACGGGTTTTTTTTTACTTTTTCCAATCACCAGTGCATTTTCGACTTCTCTATTCATAATACCGGACTGCGACGCTTCCTTTTATACCCCCACTCGGGGTCGGAGGTTATATTTGCGCAGGCGTTGGTCGTTATTTATGTTTTCCGGATGGTGCTGTTGTTGTTGCGCTAATTGCGCTTGAGTTTTTGCGATTTTAGATTTGTCGATTATTGTCTTCCATACTGTTGGTAGTTTTAATGATTCGTCCCTTTTATTTAAATCACCTTGTTTTTCAATTCCTATGGCTTCTCGGATTATTTTGGTTTTATAATGTTCTATATTGGCAATCTCCCTACACCCATCGAAATTTATTTTATGGCCGGTTTCCTGATGATGTAGGAATAAAGCTGAGGTTGTTTGTTTATTTCTGATGCTGAGTTTATGCTCTTCCACTCTTGCTGATATTCGCCTGTTAGTTTGCCCCACGTACAACTTTTCACCGTCCTGGCACGGAATACTGTATACTCCGTAGTTTTCCAGTTTGATTTTATCTTTTGGGTTTCCAAGTAGTTTACCTATAGTTGTTTGTGGCTTGTGTATTGTTTGTATGTTGTGTTTCCTAAGAATTCTTCTGTTGTGCCTTTTACATATGGTAAGGCTACGTGTTGCTTTCCCGGTTCATATCTTTTGTTGTTCGTTGTTCGGGAAACATGTGCATTGATAGCTATCTGTGTGTGTTGGTTTTCTATACACGGTGTATTCGAAATGTCCGTTATGCAGTTTTGTGACTAAAACATCTAAAAATGGTAGTTTGTTGTTTTCCTCTAACTCTAGAGTAAGTTGTATTCTGGGGTAGATTGAACTTACGTGAGTCAGAAATTTTTCGAGCTCTGCATGACCATGTTGCCATATAATAAGTATGTCATCCACATAACGAATCCATAATTTGGGCTTTAAACTTGCTTTTTCAAGAGCTTCTTTCTCGAAGTATATCATAAATAAATTCGCGACTACTGGTGATAGCGAGGACCCCATTGGAGGACCATCCATTTGTTTATACATTGGCCCATTGAATGAAAAATAAGTGTTTTTAAGGCAATGCTCCGAAAGTTTTATTATATGTGCCTGGAAATCCTCGTTCATAGCAATCTTGTCCAATGCTTCGTCGATGGGAATACTGGGATATAACGATTTGACATCTAGGCTTGCTATGATATCGTTTTTTTCAAGGACGATATCTCGTATATATCGAGTGAAATGCTCCAAATTTTTTACAAATGAATCAGCTTTTTCTACAGCTACATAATTTCAGAAAGGTATTTCTCCAGTTTTTGTAGCGGCGAATTAACAGCACTAACAATAGGTCTGATGGGCGCCCCTGGTTTGTGTATTTTTGGTAAACTATAGAGTTTAGGACATCTGCTTGACTGTTCCCGTGGTATGATTTTTTTGTTGAATTTCGGGGTTTATTGGTGAACTTTTTATTTTATTTTTAGTTGTTTTTTCTAGGTACGTTGTCGGATCCCTTGGAACAGGCCTATAACAATTGTCTGCATTTTTTGTACGTAATCTTGAGTATTCATAACCACAGTTGCGTTTACTTTATCTGCTGGAAGGATTTAGGGCCCTTTGTTCAGTGGCATTTAGGTTTTGTTTTGGTGTTTTGCTTGATTTTAAAATTCTTGCCACCTCCTGTCGAATCTGCTCTGTTTTTATTTCTTCAGAGAAGTGCAGGACAGCTTCCACTCCAGCTATTATTTCTTCTTTAGGGATTTCCTTAGGAGATATCGCAAAATTAAAACCCTTACTCAGTACGTATTTTTCACTTTCTGACATACTGTAGGATGATATATTACGTACTAATGTCTCGACGTCTACTGATGATCCTTGTGGCTGACTCGACTTTCTTAGATTTTCATACTTTTTCGAAAGTTTATCTGTCTTAATATTCTTATTTGATTCGGTTCGCCAAAAAGCCAAAGTTTCTATGCGATTCCACAATAAAGGGTGAATGATGTTATTTAGTTTCAGGTGTAACTTTAAAAGTTCTTTCTCTGTCTCGGCTAGTTGTTTGATGGATTTGTTCTTTTAATAACGCCTTACTAGCATTTTGAAGTATGGTGTTAGTTTTTCTAGTTTTTGAAATGATAAGACAACCGTGTAAAAGTAGGAAGTAAATCGCTGTCACGACACTTAATTTGAAAGGTTAGATCACATAAAAGATTAGTTTTTTTACCTCTCAGTGTGTTGATTTTTAGTTCTTCACGGATGGAAAAATACAATGTGTTTTCATTCCGGGTGTACATCCGTTCACTACTGTCGACAGTACAGACATTTTATTTGGCCGCCCTTTTGTCCCGCCATCGTGAATTCGCTCAACAATTTTATAAGTTCATTTCTAGATCATTAATTCTTGCACAGAAATTAATAATTGTAATAATAGATTGTTTTGCAAAATTTGTAAATTGGATAGTTTTTAGTAATAAATTTTTTAACATTTTGCCAGATCGCCATCTTATTCCGCCAAATTCAATTTTTACCAAAATGTTACCAAGTTATCCTCATAATGACCCTCAATTTTTGTCCAAAATTTGAAGTTAATCGGGTAAATAATTTTTTTGGCTATGCCGCGAAGAAGCAAATAGATAGACATACAGACGGACAGGAAGACAGACGCGACAAAGCGATAGACCGACGGAATTGAAAATACATATTTTTCGGCATCTAGGTGCCCTGAAACGTGAATATCTGCAAAAATCTGATTTTTTGACGTCTACGAACAATTTATTTGGGTGTCATTTTGTTCCGCCATCTTGAATTCTTACCATAATCTTAACAGTTCATCTCCACATCATACATACACAATTATTAATTATAATATCTTATTAGACCGCCGCACAGTAGAACGAGCTTAAGGCAGCCGATGGACATTGATTTTTGTGTTCATAATATTGGCTATATTTGTGTAATTAAAATAATTGGACCAGTTGTTATAAAGATAACTAAGGAATAGAAAGGTAGTGATATTTTTGGATTTGTATTTACTTATAAAATAAAAATTAGGTACATTGATATTAAATTAATATTAAATGAATGATGACGCATTATTAATTGTTACATATTATTAATAACAAATATAACACACTACTAATTACGTAAAAAATATGCTGCATTTCAAACTCGTTGTCCTATTAGAAGTATTTGACGAACGAAAAGAAGGAAGCCTTTCAAATTTTGATTACTTCCATAAAAAGCCTTAGCCTAGATCTTAAAATATTTTCGTAGTTGCAGTGTTGTCATATCTACTGGTAACTGACATAAACTTTATAATTTTAAATGGGTCACCTTATATTTTATTCTCTTTTTGGATTCTAAGAAAAATTACAATTATATTTTATGTCGATTACAGCGAGATGAAGCCAAAACACGAAATCGAAAACTACAGCACTGTAGGTGTCAATTTGACGTTTGCCAAATAACACAAAGCATTGTTTTGATGGCATACTAAGCTACTAGGTACGCATGTTACCCTAGGCCTCGTCTAAGCATGATACCGATTGCGCGCAACTTTTTTCGGATAGCTAGTTCAAAAAATTAGACAATAATAAATAAATAAATGACACTTTTTGGTACATATACACATCAGGGTTGCATGTTGCGAACTCGGAATCTTTAGAAAAATTCATGCATTAATCGACAATATTCATTAAAAATTCAAGGTTCAACAAAAAATAAAACACACGGAATTTCAAAACTTTCTAAACGGCATAGTGTTAGGCGCCTAAATGCACAACTTTACCATAATTTGACCGACTCTGTATCATCTCTTGAGGTTGTGAAGATCCCAATGATGAGGCTTGAATTCTCGAACCCTGCACATACAGGGTCTTCCATTGGGAAGGAAAAATCTATTTTTTTGACTTTCCCCGTAATTCTCAAGAAATTCAAAATAGCCAATCGATATATTTTAGCTCGGAGAATTCGAAAATCATAACAAAGAAAAACAATTGAATGAGAAACAAAAGACTTAAGGATGTTGCGTTTTCTAAACGAAACACCCTATATATTATTACATTTTTAGATTCTATGGTAAATTCTAAGTGTTTTTTAATAAGGGTACTATATATCTATCTTCAACTGTTTTGATTTATTGATGTTTGAAAATTGACATTTTTCCTTCTTTGAGCCGTCATAGCACTGAACGGTTGGACCTAGAGCAAACTAACTTTCACATTCCTATTTTAGTTTTTGATAAGCTATTTTATGATGGCAGTCGAACAAAAAAACGGAACTTATTTTGCTACCTATTTAATTGAATATATTCATATGAAGTGAAGGTGATGAAGGTGATCACCTTACTTTAAAATCGCTATAATTTTGACGTATTATTATGCCATCATAAGATAGCTTATAAAAAACTAAGATAAAAATTTGCAAGCTATTTTGCTCTAGGTCCAACCGTTCAGGTGCTATGACGGCTCAAAGAAGAAAAAATGTCAGTTTTTAAACATCAATAAATCAAAAACAGTTGAAGAAAGACATATAGTACCCTTATTAAAAAACACTTAGAATTGACCATAGAATCCAAAAATGTAATAATATGTAGGATATCCCGTTTAAAAAACTCAACATCCTTGGCCTAAGTCGTTTGTTTCTCATTCAATTGTTTTTTTGTTTTTTGATTTTCGAATTCTGCGAGCTAAAATACATTGATTGCCTATTTTTAATTTCTTGGAAAATATGGGGGAAGTCAGAAAAAAATCCTCCCCAATGGAAGAACCCTGTACACTGTTCGATTGATATTTTTAAATTTGCATTTACTGTTCCTAAAGGGGCTATCAAAGCTAAATTCAAAATTATAAGTTATGTTTAATTTATTTACCTTCATATGTATCACGTATCGCTAGATAATAAAAATTGCAATTAAAATAAATGGGTAATTTTGCTTTTTTTTTTAATTCGGGCACTTTGAAAACAGCTATACAAAGTAGACATGTTCATCTAAATTTATTTTTATCCCTTATTCCAAAATTCGTAAAAATTTTCAGTATATCCAGCGATACCTATGGCGAAATAGTGAAACCAAAAAACTAGCCCTATGTTATAGGAAAAGGCTCAAATATACTCCAGAAATTTAAAGAATGTACTTAAAATATTCCTTTGGGTAAGTACACCTTCTATCATATGTTTCTGCGAAACACACATTTCAATGCACTTTAAAACTCGCGAGTTTGCGAGAGTGTTAAGTGGGTAAGTAATTATTTCTAGAGAATGATGGAAATTGTTAAGGTGCAGCTATCGTACAATAAGAAGCAACCAAAATATTTATCAAATTGACACTTTTATTTTGTTTCAAATGTCCAACAGTTTACATCGGGTCGTTCCATCATGCGCCGTTTTGTTTAGCCATCTTGGATTCGTATCAAAATTTTACCAGTTGATTTCTACTTAATACTTTCAGTAGGCTATCATTTTGTTCCGCTATATTGGATTTTTACGAGAGGGTTACCAGTTCATCCCCATATGACTATATATTGTTGACCAAAATTTGAAGTCAATCAGGTAAGTAGTTTTTACTTCCCTCGTAAAAGGGAAGAGATTTTTTCAGATCTCCACGTTTCAGGTCCCTAGATAACGAAAAACATGTTTTCTCAATTCCGTCTGTCTAAGTGTCTGTCTGTTCGCCGCGTAGCAAAAAAACTACTTATTCGACTTCAAGTTTTGGTCAAAAATTAAAGGTCATATGGGGATGACCTGGTCACATTTTGGTAAAAATCCTATATGGCGAAACAAAATGGCGGCCTAGTGAAACGTTAAAAAAATATTCTTAAAAAACTACTCATCCAATTTATCTTAAATTTTGCAAAAACATCAAGTATTATGTTAAAATCAAGTGGTAAAATTAAACACATGAAACATCATTTGAAAGCTCCTGTTTCGCTCAGTATATTCCTAGATTTAAGTGCGATTCTGTTCTGCTATTTCAAAATGGCGACCGTTCAATTGTGCGTGGAAAAAAAGTATGGACTACCCCTAATAATTTGGTAGTCTCTAGGTTTTATAGAAAATGCGCGAACACTTTATTTTAGTATTCTAGTTTGTCACATTCTGATAACATTTATTTGTTTTTTTATTGACATCTGTCAAAAATATGACGTATTCGACATTTTTTTTAAATGGTAACATATGGCACGTAATACATCATGTGAAAGCTCTTGTTTCACACAGTATATTTTTAGATTTTAGTGCGATTCTATTGTGCCATTTCAAAATGGCGACCGTTCAATTGTGCGTGGAACAAAAGTATGGACTACCTCTAATAATTTGGTAGTTTTCAGGTTTTATGGAAAATGCTCGAACACGGTAATTTAGTTTTTATTTTCCCACATTCTGATAAAATGTATTAGTTTTTTTATTAACATCTGTCAAAAATATGACATTTTTTTAATCGCAACATATGGCATGTGACACATCATTTAAAAGCTCTGGTTTCACTCAGTATGTTCCTAGATTTTAGTCCCATTCGGTCGTGCCGTTTAAAAATGGCGCTTGTGCAATTATTTGACATTTGTCACATTTTTGACTGAGTCAATAAAAAAACAATATTTCATCAGAATGTAGGAAACTAAAAAACTAAGTGTCGTATCCTAGCATTTTTCATAAAACCTCAAGCCTACCAAGTTATTAGGGGTAGTCCATACTTTTTTCCACGCACAATTGAACGTTCGCGATTTTGAAATGACACAACAGAATCGCACTAAAATCTAGGAACATACTGAGCGAAACAGGAGCTTTTAAATGATGTATCACATGCCACATGTTGCCATTGAGCATTTTCCATAAGATCTACAGACTACCAAATTATTAGGAGTAGTCCATACTTTTTTCCACACTGTATATATATATATATATATATATATATATATATATATATATATATATATATATATATATATATATATATATATATATATATATATATATATATATATTTTACTGGATCCTAACTCCAAATAATACACCACTCTGATATAACAACAAGCGAATCGTTAATAAAAACCATTCAGAAACTTAAAATCTGGGAGATGTGCGGACCAACGGAGTAGGTAAAGACTGATGATATGGGTTTCAATTTAAGATGGCGAAAGAAAATGACGGCCAAATATTTTTTTTTAAATCAACGTAAAAAAATCTTGTTCAATTGATTTTAAATTTTGCGGAAAAATTAAATGTGAATATGGACATTTATTGAATCTATTTTAAAATATACCCAAAAGTCAAGCGTAGCATAGGTAGAAAGGAAATGGTAAACATATTGGTAGGAATCCAATATGCTGGACCCAATGGCGCCCAATAAAAATGAAGAGATAGTATAAATGTAACACATATATACTGTGACTATGTACTGAACCAACTTGGATCACACTTCACTCTTCTCAATAAAAGTAATAATTCATAACGAGGGAAGTTTCGGGTAAAGGAATTTACCGATTTTTTAGCTATGCCGTGCACAGACAGACCGAAAGACCGACGGACCGACCGTCAGACCGACGAAATTGAGAAAAAATGTTTTTGGGTATCTAGGAACCCTGAAACGAGAAGGTCTGCAAAAATCTCGGAGGGTGATTTTTTCACGATTACAAAAAGGAACAGTACTGGTATCGTAATAAGAGAGCAATGCAGATTTTAATATATTACTCCAGTTATCTACTAAAAAAATACATCCATATTTAGATGAAATGTTAAATATTGTTGTCACGGTAAGTTTTTTTTTAAATTCACACCTATCTATCAATCTAATAATCAAATATTGAAACTCAAATTTAATACTTTTTAAGCATGCTCTTGTTTTACACAATACAATATTAATTAATGGCATCACTTTCAAGTTGTAGAAAAGCGGCTATTCTGCAAGAAGTATTGCATCTAAACAAAAATTTAAAATCGAATTGTTCATAGAAGCATAGACAAACTATATATTTTTAAAAAGAGGGAAACGAGGAGATTTTATATTTTTAATAAAATGTAGGGTATTCCATCAAAAAAAAATAATGTCTTTCCCATTTTCTCTATTTTGCGATCGTGAGTTGTTTTTCTAAGCATCATAGTTATCACAATTGACCTCATTTCAGAATCAACAGGAAATATCAAAATATTTTATTAGTTTACGCCATATGGAATTTGAAAGTAATCGTATATGTAGTTTTTCATTTACGGCTAAGTTACATAGGAGTTTGGGGCACTTGGTACTAAGAAGTTCGCTTTAACATCTTGCCAAATATATGAGATAATAAGAAACGATAATAGACAAAACAAAGGAGATCAAATAGAAAACTTAAATGGGCAACAAAGTAAAAAATATTTTTTGATCTCGTAATTCGAATTGTTTTTATGACCAACGATATAATCCCCGCAAAACACATGAAAGGCTTTGGTATGCTCACCAGATTATCTCTCAGTCTGATTTAAATATACATTACAACTGACAGTGTATAATATTTATTCTCTTTTAACACGGAAACGTTGCAAAAATAAAACTTTACAGCCGGTGTGGGTATATTGTAGTTTGTCAAGAGCCATAAACTCATAACCTAGTTTATGCTATTGTAAATCTAGCCTTTTTCAAATTTATTTCTTGGCTCCAATTTTGTGATTTTCTGCTAAAAAAATAATTGTTCAAAAAGTACGGTTTAAGATGATATAAATGAAAACAAGTTTTTTTTCTGCGACCGTCTTACAGAACATTATCTTTGGTTTGTATTTGACACGCAAAGTTGATGTTTTATAAAGGCCATTTTACATGCTGCAATTCTTCTTTGCAATATGCAATAGTCTTGAACAAAAGCATGCGCAGTTTGACAAAAGGTACAAATGTATTGCCACTGCGCATGCTTTTGTTCAAGATTATTGCAACTTGCAAGAAAGAAATGCAGCATGTAAAACGGCCTTAAGAGTTAACACTTAACACACATTAACTTCAACTTCAAAACTGTCACTTAGGTAAACATCCAGCTCTCCAACTGCACTTCCCTCTTACCATGGAAGTAAAGAGAAAGAAGTAAATATTTATATCATGGTAAGGTGGCTTAGTGGTAAGAGAACTGGCTTCCACCCGGAAGGCGCGGGTTCGAAACTTGGCGTAGCAGGCACTTTTTAAATAAAGAGTGGTCGATATGCCTGGTCCGGTACCTTCCCGAGGTGCCTTTGGTCGTTGGGATAATAAAATAACGATTCTGTTCGTAGACTTAAGGTCGACTACGAACAGTAACAAGGCCTCTTACTCAACACATACACTACACCACACAACTGCGTAGAAGGCAACTGGAAACCACCACGTAGAATACATTCCCTAGTATAATGGACTAATGTAGTGCATTCAAGAAACCATATACATCTTAATATAAGATAGATTTTAAGGCGCTTACTTAGTTACATCGCCATCGCCATTACCCGAATATAAGTACGGTACTTGAAGAAGAAGAAGAAAGTTATTTTTAGAAGCATTGATTCAAATTCACACTTGCTTATTGATATTTTAATACTTTCCCACTATGACCTTGTATTAGTCCATTAATTACCTATGAAAGTTCCATATGGCATCACTTTTAAATTGTAGAAAAGCGGTAGCCGTAGTAATGAATGGGATAGTTCTCGGGCTATTAGTGGAGTATCAATGCTTGCCGCGATACAGAAAGAAGTTTCGTTCCACCGACGTAAGGACTATAGTACATTAAAGCCTAATCTATATCTAATTTATAAAAGACTTAGTTGATTGACTCACTCACCGCGCTCCAACTCCAAACGCTTGAGTAAAAGGCTGAATTATGGCATACAGGTTGATTTTAGGGTGTAGAGGTTCGATAAGAAGGGATTTTTCAAAACTCAAATTCCACCCCGTAAATATTACAATATTTTCTATTTAAAAAACGGTCAGTTTCTCGGAAAAACGCTTGAACACGTGTTTTTTAATTTATTTTCTTACTTATTTTAGGATTTTTTAAACATTCATATGGGTGTTCAAAGGAGTGAAACCACGACTTAAATGTATACTTCTATACTAATATATAAAAGACTTAGTTGACTAACTGACTCCTCACGCTCCAGCTCAAACCGCTTGAGGTAAAAGGCTGAATTCTGGCATACAGGTTGATTTTAGGGTGTAGAGGTTCAATAAGAAGGGATTTTTGAAAACTCAAATTCCAAGGGGGTGAAACCATCCCTTAAATATTATAATATTTTTTATTTTAAAAACGGTCAGTCCTTCAGAAATATGCTTGAACACGTGTTTGTTTAGTTTATGTTCTTACATATTTTAGGACTTTTTAAAAATTAATGCAGGTTGTTCAAAGGGTGAAACCACCACTTAAATCTATACCAATATATAAAAGACTTAGTTGACTGACTCACTGACTGACTCACTCATCACGCTCCAGCTCAAACCGCTTGAGGTAAATGGCTGAATTTTGGCATACAGGTTGATTTTAGGGTATAGAGGTTCGATAAGAAGGAATTTTTTAAATTCCAAGGGGGTGAAACCACCCCTTAAATGTTACATTACTTTTTATTTTAAAAACGGTCAGTTTTACAGAAAAACGCTTGAACACGTGTTTGTTTAGTTTATGTTCTTACATATTTTAGGATTTTTTAAAAATTCATACAGGTTGTTCAAAGGGGTGAAACCACCACTTAAATCTATATTAATATATAAAAGTCTTAGTTGACTGACTCACTCATCACGCTCCAGCTCAAACCACTTGGGGTAAAAGTCTGAATTTTGGCATACAGGTTGATTTTAGGGTGTAGAGGTTCAATAAGAAGGGATTTTTCAAAACTCAAATTGTAAGGGGGTGAAACCACCCCTTAAATATTAAAAAAAAATTATTTAAAAACGGTCAATTTTTCAAAAAAACGCTTGAACACGAGTTTTTTAATTTATTTTCTTACATATTTTAGAATTTTTAAAAAAATCATACAATATGTCCAAAGGGGTAAAACCATTCCTAAAATATTATAATATATTTTATTTAAAAAACCATTAGTTATTCGGAGAACGTTTAAACATAATATGCTCTATATTTTCTTTTTTTACATATTTTAAAATTTTTTAAAAACCCAGACATGTCCAAGAGGCTGAAACCACCCCTTTAATATTAATTTTTTTATTTAAAAAATTGTTATTCGGAAAAACACTTGAACACGTGCTTTTTATTATATTTTAAGATGTTTTATAAATTCATACAGGGTTTTCGAAAAAATCGGGTCATTGATTAATTTTTGCGATCTTTCTCAAACCGTTTGCCGTAGAGAGCTGAGCTAATGCAGACGGCTTGATTTTAGAGTTTAGGTTTAATAAGAAGGGATTCTTCGAAACTCAGTTTGCAAGGGGGTGAAACTACTCCCTAAATGTTTATAGTGGACTCGAAAGTTGTCAAAATAAAACCGCTTCTTGGTTTAGAGAACGAGCTATATTAACTCCAAAAAATAGCACAGCAGATGAAATAAATCTAACTTTATTGGAAAAAATTACTGCTTCACAATTAACATACTACTCAATAGATGTAGTTATAAACCAAGAAAATGCGGTTAATTATCCTGTTGAGTTTCTACACTCTCTAAAGCCTTCAGGAATCCATCCTCATGAGTTAACTTTTAAAGTGGAGGCACCAGTGATGCTTATTCGAAATTTAAACCAGCAAAATTGTGTAATGGAACTCGGCTATAGGTTAAAACATTACAAAACAGTGTAATAGAGTCTATCATTATTTCTGGCCCTGACCTGGGAGTAACAGTTTTTATACCACGTATCCCTTTAATTCCGTCAGACTATCTTTTTCAGTTTAATTAAACCTGTACCGTTTCCTTTAAAGCTATGTTTCGCCATGACAATTAACAAAGCTCAAGGGCGTTTCTTAAGTAGAGCTGGATGGCTAAATATGTAAATATCAAATAAGAAACTCTGTTTGTATTCTTACTCTAAGGTCAGCCCATGTTCGTCGATAAAACTATCTTTAAAGCTATAAAGCATCTTTTAAGTTATAAAATCACATTCATTTTTTAAATTCCACATTCAGAAGGCCTTGTCGAAGTAAAAAAAAATATGTATTGTGAATGTATCATATTTCACTCTAGAAAAAGGTTAAAGTAAATAAATAAATTAACAGAAAAAATAAAAAAATGAGAGTTTCCGTAGAGAAATATTTTAATTTACGTCATTCAGGAGGCTTTATAGAAGCTAAAAAAATATTTGTTGGATATATGACATTTCAGCTAAAGTTTACAAACTGCCCTCGGAAAATGGAAATGACGTATTTTCACAGGAACATTTTTGCATTTTTATGTTCAGAAAAATTTGTAGAATGCAAAGTAAAACAAAGTTTTCATGTAACTGTTACTGGTTTCAGGTATTCTAAAGTGTGGAAAATGGAAATGATGATTTGGGCGTCATCTTCCAGATTTAAAAATTAAGAATATTAATGGCAGTAAAGTAAATCTTTTAAATATTTATAAAAAGTGTATTTTTAGGTGATTACATTGCGAAAAAATGTAAAATTTTACAAATCTATTAGAGACGTCAATATTATAAATATTTTGTTTTCGTTAGACAAATTACATTTTTACATGTTTATGCCATAACCACATGAAATGAATCAAATAGTGTCTGACATGTTTTAATTTATTTGTAAAAATATCGGTATCGTTTTGTTACCAACCAAAAATTTCATTTCAGATATGCAAATTTTTATGTACGAAAACAAGCAAAAGTTTCTTTGAACTCAAATATATAGTATATGTCATAATAAATATCTGTATCCAACAATTTTATTATAAAAGTAAACTAATTATACAAATTCTTCTGTGAGAAAATCCTAGCTTTTATAAAAAAAAAATACAGTAATAAATGGAATAAGTTTCTCTTAAGTAGAATTCTGAGGGCATATCAAATTAGTTGTTTGCAATTTATTGTTTTAACACTTAAAGCAAATGTATGGGTTTTACCGTTTCAGAGAAATGTCAGCCAAGAACACAATCTTATCAATACTAATTGAAGTTCGAATTACATATCCGTATTTATTTTGGCGGTGCCCGTACAAATGTTGCTTACGTAAATTTGTTTTGTGTTATTTAAAAAGTAAATGCGTGGAAACCATTTAAGTCAAAGTATATTTTAGATTTTACCTTTACTAGAGACCGTGAGGTGGCTAATTCCACGGTATTTATACCAATCAAACGCACTTGATTGCACTTTATTTATTTTTACTTCAATTCCTGAAATAAATTCTCACTACAGCAGTTCACATAGGGTTTTCAACCTTTCTCCAGTCGGGAGGATAGTCCACCTTTGGGCTAATATATCCTCCGTCCTCTACAGCTACTCTGTCCTCCTTAAGGTTTCGACATTTTAAATTCTATATAATTCAACCAGATCAAAATTAAAAGTAATAAACAAAAGAAAACTATTTTATAATGATACTCTTAAATAGATATATAAGTAGTACCTCATTTTTCTTGATAAAGAAAATTTTCTTTATAAGAAAAGTTATGTCAAAAAGGGCTTTACCTATTTTTCTACCAAAGTACTTATAATAACTCTTATTTTATTACGAAAAGTGAAATATATATGTATGTGATTTATCAAATAGGACATCACATACCATTTGCAAATGTAAAAACATTATTTTATACTTTTTAACTTATTTATCTATTTAAGCCAATGATTTATCTTGTTTTTCTTTAGATTTCTATTAGTCCAGGAAAGGATCAGTGGCAACTCGCGGGTGAAAAAGTAAGTGAAGTGCAAATGAAGCAAGAAAATATCGCAATAATTTTTTTTACAGAATTTTTTTAATGTGGAGGGGGTAGAATATTTTATCTTACCTAAATTTTGTATACTAAATCAATTATTCTATCCTTCATAGCAGCAAATTTATTTATAACATCTTCATAAAATGGATGGGTTGCCCTAATCTCCTCCAGAAATTCCTTTTCAACTGAAATATTGCCAAGAGAAGTAAGTCTTTCTTGAGATATTGAATTTCTTAAATAAGTTTTTATACATTTGAAGCAAGAAAAACTTCTTTCCGCTGAGGCACTTGTCGACGGTATTGTCAAAATAAGGGAAAGCAATTTATATGCTTCGGTAAAAATATATTTATTTTCATTATTTTTTTCACTCGCTCTTGCAGTGATATATTCCAATTACTTTCATTGGCAAAAATGAGACCAGGCTCATTTTTAAGTCGTTGACTTTTTAAAAATATTTCCCCACATAAAAGTTTTTTACAGTCTTGAGTGTCTTAGTGTCACTTCCATTAAAATATGGTCCAATATTTCATAAAAAAGGGTTGTATACTTAGCCCCAATTTCTTCAGGTGAAAGCTTAGCAAGCTCACGTTTGTAATGATTTATTTCTGTAATAGAATTTGCTTTATCAAACATAGTACTAAAAAAATGTTCATTTCATTTTTTACAGAGCGCCTCATAACAGCGTTTTATATTGGATATGCAAAAATGAATGTCAAGCGATTTTTTTTAAAGAACGTCAAATGGTATGTCCATGATTGAGAAAATGTCATTAAACACTAATGCCAGAAACGTGGATTCAAAATCGTTCATCTCACCTAAAAATCCTTTCGCAAGGCAGATTGAATTTTCATCAGATTTGCTACAGTTTTTAATAAATTCAAAGACATTTTTTCTTCATTCTTTTAATTTATTCCAGTCTTGAACAATCATATTTATTAACTTCGAATTTGAAGTTTTAACAACACCATAAATAAATATAACACAAAACAGTCAAACAAACTGTAAAGGAACTTACCGGTTGCAGCGAAATCCGCGAAAATAAAAGTAAACAACCACCGCAAACTGAACGACACGTGGGTGTAGTATACTGCGCGTGCAATTCACCGAGAGCGTTGTATGGCACTTGTTAACATTATTCTTCCATGCGGTCGACGTCTTCGCGTACGCGTTGTCATGACAACATAGTAGGAAAATCGTAAACTAAATATAGCACCTCCAGCAAAGTCGAAGCGGTTTGCGCCACTGTTATAGTTGTTATAATAAAGTTCGATTGAAAGTTTTAAAAAGACATGCCGCCAACGGTCAAGTAAAATATTTATTCGAGATGTACGGTTTATTTTTTACCAATTAGGTGAATAAATGAATGTAAAAACTAAAATTGTAAGAGATATATAATAAATATAGTTAGATGTTTACTTGTTTATTTTTCTTTGTGAAGTAGCACTTCACCTACTTCACCTGAATAGCCGCCACTGGAAAGGATCCCTGGAATTAGGAAAATTTAGAAGCAGACCATTTTTTAATACTTCTATTGAACTAGTCAGAGTTTACATTGCTAGGCCCTAAATAAGTTAAAGAAAACACAAAAAAGATGCCAAAATATACAAAATAGAGCAATTATGGGAAAAACGAAGGTCAGGATGTCGTGTAAAAAATACTCCTGATAACTGTTTTCCTGGATACATGGATACATACATGAGATAAATCGATTGGAATCTATATTTAAATTTCTCCCACTGACATCTTTGTCATCTAAAAATCAAACTAAAAATATGAAAGTTCATTTCTTCTCTCCACGTACACAAAAAATGATTTCATATGTAAAAAACCCCAGAGAGAGAAGGGGATTATTTAATAGAAAAAAGCCTATTTTGACAGTGTGAGTAAGGGATATTTAAATTTCTCAAAACTGAAACACTACGATAGAATAAAAAACTTATTAAATTAAAAAGTAAACAAAGCTTTCTAAGGCCAGTAAATGTGACTCGATATCATAATTTTTGTTGATTTAATAAAAATAGCTCATCATGAGATTTTTGAAAAATCAGGGAAAGTCTAAAAAGCAAGTAATGATTGACCTCCTAAACAAAACTAGGCTTTTAATGCAATACTATTGTTCCAGGTCCTGACCTGACGCACTTGAATAAATAATTATTATAAATAGTTAAAAAAACGATTTCCTAAATCTACAAAACTGTATAAATATTAGGCAATAACATTTAAAAGTGTACAGATAAAAAACTAATTATTTTGGGATTCTTTTTTTTTTAAATTACTTTTAAAACATCAAAAAATAATAATTTCTAGCAGTTTATTGTAAATTTAGTTTGCGCGTTCCCAATTTTCAGATTTTTCTTTTGACATGTCAGTGGTAGAGGTTTAACTACATTTCTGAAAAAATCAGAGCGGGACCATTGAGCTGACAACCTGACAACAGATTGTAATGGTGAAGCGAAAAAGTAAAATTTAATCACAGTTTCAATGTTCGACTGGGTCAAAAATACTTTACTTTTGCACTAAGATATCAATTTTGTTAATGTAAAACCAAATAGACGTGTTTTATGCTTTTCTAATACTTATATTATTTTTTTTTAATTCATAAAAATAATATATCCGAAATTGTGCAAAAATGTAGAATCAGCGGCGGATAACACTTTTTTATTTCTACCAAAATGCTACTATTTAATCCCCATAAAGTCAATTGCGTACGTAGTTCTTGGCTATGCAGCGAACAGAGAGACCGACAAAATTGAGAAAACATGTTCTTGGGCATCTAAGGACCCTGAAAAGTGAAAATCTGAAAACATCTCGAAGAGTGATTTTTTCACGATTGCAATCGAGGGAAATAAAACAATGGTTAATGCGCCAGATAAATATCCCTTTGTCCTCCTTTGGAGCCCAAAGCTGTCAACCCTAGATTCACATAATGACCGTTTGTATCTGCCTTTAAATAGCAAGAAGAATTGACTGGTCTCGTAAACGCAAGATGCACGATATTATAGCAACTGGAATATGGTATTTGGTTACCTAAATGCAAGCTAATCTTGATTTGCTAAGTAGAGTTTTACTTTATTAATTGATTTATGACATTTTATCCAGAGTGTGACATTTTTGCTTCCTGCTTAGAGTAAGCTAGAGATTTGCATATCAACTGTGTACTGCTACAAGAAAGTAATATTTTATCAATATACAGAGAACTTTGGGTTTAGAATAAATATATTACCTTCACAGAAATGTATAGCACTCTAGATTTAGTAGTAGTATTTTTAATTTAACTTGATTTCACATAGGTATGTTTTGTTTCTGTGTAGCTTTACTTATGCTAGATATTCGTGAGGGGAATCATATTTATTTGCATCTTCATTCAGTGTACTTTAGGGTGTAAATCGTTTTTTTTCCTCGTAATATGTTTTTTATGAAACATTTCCAATGGCTCCAAAAATTTAATTCGCGAAAGCCTAGTTGACCCCAAGAACATTTTATCACCCCCTGTTCACATAAAATTCTGACTGATGAAACATTTGTCAAAGCTCTAGATAAAAATGGTGGTTGTTTTTAGTACTTAAAGAAGGCATTTTTGTTGGGCCTTTAATAATAAGAAAGTTAATGAATAATAATGAAATTGAGATGATTATGCCGGTTGAAAAAGAAGCATGGATAGCTTTAAAAGAGGCAATAAATAAGTTCCTAGGAAACCACAAAGACCCAGAATGTATAAATATTGTTGAAATAATTAAATACATTTAGGGAGTTAGCCTGTACTTAATACGAACAAAAAAAATCACTTTATACATCCTCATCGTGCCTATTTTCCGGGTAACCTCGGTAATGTCAGTGAAGAGCAAGGGGAGCGCTTTCACCAAGACATTAAAGAGATGGAAAGGCGATATCAAGTGCGTTGGGATGTCAAAATGATGGCCGACTACTGTTGGATGCTTAAAAGGGACCGTCCTACTATACGGTGGCGCATCGAAAACGAATCAGAGACTTTTAGAAGCAGCTCATAATTTTTTTTGAAAAACGCTCGGACTCGTCGACTAAATAAAATCACGTTCATACCTGCAGGCCTCTTGGCGGGGGTGGCACCACCCCTAAAATCTTAAATGGAAATGGGTGTCGAGTAATATCATCTTATTTTAAAGGTCTTTCGATTACCTTCAAAATAATCAAAATATATAGTTTAGTTCAGTAGGTTTAGAGATTGATTGATTTAAAGCTTAAAGTAAACTTTAATACATAAAATTAGTGGAGGTCAATTAAAGCAAGACATTTGCCAGCAAGTGGTGTAAAAATAAGCAATGAGGCTACTGATATTATTATTTAATGCATTTTTAACTCTTGCGTCACTTACGCAAGCATACGAAGTTCTTTAATTTTAAGAATTTAAAAACTTGAGACTAAAAAAACTGCACAATAATAAATATTAAGAATACGCGTTACCCAAGTAAATGTTCAAAATGGCCATTTCCACTCACTAAACTCAGTCTCCATGCAGTAATAGAGGTTTTGCTCAAAACGTTGCCGCACATTCTGCAATATTTCAGGAGTAATTTCAAGACACTCATTTACAATGCTGTCAAAACTCTTTTTTGGCTTTTTCGCAACTGAATAAAAATATTTAAGTTTAAATTGATTGAAGCAAATATTTAATAAAATTACGATTACATAATATAAACAATATTATTTAAGCAAGCATAATTGACCCCATAGAAAGAAATGCAGAGGTGATAAATCTGGCGATCTTGGGGGCCATTCAATAGAACCTCTTCTTCCAACCCATCCTGGAAACGTCTGATCTAAATATGTTCGAACCAATATTGTATAATGTGGCGGGGCACTGTCCTGTTGGAACATCAACCTATCCTCAACGTATCGCCGATAATTCTGATTTTCAATTATTGCTGTTAACGCTGGATCTATGGAGTCTTGTAATAATTGTAAATATATTTCACCTGTCAAATTTCCAGGCAAGAAATGATCGCTAAAAATACCAGCCAAACATTTAATTTTTGTGGCTCTTGGGTGTGTACCTCATGATAAACTCTGGGATTAGAATCGGACCAATATCGGTAGTTATGACGATTTACCATGTCGTTTAAGGAAAAAGATCATTCGTTAGAGATATGTTGAATAGAAGATTTTCATGGTTTATAATTCGTTCCCTCATAACTTCAAAATATTGTCATCGCCGATCAAAATCGCCTTCATTAAGTTCTTGCACAAGGTGTATTTTGTAGGGATGGAAACTAATACCAGACACAGTTTCCAATTGGCGGGTTCTTAACGTAGGATATACCGTCAATACGTATTAATAAAAATGCGTGGAAGATGTCTCATAGATAATCAAACCAATCCAATTTTATGTATTTTTAGGCTTTAGATTTGGCATGCTTAAATAGTCGTAAGCAAATTTCGTGCTTTAATTGATCTCCACTAATCTGATGTATTAAAATCTACTTTAGGTTTTAAATCAATAAATCTCTTAAACTACTGAACTAAAGTACATGCATACCTTTAAAATGAGGTGTCACTCGACCCTCCTTTTCATTTAAGATATTAGGGGTGGTGCCACTCCCGCCTAGTGGGCTGCAGGAATGAACGTGATTTTATGATAATTCGACGTTTTCGAGCGTTTTCAAAAAAAATAATGCGGTGCCCGTAAGTGCATCTGTTTAAATGTGAATGTTCCTGTATATAAATATATATATATATATATATATATATATATATATATATATATATATAAATATTCTTTCTCTTTACATTTTTGTAGTATTTTGTTTAAAAACCTTATGTGATAGGAAAGAATTGAAAAAATATTCGAAATCAACATCACTTAAATACCCAATATCAGTTAAAACATTCAAATCACATTTTAAAACATTTAATCGCAGGCTTCTATAGAAAACGCCCTAGCGTTATACCTCTGTGTAAAAACCAAAAAGCTATCCTTGGTCTAATATAGTTGTGATTTAAAAAAGTCTGGAACAACAACTTTAAAGATTTTGGTAGGATTGTAATTAAATTCAGAAAGGGTTAGAAAGTTATGCGCTTTATAAAATGCCTGTTAAAGAAATCACATTCTCAAATTTCCCAAGTATTTAATTTTTGTAATTATATTAAATATATTCTGCAGCAAAGTATCGAACATAAGTATTTGATTTATGGCTGATATGTTTTGTGAAGTTTTATAAATACACAAGTGCGAGTAATAATTATTAGACGAAATAAATCAGCTGCTATTGGAAAAACAAGCTATTATCATTACCATTGCAAAAATTATGACAACAAAAGAATGTTAAATTTAAGAAGGTTAATGTGGGTACATTATAATTAAAGAAAAAATAGATTTATTGCTTGGCAACCTGTCCAGCATGTGAGTCATACCTATAACATATTCCTTACGTTATTAATTTCGCTTGGCATCAAATGATTAACCTGTATAAGATAAAAATGTTTTTGGCATGTCGTAAATGATTTACGCACGTTTAGCAACATTATTAATGAAGGGTCTACCTAAACGATTTGAAGTTTACTTGTTATAATAAACTGCAATAGATTACATATTAAAATATTATATTATAGAGGCAAAATTATGGCTAAATAGATATACAAATTAGTTATGCTAAAGGAATGCATAAGTCAAAGTCCCAGCTATTACTAACAATAAATGCCTTTAGAGAAAGAACATAAAAGATATAGTTTGAGAGATGTTGGTGCTTTTTGGGTGGATATTAAGACAGTAGATGACTGTGGCAAGAGCCTTTCGCCTATTAAGATGGACTTCGGCCACCCAACCTCAGTTCTGAGAGACAGCAGTGTATAACCAACGTATAAATAAACTTTGGACAATTCATGATCTGTCATGTCATTATTGACATGTTATTAACTTTCCACAATTCACCTATGTAGTGTATGTAAATAAAAATGATTTGGCAATATCAATAAGTACTTGTTCATAAACTGATTTTAAAGTAAACCTAACAGGCTTTGACTGTGACGTCATTTTCTTATATTTCTTTTTATAGTCCGACACACAATACATTACTAACTAATACCTTTATACTTTATGCCTGCCTGTGCATCTGTTTTGGCTAATAAATAATTCCGGACCAGGATGGTAGTAGGAAGATTGAAACAATAATTATATATGTACGTACAAAAATTTATTGCGTATTGCTGACTTTAACACAAATTAGCACAAAAAAGCCGTACTATATAATTTTTATTATTTCGTTCCAAAAAAAAAGGTTATTCTGATATCTTCAAAACTAAATAAAATAAAAATGGGTGGAACGTGAGAGTAAAATGGATCATGCGCTTGTCAATTTTTTTAAATCGAAATTCAAATATATGCAGGAATCGCTGCAACGTTTCGCGACTAGCAGTGACCCTTTGCTAATAACTTTTCGCAAGAATCAAGTGATGGAATCTGTTTAAGCTTATACATCTCATACAATTCCCTGCAATTAATTCTGCATCACCATTCCCAAACAATTTCATTGTGCCTTTGTCAGATCTGTTCTTCCTCTCCAGTGAATTGTCTTTGTCAAGGAATCGACGCAAGATAGACCTTGGAATGCCGGTTAACTCCACTTAATGGTAGCTTCTATGCCCTTTGACGCCTTAGAAGTCCTGCAGACAAATATTTGAAGGTTAATGAACGTTTCTTGATTTTACTGCATATAAATATTAGTGAATGCGGTTTAAAGCTTTGCATTAGTATGTGAGTTATCATTGGCGGGTGTGCTATAGTCAAAAGTACTGTAAGGAGTCGCAAAAGACGTCACCGTATGAATACAATTGAACAAAACAGAGATAACAGAAAATTTTAAAAATATTCAAAATAAAGCCAACAGCTGACTTCCAAGTATTTAAAAAAAATGGGTTAGGTATACTTTGGATTACATTCCAAAACTGAATTGTATGGAGCAGCGTTAATATTTTTTATTTTTCCTATTTTTAGTGAATGTTCCTTCACCTATTTTGAGCATTTAAAAAGAATGGGTATTATTTGTAGTAATTTAATTTTTCAAATTAAGTTTTTTTACATTTTTAGAAAAAAAAATGTTGCCTTTTATTGATATTGTTATAGCGTAAAAATCGTTTTAAGTAGTTTATCGATAGAACCACTTCATTCTGCAGATAAAATGTTTAAAACATTTTTTAGCTTCTATTCAATTAACAGTAATTTGAGTATTTAAACAAAATAATACTTTTTTTATTTGGAGATTCGGAAATTTTTAAAACTACTTATTTATTGTGAATAAATTAGAGTGATTGTTTTATTAGATATATCTAAGAAACAAAAATATATATATATATATATATATATATATATATATATATACATTTTACCTTGATATTACAATTCTCTTGCAGCACATCGGTAAATCGGCATTTTGTTTTTTGCTCGTTTATCTCTTCAATTCCGTCGTTAGATTCACAGTTTTCAACCCGCGGTCTAAACATTTTAAAAATTACTAATAACACCTCACAGAAAGATTGTTACTCTAAAAATAAATAATACTACTGAACACTGCTAATGCCACAGTTCAAATGATTAACCCTTAAGTGCCTATGCGGGGTCCCGCTGAGACCCCAAGTTGTAATTTCATCTAAAATCTTTTTTATTTTAAGACATTGGCAACATCGTATATGTCGGTAAATACCTGCTTGAGTGGTGCGAAAAATTTGCGTTATTTTATACGATTTTGTTATCAGTCAAAATGAATAGCAAGCGCAGTTAGGAGAAAAACAAGCCCCTTACAGATAAGGAGCATCAAGAAATAGTGAACAATTTAGATTTGGATGCAGAAATAGGGTATAATAGCGAAAATCCTTCGTACAGTGAGGGTGATCAAGACTTGATGCAGGAAAACGTGTCGGAAACGGAGGATTATCTGGAAATACAAAGTGAAGTGGAGTCAGACGCCGAACCTACAGAACCAGAAGAAGATGCTGAGGAGTGCGGTGGTCCAATATATACGGCCAAATCGGGTTTGCAGTGGAATAGTGTGCCTTTTGTGAAATCTAAAATGCTTCAAAGATATATTATAAACGTACGTCCAAGTATTACGAATTACAGTAAGGATGCTAGTTTTTAGATTTTTTCGATCTATTTTTGACAACGGAAATGAAAGAAATCATTTGTCGTCATACTAACGAAGAAGCTCCTAGATATTTTAATGAGTGGAATACCAAAAATTCAAGCAACAAAAAACAATGGGCGGTTCTTGAAAATGATGAACTCGATAGTTTTTTGGGAGTACTTCTAAAAATAACTGCACTGCGGTGTAGAAAAAAATCTACTCGTGAAATGTGGCCTACTAATACTTCCATACGTCGATCATTTTTTACGGCTGCTCTACCGGGGGACAGATTTGAAGAAATATCACGATTTTTACATTTGATGACAAATCAACTAGGGCTGAGCGAAAGAAAGAAGACAAGTTAGCTGCGATAAGAGGTACATGGGATATGTTTGCTGAAAATTGCAGAAAGGCTTTTGAACAATATGAACATGTAACCATTGATGAACAGTTGGTTTGTTTCCGCGGAAAATGTCCATTTCGACAATATATAAAATCAAAACCGGGAAGATATGGTATAAAAATATGGGCAGCTGCTGATGTAAAAGCATCATATTTATGCAACCCTCAGGTGTACTCTGGAAAACCCTGTGGAGGTGTAACAGAAAAGAACCAAGGTTTTCGTGTTGTATCAGACTTGGTAGTACTCTATCATGGCAGTTGGCGAGGAATAACCACTAATATTAAGCCAACATGACAATGACAAAATTTGTACAGACATGCAAAATAAGCTGTATATGATTTTAGATTACAACGCAACTAAGGGTAGTGTTGATAATGCAGAGAAACTTTATAGAGAGTATTCGTGTAGCAGAAGAACAATTCGATGGCCATATAGATTATTCATGAACATGATAGATATTTGTGCCTCAAATGCTTTTATTTTATACATTGAAAAAAACCCTGATTGGCAAAAACAAAATTTCTCGCAAAGACGCTCGTTTCTTTTGAAATTAGGGGATAATCTTGCTTGGAAAAATATGGAGAAAAGATCCCACTACAAAAACCATAAGAAACACGTAATATCAGCTCTTCAGGATTGCGGCCTAGTAGAGGAAGACCAACATGTTCCTCAATCAGTAACTCCTGCTAGAAAATGGGCTAGATGCTATCAATGCCCTCGAAAAAGCGGCAAGAAAGTAAACACAACTTGCAGTGTTTGCAAGAAATTTATATGTGAAGTTCATAGGAAAAAAGAGCAAATAATTACTTGTACCACCTGTTTGTCAAACTAATATACTTTTGAATGCGTTAATATTTTATAATATAATAATTTTGCCATTTTCTTTTTTTTTTTGTTATGGAATAACGTCTAATTTTTTTTAGATCTTACCTAATAGACTATTTGTTATACACGAATATCGTGTCTATTTAGGTATTTAATTTAAATTAAATAAATATGTGCTTAAAATTCTTCAAGTTGCATTATTTTTTAGCGATACATTTAAACATTTACATATATATATATATATATATATATATATATATATATATATATTATATATATATATATATATATATATATATATATATATATATATATATATATATATATATATATATACTTGTACCACGTGTTTGTCAAACTAATATACTTTTGAATGCGTTAATATTTTATAATATAATAATTTTGCCAATTTCTTTTTTTTTTTTGTTATGGAATAACGTTTAATTTTTTTTTAGATCTTACTTAATAGACTATTTGTTATACACGAATATCGTGTCTATTTAGGTATTTAATTTAAATTAAATAAATATGTGCTTAAAATTCTTCAAGTTGCATTATTTTTTAGCGATACATGTAAACATTTACAAATATATATATATATATATATATATATATATATATATATATATATATATATATATATATATATATATATATATATATATATATATATATATATATATACAGGCAAGTAGTTTAATAATAAAAATAAAATACTGACCTGTACGGAGAAACGCTTGTAAACCAGACGTCAATTGCTTTATTGGGGTTAAAATGCCACTTGATCATTATGAGCCCGGCAACTTCATGACCATTTATCGTGTGTCGGACTATAATTCGTAGAAAACGTAGGGACTAAAAGATTTTAATAAAAAATGATAGTCGCCTCTACAGCCGTTTGATTTTTTTTACCTGTTCGTAAATATCAGTGTCAAAATAAATCACCAAGCTCAATTATTAATTTAAAATGTGCTGTCATTTTTGAGTTGGACCAGTAGCAGCTTAGAGAAGGGTTATCAATTGACTTCACTAATGTTCTAACGAGGGCGTCAGAGGCGTTAAAAGTAAGTCAAGCTACTTTGTCTCCCATTAAAAAAATTGAGTTCCATAAGACGAAACATATCATAAAAATAACGACATACAGGACAAAATTTCGGATTTTATGAAGAATATAATTAGGGATACAATTTATATGATGTATGTTATGGCGGTTTTTTTAATTATTCCCTTTCTTCTCGGCGAGGTTGGTGCCGTATTATAGCATGCAGAGGAAAGAAAACTAATAACCGAAAATATTTAATAGAACGTTGTACTCCAATATTTTTTGACAAAACATGGACATTCAGTAAAGACGTAGTTGGCAGTAGGGCACTTCTTCTACCAGTTCTGCATACACAGACAACCGAGGGTAATACATTTTAAATTTTTAGAAAGAAATTGATAGAAGAAAATGTAAGCTTGGTACCTCGAAGCGGGACTAAAAAGGCAGACTATCACGACAGCATGAATACAAATTTTGAAACATGGTTCCAGACGAAATTAATTCCAAATTTACCTCCAAAATCCTTAATTATTATTGATAAAAAATGTAAATAGACATTTTAAGCTATTTTAAATTTTCAATTTTATTCACAACTTGTGACATATGTTTCGCTAACACTGTAGCTTCGTTACTCAGACGGTATGAAAACTCATATACAATTTGCTAAATGAGCTAATTAAGGGTTACTTTTCGGGCTCTAACGTTTGAACTGACATTATAATTTAATGATATTTTAATATTTTTTATAGGCGCTAAAGACTCATAAAATCATATTATTCTAGATGTTTGATTCGCTGCGCGGTGATACCGTATTTTGGGCGAGGCATTAAGTAGGCTTTGACCTCGGCGAATCATTTGTCCGAATCTAATCTTTTGTTTTTGTGGATTTTCAAACTTTGAATAGCCATGAAATCCATGCGAACGAATTATATAAAACATGATGAATAGTGTGGTTGAAATATTCGACATATCGTTGATGATTCGCCATTTTGCCAAATGTATGAGGCTTTAGTGAAAACATCTTATCAAAACTGCTTGATTTACTGAGTACACAAGAATAAAGTACTTGAGCATAATTTCTATAATGAATATGCGGACATGTATACATACGGTAAATGGTCATGAAGTAGCCGGGCTCATAACGGTCAGGTGATATTTTACCCCCAATAAAGCAATTAAGGTCTAATTGTCAAGCGTTTCTCAGTACAGGTCGATATTTTATTGTTATTATTAAATCATTTGAACTGCTGTATTAGCAGTATTCAGTGGTGTTATTTATTTTTAGAGTAACAATCTTTCTGCGGGGTGTCATTAGTAATTTTTAAAATGTTTAGACCGTGAAAACTGTGAATCCTACGATGGAAATGAAGAGATAAACGAGCAAAAAACAAAATGTTATTTACCGATGTGCAGCAAGAGAAGTGTTTTACGAGTATATCAAGGTAAAATTTATATATAGATATATATATATATATATATATATATATATATATATATATATATACAGGGTGTTCAAAGTTAAGCTGGCACCATTGCGAACTTTTTCGTTATGAGAGCTACGATGTCGGTTAAATTATGAAAGTTTCGTATTTTTTCTTGCTGGTTTGGATAGCGAAAGCAGAAAAACAATAGAATGTACGGTTCTCGAGATATTTGCAAAAAAGTATATTTCTTTAATTGAACACCCTCTATATGTCTACTTCATTTGACTATAGCACATCCGCCAATAATAACTCACATACTAATGCAAAGCTTTAAACCGCATTCACTAATATTTATATGCAGTAAAATCAAGAAACATTCAGTAACTTTCAAATATTGGTCTGTAGGACTTCTAAAAGCGTTAGAGGGCATAGAAGCTACCATTAAGAGGACAGTGGAATTTACCGGCATGACCTCTATTTTGAAGAAAATACGGCTTATTACTTTTCCGCATATCAATTATTTATGTCAAAGTCAGCAATACGCAATACATTTTTGTACGTACGTTTATAAACACTGTTTCAATTTTCCTACTACCAGCTTGGACTAGAATGATTTATTAGCCAAAACACATGCACAAGCAGGCGTAAAGTATAAAGGTATTATTTAGTCATGACCATTTATCGTGTGTCGGACTATACCTATATATTGTATAGACAAGCAGTCGGCAATGTTGTGGAGGCAAGAAGAACCAAAGAACCTTTGAAAGGGTTAATGATAGCTTATGTCAAACAGGTAAAAGTCAGTTGAAATTAAAAATAAAATACTACTGGCCCGGCAGACCTTGTTCTGCCTTTTCTATTAGATGGCGCGATGAGTTTTCAGTGGAATTATAAGAAAATGGGACTCATTCACCATATCGTCCAGAAATGTTATTTAAAAAAAAAACATTGGTTTTTCTTCAATAAAATTTCAAATTCTTCTTACCTACACACAACGGCCAATTGTCTATAAATTAGCTGGACGTGAGCTTTAGTGGGATGTAATAATTACAAATTTTATTATTATAATGCGAATTATTAGTTACTAGCTGGTCCAGCAGGTTTTTTCCGTTAGATGGCGCGATGAATTATAAGAATATGGGGCGCATTCACCACATCGTCCAGACATATTATTGAAGAAAAACATGATGGTTTTATAGAAAAAATAAGCATTAAAGCAAAATAGTGTTGAAAGGTCTCGGTAACCAGACGATCATTTCAAAAAAAAATCATGTAAACTGGTGCAGTACAATGTTATTCTTTCAAGAACTTGCTGAAAAATATGGCTTATATTGGATTAGTTGTTGTGTTAAACTAGCTTATGTTAGTAAATTTGATTATCAAATACATTTCGAAAGTCAATACTTAAATGTGTTAAATGACAAACCTGATTTTTTTCAAAAACGGCTAAATTAATCCAACAAATGAAGGGTACCTATTACAAAGCGAAATGACCAAATTGTTTTAAAAATCAGTTTTTAGCTCAAATGTCAAAATTTTTGGCTCAACGAGTGTCGAGGCAAGTCCGTTACCGACTTCCCTGACGATTTAAAATATCTACTATAGTAATTCTTTATGACCAACAAAAAATAATAATTTTTTTTTAAATTATACAAGTCGTTTCAAAAGTTAGATATGAAAAGGTTGGGTATCCTTTTGGGGCCGTTAAGGGACACTTTAAAAATTTTTTTATGACAAACTAGGGTGACATCCCGTAAATACTCCCGAAAGTGTGATATTTGCCGGACATCCTCTATAGCAAATTAATAAGTCACATTTAAGTTTTTTAACTTTTAAAATACTACAAAACTTACCTCCTCTCTATCAATTCACAATTAACACTTAACGCAACCACTCAGCACATTTCTTTTATATCGATTCTGTTAATTGGAATTAGATGTAAACAACGTTTGCAGCGCGCCTCAAAACATAATGAAACGAAAGCAAAGCAAAAAACATAAATTTAAGTATCTGGCAAGCATTTACAAACCATTTTTTGGCAACTGACCAGTCACCTGGATCATATAGGCTTCTTGGTACCGGAGACTAATACTTTAGAGCTTATTAGTCTGGGAGTAAGAGTTTAATATGTAACATAAAGCAAAATAGTATTTTTCCTAACAAGCCGTTGACAAGTAGTTGCACCCCTTAGGATCATTTATTTTTCAACAAGCCTGTGGAAATAACTAATGTCCAACAGTCATATTAAAATTTTTATTTAAAGTTTTACATTTTATTGCTTATTTATATAATAATTCGTAATAAAAGTGCAATTAGTTGCTTTAACAACATTGATGGCCAGTTTCAACTGGTTGCTTCTGCTTGGCATCATATTATCCCTATTGACCCTAATTTGCGTTATTCTAATTTCTTCAGATTTCATTGTTTGAATGTGGGTTTCTGTCGACATGCTGGGTTTTGAAAGCTCAGATAAATAAACTAAAATTACTAGGGGTTCGAGAGAGACCACGAGACTAGTCTCTTGAGAGACTTGAAAAAGTATTTCGAGACCGAGACTTGGTGTTCGAGACCGAGACCGAGACTTACCTATCGAGACTCTCGGTCTCGATCTCAAAGTGAAGTAGCAAAATAACTAATGCAAATAAACTAATTATTTGTTTTGACAAAATAATTCAAATAATATATGTTTGGGGGCAAATTAATTGATGCAAAAAATAATAATTTTTCTATAATCAATTATATTATACTAGCATTGTATATGTTCTTATAACAATGATACTAGTGAAATAGAGAAAAGAGAATTTTCCAAATTTAGAAATTCTAGTAGCGAAATTCCACTTCACATGTCGAAAACCGTAAATTGCTACCCTGTTCTCAAAAAGAGTCACTTTATCACAACTATACTTTATAGGATTTTGATATTGTGATCTTTATAAATTTATAATCGGTTTTTATGTTTAATTATTGAAAGTAACTAAAATCCAAAAATTTTTTGTTTTTTGGTTCAATAATTATAACTAATAGACTGTAACAACTAAAAACATCGCAATGTCATATTCTTATATAGTATAGATACGGTAAAGTCTCCAACAGAAGTAATTGTGGTGATTTTTGTTTGAAAATTTTCCGACTTAAAATAAACAAAAAATTGTTAAAAAAAAAATCAGTGAAAATTTTTCTTAACATTTTCTTCTTTAATCGCTTCGATGGCTTGCTAATTAAAGAAGGTACGTGTTTTATAGAACAATATTTTTGTATTGATTTTGTTTGCATTTGAAAATAATGGACGATATAAAATTTTTAAATCCATGTGTATTATAAAAATAATACATATACATACGGACAAGACTTTCATCAAACAACACAAAGTAGAATTTGGCATAGAATTTTAAATAGATGATCAATAAAGCTAATTCAACTATTACGCTTAGAAAATAACGAACTGTTCTAATAACAAAGTAAAAATTTAAATTTCTAAACATACATTATAAGCATATTTTTAGATTTTATTTCAACCTATATAATAAACCTAAAAATATTATAGAAAATTTAAACTAATATTTTATAATTTCATTTTTCAAGTTACTTTTATACCATGAATGAATACATAATAAGCATTTGTTTGAAGTTTCATTTAATACGCTTCTTATTTTTGTATTAATTAACCCCGCTTGTGAAAATAAACGTACTACTGCTACAGAGGTCGCCTGTATAGACAAAAGATCTTTTGCCATTTTGGCTAAATTTGGAAATTGTTTATCGTGTGCTTTCCACCATTCTAAAATATCTGTATTCTTTGGAGCGCGCGGAATCACTTTTTTTTTCAAATAGTGATGTATAATCGATGTCATAGTTATCATCGCTTGAGGAACTTGATATTATTGGTGATTCAGCAGGCACAATATAATATTTATCCCTGTACATTTTACATTTGTAAAAAGGTTATAGATTGATCTTTCAGGCGAAAAATTGAACAAGTAGATATTTGTTTAATAAATAAATTTATTTTTAAAATCTACTCCACTTTTAAAATTTATAGTTAATTTACCAAAGAACAAAATTAGTTGATTCACAAGTAGTATTATGAACCATAGCCGCCTTTGTGCAAGCACAACGTGCAGACCCCTAAAAACGGTTCTGGTTAAGAAAGTAAATACGTATCAAGGTAATACAAGTTTGGTTTAAAATAGCAAAGTTTACAGAATGCCTTACTTGGCCATCGATCGTTTTCTACCTATCGAATTAAAAAGTCCGTCCCTAGAATGCCCAACACGTTGCTTGCATGAGTTCGGCAGCATTATACAGTGTGTCCTTATTTTGTGTTTAATATATCTTATTCTTCTTGCTTCTAGGGGTAATAAAAATGGATAAATATCGAAGAGGAGAATAACTAATATAGACCCTATTCAAATTTTGGTAAGTTCTAACATATACACTGATTGTCATTCGAAACATTCTAAAGAATTTTTAGTGCAAATTTGTATTTTGATCCTGTTAAAGTGTTCAAGGTATCGACAATTCTTGGTAAGGGAAAGCTTTTTTTGTGACGTCATTGAGCCTACTAAAGGCGACGCAGAATCTGGTGGAGCCATCTTTTTTCTTAACCAGGACTACTGGTGATAAACAGGGGCTCTGACATGGTTCTATAATGTCTTGTTTTTCCATATCTTTAAGCATCTGATCAACTTCACGCCGCTTTGCCAAAGGTATCTGTCTGTTTTATCGGTACTGCATCACCAGTATAAATTCGATGTTGAACTATATTGGTTTTTCCTAAGAAGACAGAGAGAGAGAGAGAAAAAGAGAAGACATCTTGATTTCTACTCAGAAGTTCTTCAATTTGGACACCTGAACTTTATTCAGTAAATGTTGTGACGATTTTACTAGGTCTTGAAGTACCTTAGGTAAATCATTTGCCCTCTAAGAGAATTCCTGAAGTACACAACGGTGTCGATGGAGGACATTTTGGTGTTATGAAGACTCTTGAAAAAGTTCGAGAAAGGTTTTATTGGTTGGGAAGTCGTACAGATGTGAAAGATTGATGCAGTACAACCTGGAAGCACCCTTCGAATGACTTGCCATAGATGTAGCAGGACCATTTCCAGTTAGTCCGGGAATTGCTTTGTGTTAGTAGCGATGGATTACTTCAGCAAATGGCCAGAAGTCTACGCAATAACCAATCAAGAAGTCATCACTGTTGCCGACGTACTATTTCAAGAATGGATTTTCCGATATGGAATTCCAAGGGAAATACGCTGGGACCAAGGCAGGAACTTTGAATTCGATGTATTCAAAAGCCTGTGCAGCCTATTAGGAATTCATAAAACAAGAAGAACACCTCTTTATCCACAGTCAGATGGAATGGTTGAAAGATTTAATAGAAGTTTAGTGAATTACCTGAAAATCCAATTTACTTGATAAATGCATTCAACCATTACTGGCCTATCGCTCTGCAGTTCATGAATCCACTGGAAAAATACCTGCCAGTATAATATTTAGATCCTGACAATAAGATAACTACTACGGATTATGCCAGCCAGAGGTTCGCCATAAATTACAGATAGAAAACGATAGAATGAATTCACGTTATGACTCAGAAGAGCCCTCATGCAAAAATGAAAGTAGTGCACCTACCTCAACTAGCCCGTTACTAAGATACAGAAGATGTTTGGTAGGGCCGATCAACTCTGGGAAGGGGGCAACGTTGCGAATTTAGCCCTAGTTAAAGTTTTACGTTAACTTATTTATTATTTGTTATTTTAATGAAGTAGACTTTTATTCAAAGATCAGCAAGAAGGCTTGGCCCTATAATTCAGCTGAAATTAGAAAATTTGCCAAGATCTTGCTACCAAAATTCAGGTAAGTCTACTTTATTAAAATAGCAAATAATAAAGAACTTAACAAATCTATAATTAGGGCTAAATTCGCAACAGTATAAATAACTTAACTGTTTAGAATTTATATGAATACAAAGTAATCCTTGAAATGTTTCCAGTGGAGATCATTTATTACGAATAATTTTTTTTTACCAAATGAACGTAATTATATTAAAACTATTAAACATGATTACAGGAAGTACTTTTTTAAATATACGGGGATTCAGAAAAAGTTAGTATTTTTTGCTTTATACTGAATACCGGGTACCGGGTACTTATAAAAACAGTAACTATTGTTGCTTATTTTATTATATTTTGTGGTTTCTTTTTCTATGTTAATATATTAACTCTAAGGAATCAGATTTTTTGTTATTTTTTTACCTTCCTCATAAAAGGGAAATATTGTAATCGCGAAAAAATCACCGTCCTAGATTTTTTCAGGTCTTTACGTTTCAGGGTCCCTTGATGACGAAAAGCATGTTTTCTCGATTCCGTCGGCCTGTTTGTCGGTCTGTCTGTTCGCAGCATAACTAAAGAACTACTGACCCGATTGACTTTTTGACTGAATTTTGGTCAAAAAGTGAGGGTCATATAAGGATAACCTGCTAACATTGTTGGTAAAAATCCAATATGGCAAAACAAAATGGCGTCCTAGTGAAATGTTAAAAAAAAATTTACTAAGGAAGTGCTTATCCAATTTATCTCAAATTTTGCAAAAAAAATTCAGTATAATGTAGAAATCAACTGCTAAAATTTTGGTACGAATCCAAGATGGCGGAACAAAATGCTGGCTTAATAAAATATTTAAAAATTCAGCCTGAAAAAACTACTCAATGAATTGAATTCAAATTGTGTGCCATAACTAATTACAGTATAGAGATGAATTAGTAAAAGTGTGGTACTAATTCAAGATGGCGGAACAAAATGGCAGCCAAATAAAATTTTTGTAATCTGAAAAAATCACTTTCTCAGGTTTTACATATAGTCGCGTGGTGGCGTCCCAAGATGCCAAAAATATGTTTTATCAGGTCCATCGGTCCGTCTGTTGGTTTGTTAGTCTGTCTGTCTGACAGTTCGCAGCAAAACTTAAAAACTGCTCATCAGATTGACTTCAAAATTTAGTCAAAAATTAAGGCTTATATGGGGATGACCTGATAATATTTTGGTTAAAATCCAATATGCAGGAACAAAATTGCAGTTAATTAAACTTTAAAAAAATCAATATTTGAAAAACTAATTATCCAATTTGCACAAAATCAAGTATTATGTAGGAATTAACTGGTAAAATTGTGGTACGAATACAAGTTGGTGGAACAAAATGACTGCTTAACAAAATATTTAGAAATTCAGCCTAAAAGAACTATTTAATGAACTAATTTTAAATTGTGTGCCGTAACTAATTGTAGTATAGAGATGAACTAGTAAAACTGTGGTACTAGTTCAAGAAGGCGGCAAAATAAAATTTGTGTAATCTCAAAAAATCACCCTAGTAGTGAATAATATGTATCTCTGTACTTAAAAACTCATCAGACTAGTCTGATGAGTTTTTTATGGAACACTCAGGGCCGCGCCGGCCGGGCCGAAGAGCAGGCAAGCCAGGTCACGACCTGGGGCGCCACCATGAGGGGGTGCCTCCAAACAGATAGTCGTTTATGACGATGTTTATGAAATAAATAAATTTTACTTACTATTCGCGGTTTTCGAGGGACATTAGTGAAGTCGAATTCTAAGAATTGTGTGTTTTGTTTGTGTTGTCGACTTTTCGACGACAAGCCAGTTTCCAAAAAACAAAACTGGAATTAATAGAGATGATTGAGTAATTAGAAAAAAATTAGAATACTAGAAAAAAATATTGGAAAGTTTGATGTTAATTATGGTCTGTTCAGCGAAAGACAATTTCGCTTTTAGAGGATCCGTTGATCGTTTGTACGTCCCTCATAACGGTAATTTTCTGGGATTGGTGCAGGTATTGGGCAAATACGATCCCGTCATGTAAGAGCATCTCCGAAAAATTGAAAAAAATGATATCCATAACCATATTTGGGAAAGACCATACAAAATGAGCTCATAAGTATTCTAGGAACAAACAATAAATCAAGTATAATTTCAAAGTGTAAGGAAAAAAGATACTTTTCAATTACACTGGCCGACAAGATTTTTCTAACACAGGCCAGCTCATTATTTTCACAATGGAAATACACAACACAAATTTTACAACCGAAAAATTACCTAGACTGGGTTGTTTACAACATTAGACATAAAATAAACGCTAAACAAACTCACAAATTTTTGTTATATTTGTGGAGAATTTCTGGTGAAATGACAAGCCAGGCCTTTTTCCGAAAATGTGAAAAAAGCCTACTTTAAATATTTTGGTGTGTTAATTGGGGATCAAGATAAGCGGTGGGCTCCCCATGCGTGCTGTGTTAGTTGTAGTGTATCATTGGTGCAGTGGATAAAGGGAAAGAGAAAAAGTATGCCTTTTGCAGTTCCAATGGTATGGCGAGAACCCACCAATCATTCTGACGATTGTTATTTTTGCCTGACTGAAGGTTATTCCAAAAAGGGAAACCACAATATAGAATATCCAAATTTGCAATCTGCCATACGACCTGTTCCTCATAATGCAAAGTTGCCAGTGCTGATTGTGCCTTTAAATCGGCAAGCTATTTATTTGGGAGATAATGGAGATAACGCATCATCAGGCAGCTCAGAAGAACAGTGTACTGATCCCACTTTTACCACAGGTCCCAGTTCCGGCGAGCTACATTTGATTGTTCAAAGTGAATTAAATGATTTAGTACGTGATTTGGGGTTATCCAAGCAACAGTTAGAACTTCTGGGTTCCCGTCTTAAAGAAATTGGCCAAAGAAACAAAAACTACGAATTTCAGAAAAAGAAATACTATGTTTTCTGAATTCTACAGTATGGAAAATTCGTTGTGTGCGTGTACTGATATAGACAGTTTAGTGCAGGAACTTGATATTGAACATTCTTCCCGTGAGTGGCCCTTATTCATAGACTCATCTTAATATGGCTTAAAAGCTGTGTTATGTCATAATGGAAATTTAAAACCCTCTATACCAGTTGCAATGAAAGAAAATTATGAAAATAAGCGCACGATTTTGGATAAAATAAACTATAATAGGTATAAATGGCAGATATGTGGGGACTTAAAAGTTATAGCGATTTTAGTGGAACTTTAGGGGGGATTTACAAAATATTCTGTTTTCTTTGTTTATGGGACAGTCGTGCCATAAATCAGCATTATGTAGCAAAAATTTGGCCAGAAAGAAGCGAATTTCAACCGGGATCTCAAAATGTTAAATTTATACCTCTTGTTGATCCCAGAAATGTCCTTTTGCCTCCTCTTCACATTAAAATTGGGCTAATGAAAAACTTTGTGAAGGCTTTGAATAAAGATGGTGATGAATTTAAATACCTAAAACAAGTCTTTCCCCAGTTAAGTGATGCCAAATTAAAAGAAGGCATTTTTATTGGGCCACTTACGCTTATCAGGCAGTAGAGGATTTTTAGGCAACAATATGGATGAAAATTATGAACAATTATTTAATGAACTCTTAGATGCCTATAAAGCGCTTGGTGCCAGAATGTCATTAAAAATTCACTTCCTCCATTCCCATCTGTCATTTTTTCCTAAAAATTTGGGAGCTGTTAGCGACGAGCAGGGTGAAAGGTTTCACCAAGATATCAGAACAATGGAAATTCGGTACCAAGGACGATGGGATTCAGCCGGATGAGTGACTACTATTGGTTTTTGAAGACAGAAAATAGGACACCTCATAAATAGAAAAAATAAAGTTTAATTAGTGTTTTAAGTTAATATTTTTCTCCTTTGCTTTTCTCTTAGATGTATGGTACGTTGAATAGGCGAAAACTGTAGACATAGTCAATAAACAGGGTTAAGAATTTTCTGAAATCATTTTTTCTATAAATATTAAGTATCGTAACATTCGATATGGTTCTACAACTCTAACAAGGAAACCCTACGTGCTACAACTTTCTATTTGTCATTTTCGTATTTTGATAGGTCCATTCTATTAGATTATACTATTCTGATTTGTGTTACAACAAAACAATTTTTTTTGTCGGCCAGTGTTATTTATATTGCACTCCAGATCAAAGCCATATTGAGCAAATTTCTTTCACTCTACGGTTTGTTGACATTAGCGGAGAGAATGTTAAAATTAAGAAACAGTTTTTATGTTTTTACCCAGTTCAAGAAACTACTGGTGAAAATCTATATTTGGTCCTACTAAAAGATTTGCAAGGCAACTGTAATTTGGACATGAACAACTGCCGTGGTCAGGGATATGACAATGGTTCTAATATGGTTGGAAAGAATAAAGGCATGCAAGCTAGGCATTTGAAGGTTTTCCAAGAGCTTTTTTCGAACCTTGTGGATGCCATTCACTCAATTTAGTAATTCCAGATGCTTCAAAATGCGGTGTGCCTTCGGTGCCTCTACTAAACGATGGGGCATTTTTGAAAAAATGTCGTGGGTCTAGGTCTTTCAGTTAAACAAATTTCTGAAACGCGATGGGAAAGCACAATTAACAGTTTAAGAACAGTTTTTTATCAATTTCCCGCCATTTGTGATGCACTCTTAGATTTACAGTAAACATCAGATGATCCGAAGCAATCTTCATAGGAAAAGTCTTTGGAAACCCACATGTGTGATTACGAATTCTTAATAACCTTGATGGTATGGTATGATGCCCTCTTTCAAGTAAATTTTGTGAGTTAGGGTATGCAAAAAGAAAATATGGACTTCCCGGCCGCCGTAAAGTGTCTGGGAAAATGCAAGTCTTTTCTAATTACTTATCGACGCGACGGTCGGAAAATACGGATGCGACTTTAAAAGCGCGGGAAGTATGCGAAGAATTGCGAATAGAAATGTAGTTTAAACAAATTTGGTTGAGGAAAAATAAAAGACATTTTCAGTATGAACACGTAGATGAAACGCCTGTAGATTTTGAAGGCCGCTATAAGGCAACAGCTTTTTATCCTCTATTGGATACTGCTATTAATTGTATTTCTGATCGCTTTGCGCTGCTTCGAGCCCATAGTAATAAATGGTCTTTCCTCTATGACACGCAAAACATTTCCGATGATCGGGTCATCGTACAAGAACAGTGTAATACCCTTAGTGATATTTTAACAACTCCAGAAAAGCATGACATCGACGGGAGACAACTATTTGATGAATTATTTCACCTGAAAGCTTGCATCAAAGATACTAAAGGCCGTTTTACATGCTGCAATTCTTCTTTGCAATATGCAATAGTCTTGCACAAAACATGCGCAGTTTGACAAAAGGTACAAATGTCTTGCCACTGCGCATGCTTTTGTTCAAGACTATTGCAACTTGCAAGAAAGAATTGCAGCATGTAAAACGGCCTTAATTGTAAAATACCATTGCAAGTTCTAAACCATTTATTTAAAAAAATTCGTATGAATGTTTGGATTAGTTTGTGGATCCTTTTAACAATTCCAGTGACTGTAGCTGGTGGCGAACGCAGCTTTAGCAAATTAAAGTTAATTAAAACTTATCTAAGATCATCAATTGGCCGGTTAGCATCCCTTGGAATGATCGCTATAGAGAATGAACTTCTACGTTCTATAGACTTCAGTGAGCCTACTAAGCCGTCTAAGTCCCGGCGAAGAAAATTCCCTTAAATAGTATAGTTTATTATTTTTATAGTTCATAAAATGTTATGTTAAAACTTACTTAAATACACTAATTTCCTTCAAATTATATTATTTTTCTATTGAGTTAATTAGGTAAAACCGGGGGCGCCAAATTTTGTAGGCCTGGGGCGGGCCGGCCCTGGCAATACGGGTGCATAAAAGTTTTTTATCACTCTTAAAGTTCTTGGTATCGATACAATAATTACAAGTAAAACCAGTCACTGTAGTACGTAACTCGTTTGCTCATTAGGTGAATTATTAAAGATCCTTAAATATATTCTCAATGCCGTGTCATTGACTCTATTGAGCCGGTAAAGCTTACATTTTATTACACGCAGGATACTTTGGTTGCAGCAATACTTGATTAAAAATAATTTTTAATTTTTTCGGATAATACTGAGACATACATAGTGACGATATCGTCCAGACTATTTCGAGCACTTTCGGTTGCAAAAACGATTATTTTGAATCTCTCGGCAGATGTGTTATTCATGGCAATTAAAAAAACGAGATAAAAGGTTACACACGGAAGCCGTTAATCAAACTTATAATGAATGTTTGGGTTTTTTCAATCTATAAATGATAGTATATTTTTATTCTCTATTTATTTTTACTAAATATTATTCATGTAAACAGACATGACTAATTTAATTAAAGAAAAACTAACATAATTTAATTTCAGTTTTATTATATATAATAAAGGGTCTTATGAGGATGACCTACTAATATGTTCAAAAAAATTGTGGTGTATTATGTGGGGTTAAGATCCAGTAAAAAAAGCAAGGCACGATCGAAATGTAAGAAACAATCATATTGTTACAATTCCACAACATCGAAAGGAGCTGCTTAAGAGGTCAATTTCTTATAATTTGTGTACTACCATAAACTTGATGCATTTTCCGCATACAGATCTGCCCTGTCTTTCTATTAAGCATATTATAAAGAAAAAATGATTCAAGAATCAATAAATTTTCTTAGCTATTACCGATTATTCTTATGTTTTAAAGAACTACCGATGTTCTTTGAAACTTCTTTCGTTCCAAATTTCACAAATATAACCTATCATTTTGCTCCCCCCTCTCTTCTCTTCCTCTTCTTTCTCAATTCTTCTCCTCTTGTGACTTTTCTATATTCCTTTTCTTTTTTTTTATGTCTTTAAAACAACATATTAAATATATTTCGTAATCTAATTCAGTTTCGTACTCTAAGACAAAAACCATTCCTTGTAAAACTTTATTATACCGTATAACATTTGTATTTAATATTTGTACCTATAAGGTTAGATACAAAAGTTAGAGGATGGTCCAATTAAAGTGGAACACTCGATACAAAATTTGAAAAAACTTCTTTTGAAATACAAAATAACCGTCAAATATTACAGAAAAAGAAGGTTTCTGTATTTCGTTTTATAGGTAGATAAAGTAAGTAACCTTGGTCGTACGAACTAGAGATATCGCAAAAAACGCCGTTTTAAATGACAGTTACAGGTCTAAATTGGGTAGTAGTTTGTGAAAAACTACCTGTTCTTTTGCCGGATATGGGAATCGAACTGACGACGGATGTGGCTCTCAGACGTTATATAATTGATTTGATAATATACAACATAATGGGCGTTTTTGACAGTATTTTTTCGAGATATCAGAACCCGCAAATCAATAAAACAAGTACTAACAGAAACCGTTATGCTTGGAGAAAATCAAAACACTTTTAGCTTCATTTTTTGAAGAAGTTATATCGATCACTGAACCTAAATTTTTCACCTATGGGAGGATTTTATATTTTTAGTAGTGCAAACATAAATGTTAGCTTTACTGCCAATAATTTGAAGTAAAAATATTGTTCTTGGTATTGTCTCGATATAAATGTCCTTTTCTATACATTGACTAACTAATAAAATAATCTATTTATCTTAAGCATGGAAATGTGCTATTTTCTAAGATTTATCAAGCATCATTTACTACAGTAAAAATAAAACAATCAAATATATGAATATTTACGTACATCTATTTACAGAACATTCAACAATGAACACACACCTTATATAACATTAAATCCTAAATTAAAAAGTAGTTTCGAGTATTTTCATTGTTTTAATACATGTTTATTAACAATTTCCATAAAAGGTTTTTTTTTAAATTAGCTAGCCAATTAGAAAAATAGGTAATTATATAAATAAAAAATGTGTTTTGGCAAACATAGTACTTCCCTGCATACGTACAATGGCTGTCCCAACTTGAGTTATTTACGTTTGTCAAATAGTGAGGTTATGTAGTAGAACGTGCTCTACTATGATTGTATAGTAATACTAGCTGGCCCGGCAGAACTTGGTCTGTCTTTTCCGTTAGATGGCGCGATGAGTTTTTTGTGAAATTATGAACATATGCAGCGCGTTCACCACATCGTCCAGAAATGTAATTAAAGAAAAACATATTGGTTTTATAGAAAAAATAGGCAATAAAACAATATAAAAACAGTGTTGAAAGGTCTCGGTAACCAGACGGTCATTAAAAAAAAATGATATAAATTGGTACAGTACAATTCTCTCACGAAGTTGTTGAAAAATCTGGCTTAGTATTTTAAATATACAGATTATACAAACCCTTTGGTTTAACATACCCAATAATAAAAAAATTGACATGTTTCACGATTTTTTTAAATAAGCTAAAGGACGTAGTTTTTTTTGCAAAAGAAAAAATGAAATTATATAATAATAATGATAATAAATAATTTTATTTCATTTAAGAGGGCTGTTTCATCCCCCTAAGCCTACCCTGTTTAGATGAAAGAAATGTTTGTATAATCAAAATCATAAAAGAACTTTGACTTTTTTATCATTTTTTTTTAATAATTTTTTTTTTCGTTTTTAAGGAATTGATTCATAATTTTAGAGCTATCTTATATCTACTATACAGCGCAGCTCTAAAAAGCAATGATTTTATATACAAAAAAATAAATTTAACATATTTCGCCGTTTTTCGAAGTATTGTGTTATTATTTTGTTAAATATATAAAATTGAAAAAAAAAATCAAATATCTAAGCCATTGACTTCCAGAAGTTTTTCGGTGTCAGAATCGTTACCTTAAATATTAACGGTTTTAATTTAACGTATATGGGTTTGCGTATTTTCAAGACATGATTTTTTATGGTTTCTATCCCTTAACAATATCAAAGATAGAATATGACACTCAAAATCGTGAGAGATTGACCTAAGCTGTTTTTAATGTAAATTTAAAACGAATCAGTTCTACCCTCTTTTAAGTTATCGTTGGCCAAAATTTACGTAAATGTTTTTTTCTTCCCAAACTTCTAAAAAACTTGTTATGCAAGGAAGTAAAAATACGCCGTCGGATGTAATATGCCTATTTTTTTTTTCACAGTTCACAACTATCTGTGTAATTCTACACTACACTAAATATATGTTTTTATAACGTTTCAGAAAGTAAAAGGATATCTACAGTGTGGGCCATTTTGATGATGCATGTATTGGGATCTCAACAACTATAAGAGATACAAAAATGATTAAATGGACAAAGTTTTACAGAATTTTATCGGTACTTTAAAAGCGTGCTTTTAAGTTTTTTGGTTTTCGAGATATTTTGAAAAACTAAAAAGTGGTATTTTCTGTAAAGCCCTGTAACTTCTTTATTTGTATTTTGTTTTAAAATCTATGAACACTTTTTCATAGCCATTTTTTGTGTAGAAAACGGTTATTGCATTAGATCTTAATTACGACGTTTCGGTTATCCTTCACCATTACCAATTTTATTTTTTCTTATGGACGGCATATTAGATTTTTGTCTCTTGAAAATAAGCAAGAAAAATCATATTCATTGATATATAACAAGTTTACATTTCCTAAAAAATGTCCAAAAATCGATTTTATTCTAACAGGCTTTGGATCGCCATAGTAATAATATTATTTTTTTCTTTTGGACTGTTTGATTTTTTGACGTTTCAAAGTTATTTTCTGTTATGGTTTATTTTAACTTCTTAAAAATGGCTTTGCGTTATACCACCTAAGAGAAATTTGATATGCTGGAGTGTTATATTAAAAACAATAGAATGCGGTTATATCCTTAAATAATTACGCTGATACTTACCCAGAGAGGCAACAACCAAACCAAAGGAATTTTTCAAAACGTGTGGAAGTTTCGAACAATCAAGACCTAAAAAGTCAAAGACAATAACAATCGTGACAATCAAGTTATAAATTACTTTACCGAAAACCCAACTTCATCGACAAGAATAAGCAGTACAGAGCTAGACATTCCTAGGACAACACTTAGAGGGATTTTAAAGAAATATAAGTACCACCCATACAAGCCGGCCATTGTTCAAGGGCTCATTGAAGGAGATTTTCTAAGGAGACTTTACTTTTGTAACTGGTGCATTAACAAATGCTAGGAAAATGTAAATTTTAGCAGTGTCATTATATGGACTGACGAAACATATTTTAGTACCTGTGGAATCTTTAACAAACACAATCGTCACCATTGGGCAACAGAGAATCCTAGATTGTTGGCACAGCGTAGGTTGCAAACTCGATTTGGCATGAACGTTTGGTGTGGCATTTACGGTAAAATAATTTTTCATATTAGCTGGTTTAACTGCTTTATACATAATCTAGTATTTTCAGGTAATCGACTTATAGGTCCATTTTTTTACCAGCATACTTCAACTGGTGAAAGATATTTAGATATGCTAGAAAAGCAAATTCTACCAGCAATTAGAGATGCAGCACAATACGAATTTCATAGTGTTTGGCTGGATGACTGCCCAGCCCACAATTCCAGGGCTGTCGGAAATTTATTAAGAAGAACTTTTGGGGACAAATTAATTTCCAATGGTGGTCCTACAATATGGTCTGCTAGGTCACCAGATATTAAACCCTTGGATTTCTTTTTGTGGGGGCACGTTAAAAATGAAGTAAAACACAAAGTGTTTTAAAAAAATGTAGTGCTTGCGTTGCTAAAAATGGACAGCATTTTGTTTAATATACCAAATATTTTATTCTTTTGTGTACATATGTATGTTTCTAGTTAAAGCTTATTATTATTTTTTCGTATTTCTTGTGATTACTACATTAAATATTTATTAAACATTACAAAAAAATAATGTTACCGTGGCGATCCAAAGCCTACTAGAATAAAATCGATTTTTGCATATTTTGGTAGTTTTTCTTTAGGAAATGTAAACTTGTTATACATCAATGAATATGATTTTTCTTGTTTATTTTAAAGAGACAAAAATTCAATATGGCGTCCGTAAGAAAAATAAAGTTGGTGATGGTGAAGGATAACCGAAACGTCGTAATTAAAATCTAATGCAATAACCGTTTTTTGCACAAAAAATGGCTATAAAAAGCATTTATAAGTTTTGGAAGAAAATACAAATAAAGAAGTTACAGGCCTTTACAGAAAATGCCACTTTTTAGTTTTTTCAAAATATTTCGAAAACCAAAAAAGTTAAAAGCACTCCGCTGACGTTTTTAAATTACCAATAAAATTCTGTAAAACTCTGCTCATTTAATCATTTTTGTATCTCATTTAGTTTCCTTGATCCCAAAACATGCATCACCAAAATGGCCCACACTTGTTCTATTCGTAAAGGAAAATCGCTCTCGTAAAATAATAGTAAAAAAAGGATTTACTTTTGCATTTGCAATTACATGACATTATGTTTTTAATCTTTTTTTTTAGATTTTTCTGTGAAATATCGGTAGATTTACTTATTAGGTCCTTCCTAAGCGGCTTTACTTCCATTTGGTTCTTGGGGCGGTTCTACTTTTTGCTTTGGTGCCTTTGGTTTACCTGAAACAAATTCCTGATTATTATTACTATAATCTTAGTCCTTGAAATGGTATTAATATATTTACATAAAGAAATACAATTTACATTTTTTTTTAACTACTTTTTAAACACTTTTTTTTGTTCCGTAATTGGAGGTAAATTTGCATGGTTTAATTAATGACTCTGGCATAGATGGCTTTGTATTTTGTTGAGGGTAGAATTTATACAGTCTTATTCCACAGGCAAATTGTAAAAAGTCTCGGCTCAAATAGTGAGGGTGTTTTCCATAAATACCAGATCAAGGGGCACGCACTTATTCCGGGTCACAGTATATTATTAATAACATTAATAATAATAATAATAATTTTTTAATTGCCAACTAATTACAACTACATATACAGATATACATATAAAAAAATAGTAAAAAATAGGCAAAAATATCCAAGTTCAATCCCCTTAAAAAGAATAGAAACATTATTATTCTGTATTGAGCCCCATCATAGCTGATATGCAAGAAAAGATAAAAACGAAAAAATTACGAAAATGCGAGATTACCCTGAAAGCGCTAACTATTTAGTAAAAATGTTTTATATTATGACCTGAATGACCCAACAAACAATGTTTTAAATTTATCAGGTATTCCATTGTGTTGCTCCCATTTTAATAAATTTTTATGCGTTTTTATATTTCCTTTAATTCTACATAACTGCTGGTTGTCTATATTTATGCATATTTTCCTAGTATGAAGCATAAAACATCAAATTCTTCGTTTAGGGAGCTCAGTCCTACGCATAGATACACGCAAAAAACCAAAATCACCCACAGTCGCCTGGGGAACCGAATTTCTATACAGCTTGATCGCTCAATTTGGTTATCTACATTTTATCTAGGAGGGTTGAAATTCGAATCATTTATCCAATTAACACAATATGCGTATGGAGATCGTCAGAGTTTACAGATTAAAAAAGTAAAAACAAGTCTATTACATAAAATTAAAACTAAGTTCAAAAGCAATTAAAAATACAAAAACATACAAAAGAACAAAGTAGAGGCGCTCAAATAAATCTACTCTGCAAGATAGGTTTCGTCGTCATAATAACATTTACTCATTAAAAATAATTTAGATTTCCTTTAAAAGATGCAACACTAGTACAGTCTTTAATATTACAGGGTATTTTGTTAAATATTTATTTCTTAAAAATAAATTAATATTTTTAAACACATACAAACATATTTCGATATTAAAAACACAAGGTATACCTGCAACGCATTGAAGTATCCGTTTTTTTTGGCTTTTGAATACGCGCAGGCTTGCCTCAGAATTGGAAGCTGTATAATTTCCTGGAGGGAATGATGGCATGATAAATACTCAGTATTTCAGAAAGGTCCATCACGAGCCTAAGATTTTTAATAACATAACAGAGGCTGTTTAACTTTGATGACAGTTGTTGACAGAAAGTTACAGGCGTTTCTCGCTTGAGTTTATTATTACTAGAGAACAGAATGGCTCTAATTTGATGGATGTGAAATACCAAATAGTTCATTTAATTCTTGTAAGGCGTTAGCAGCTGCGATGTCTATAGTACGTCGTCGGCATACATGGTAACATAACCATGTGTCAAGTCCAAAGGAAACGTATTTACAAAAAGGTGAAATGATATAGGGCCCGGATTGATCTCTGTAGAATTCCCATGCTAACATCTATATCATCCAACTGGATAGAACACGACGTAGTCCCACAAAGACTTTTTATATTGTTGGTGGTTTTTTAAAAATGAAGAAAACCAACTAAGGGCGATTCCCCGAATACCGTATGACTCCATCCTGCGGAGATGGCCGTCAAGTCTAACACAGTCAAATGCCCTGCTGAGATTACAGAAGATTCCAACAGAGCGCTCACCCGCCTCGAGACTCCCTATTACTTTAGATAGAAAAGATAGAAAAGAAAGAACAGCTGATGATCTGGATCTGCCTGATACGAATCCAGGCTGTTGAGTATTGAGTGAGTGTTTCGTTAAGTACGATAAAAGCTTATCGATTATTGCATATTCAAAATATTGAGAAGCAAGAGGTGGGGACTATCGGTTGATAATTTTCTGCGTACATAGCATCACCGTTTTTGTGAATAGGAATAACTTTACATTTTTTACCTCACTAGGGAAGTGACCAAATTCGAAAGACAGAGTAGTTACCAAAATAGAAAGAAGTAGTCTGGGCGTTGGTGGGTGGGGGAGGGTCGGACCTCCGTTTTTGGGGTAGTTATTCGCGAAGTGTGGCCCTATACAGAAATTGAAACACGTAAAACTTTTTTAAATCAATAATTCAACATTAAGAATAATTTACTATAGTCAAAAGCAGTGTTATCGTGCGGGTCATATGATTTATCAACAACAAACTTTTTGAGTTTGATTTCTTTTATTGCATGTAATCATATCCTCCTCATAAAATCCGGAAGATGAATTAGATAGACCTATGATATTTTCATATGAAAACAGAGGATAAACATATAAATACCAGCAGTTGCAAAAATCTTTGAGCGATGTCACTTCAAAGTCAGATTGACAAGTCAGTGACAAAATGAGTAATAGAAAACAATTTTCGAGTTTTTTGCATCCACAAGCCAAAGAAATGTATTAAATCTAATAAAAATTACGAACATGAAAATTCACCGGCCAATATCCAGAAGACAGTAGCAAAACCTCTGGGAATCGGTATAAGGACTGTGCAGAAAATTGTGCATGAAAAAAAGCATAATAAACTACCGAAGAAGATTAAGAAATGTACACGAAAAAAGCCAAAGACAGAAGACTTAAGTGGCAATGTAAAAATGGATGGTCGTAATGCAATTTACGATTTATACACATCAAAAACTAATATAATCCTTCAAGTATTAAAAGAAGCTTTAAAAAATCAAGGCATATTGGAAATTGGACTAAAATCGTTGTCAAAATTAATAAAAATGTTGGGTTTTCGATATAAAAAGGACTGTAATCGAAGATTTTTATGCGAGTTGCCACATATAGCAAATCAGCGTATCCAGTTTTTAAAGAAATACACGGAAAATGTTAATTCAAAATTTAGAAAAGTGGTACTTTTAGACGAGACTTGGATGTTTTCTAATGGAAGTGGTTCGAAATATTGGCAGGACGAGTCTGTAAAAAGTGTCAAGAGAAAAAAGGAATGTGGGACGGGAAAACGGTTCATCATTTTGCATGCAGGTTCTTCAACAGGACTTCTCCCAGGTGCAAGTTTACTGTTTTCTTCAACATCCAAAACTGTAGACTACCATGATAATATGAACTGTGAACTGTTTGAAAAGGGGTTAAAAGAACAACTGATTCCAAATATAGATGCTCCATCTTTAATCAGTCTGGACAATGCATCTTATCATTCAAGAATCTTAAATAAACAACCTACTTCATCCTGGAAGAAAAGTGATATTTATGACTGGCTAATAAAACAAGAACAGGATCCTTTACCCAATGTGCTGAAACTAGAACTTCGTTTAATGGCAAAATCTATTAAAAAACCAACAATATATGCTTTAGATGAAATATTACGGAAAAATGGACATGAGATTTTACGACTGCCGCCATACCATTGCCAGTTTAACGCAATAGAATTAATATGAGCTGGGGCAAAATTATGTTACGAAAAACACGTATACGATGGTGTTACATCAGATGAAGTGCAAGTTGTTTGGCAAGATTCATTAAATTATATTACGCCGAAGTACTGGAAGAAATCTGTGGAACATAGAAAGAAATTAATATGGGATTGGTGGAATCGAGAATGACTTCTAGATGTCGAAATAGCATCAATGATCATTGCGTCATTTGAGGACAACTCAGAAGATGAGGACTTTTTAAGTGATGTGTGTATAAAGCATAAATTGCATTATGAATATCCATTTTTGCATTGTAACTTAAGTCTTTTGCCTTTGAATTTTTTCGTGTACATTTCTTAATCTTTTTATTAGATTTGACACCATTTTTTTGCTTACTTTTTAGTACATTTGTAATTCTGTAGGCAATAAATAAATAATTATAGAATACTTGTTCCCATTTTAAAACGTGTTTAAAATAAGTAAATTGTTTTATTAATTATAAGACAAAATTTGACATATAAAAATCAGTAAAACCGCTTTACCAGAAACACGAAAAATACAGGATATATATATATATATATATATGTATATGTGTATATATATATATATATATATATATATATATATATATATATATATATATATATATATATATATATATATGTATATGTGTGTATATATATATATATATATATATATATATATATATATATATATATATATATATATATATATATATATATATATATATATATATATATATATATATATATATATATATATATATATATATATATATATATATATATATATATATATATATATATATATATATATATATATATATATATATATATATATTGTATTTTTCTCACGCATGGCCCTTAATTTTAAAGTGAAATTTGAAGAAATCGGATAAGTAGTTTTTTAGCTATGCGGCGAACAGACAGACTGGCGGACAGACGGAATTGAGAAAACATGTTTTCCGGCATCTAGGGACCCTTAAACGTTAAGATCTAAAAAAATCTCACGAGGGAAGTAATAACTAATTATCTTGTGTTTTTAACAAAAGTGTATAATATTTTTGCAAAATAAAATTTTTTCGTTATCACAATACAAAAAAAAACGAGTTTTCTTTGCACAGGGGTGGCCCGCATTTAAATAAATGGCACTGTATAAGTGGTTAGATTTTTAGGTCAAGCGGGGCTTATAATTTTTGGCGATTGATAAAAAAATCTCACTTTCATTAAGTGGTTGTATAAACAGAACATATCATGATTGTTTCACTGATTCGAACCGCCTTCCGACTTTGTTAAGGCGCTTGCCATTTTGTACATTTTTGTTTTCCCAACCAAAAATTTTTAACCAAATATATATTTAGCGAATTTTCTTATTTAGTCTCTCGGCATTTAATATACAAAATAATACTGCGCTTGCCATTTTGTTTTTGCCAACCAAAAATTTTTAACCAAATATATATTTAGCGAATTTTCTTATTTAGTCTCTCGGCATTTAATATACAAAATAGTATTAAGTGGCTATCTTAATAATATTGCATAATATGATAAAATAAAACTATTTTCTTTCTACCTGTATATTTGTAAATAGCCCATCGAGATTTAATAGCTCGATAAAAGAATCACACAACATTTTGGTATTCACTGTGTTTTCTGATTTAATTCATAATGTTGGTGACCTTTGGACCCGCACGATAAGACCGCATTCGACTACAATAATCGAATTTGTTTAAATTTAATATCGAGTTGGTCTTATGTGAAGAAATATGGATTTTTCCTTTGGATTCCCAAGGCATATTTGTCAACTCGGTGAAATAGTTGTCTGGTCGTGCCCTACTTCTCCAGACATTCTATAAATAAACTACGAAGAGCCCTTTTAGGGCCCACCTGCTCTCCTTTTATCTCATTCTCCCCACTCGCACTCCCTGTCTCGATGCCCTTCTAGCTCAGTGGCTTCCCTTTCCGCCTCGAAGGGAAGCACCTGTTCTCTTTTACAGGAAAAACACATTCATATATTAGAAACTCTACCCATTTTGTATAGAAATTAAAAGCAATCCAATTAGACCCAAAAGATATTTTAGTCAGTTTCGATGTAGGACCGCTATATACAAATGTGCCTATTAATGATTCAATTTCCAACTTCTAGATCTCACTGAAGCATGTATCACATCAACTTATTTTGTTTCTCAAGGAACTTTTATGGACAAACCTCAGAAGCAGCAATGGGATCGCCGCTGTTACCCATGGTAGCTGATATCTTCATGGAAGCTTTTGAAAAGCATGCCTTAGAGTCGTCTCCATTAAAACCAAATCGTGGTTCAGATATGTAGACGATACTTTTGTAATATGACCGCTTGGTCCAGAAAACCTCTCCGTGTTTCTTCATTATCTGAATCAGCAACATTCTAATATAAAATTTTGAATGGAAATTGAATCAGAAGACACACTTCTCTTTCTAGATGTTCTTGTACAAAGGAAAGCGGATGGTTCCTTAGGAAACTCTGTATATAGAAAACCAATGCGTATGAACATTTCTTTGGTTTACAGAGCCCACGCGATTTGTGATAAAAATTCTTTACAATCGGAACCAGAGAAACTGACTCAACCTTTAAGAGGGAATTAATATTGCACTGAGGATATTAGACGATCAATTTGATAATATAACAACCCTGCTCCACGAAATGAAACTAATAAGGAGTTATCGATAGGAAGTGAAGTTCTTCCATTTATACACAGATAAACTTGCAAGGTTACTTCGCCGGTCTAACGTACGTCCAATCTTCAACACACGCAACTTGGAATTGGACAATGTTTGCGGTCGCCAAAGCACATATGCAATTCCAATAAATTTGACTGCAGACTTTACAGAGTAAAATTTTCAAGATGGAATATAACATTTTTAAAGCATTTTTTGAAGTCGGTGAAATTCTTATTTAGTAGGTTATCGATGTATTTACAAAAAGCGGTATACAAAAGCTTGTTTCACGCTTATAAATGTGCTAATCCTAATGGTGAATATGTTAAGAAATAAATTCAACAAAAAGATCGGCGAATTTAATTTTTAGCATCATATTCAAAGTGCTGTGGTTTGAAAACGAGTCAACGGATTTTGACGAGCTTTCCGGATTTTGAGAGATCGTTTCACGAAAATTTTGCTTCCAAGTTATTTTGACGTTAGCGATTCTTATCACTTATCAGTGTGTTGAATAAGACGCTGATAAAATACAAAACTTTTTGCTGACTGACAATTCGTCCATAATTTTTTTCGCGTCTCTCACTACTCGAAAATCAAAGGATAGGATAATATCTCGGAACATTTTCGGTCGTTTTTCAATAAAAGTCCTTTGGCGTGATGAAAAACTCCTTTTTTTTCTTCAGCCCAATGGTTGGGAGTTATTAGAAAAATGTGCCAATTTTGTAGTAGTTAGATACTCAGTTTAACTTAGAGCGATATATTTGTGACAATGTTAAAAAAAAACAATATGAGTATCTAGATTGCATACAGGTATTTCCAAAAAGACGCGATACATTTAATAAACGACCCAGTAGTTTGTTTTAAAGTTACGTGTATTTTTAGGGTTTATTTTTGTAGATAGAAAAAAATAATACATGTGAAGGTTGTATGGATTTCAGGGAAAAAATAATTTTGAATATACGAGGGGAGTCAGAAACCATTACCATACCAAATTTTGTTTTTTTTTAAATGAAATGCCCTGTATATTTTTTTTTCTAGATTCTCCTTATTATTTCTTTTCCAAAAATGTGCTATCTGTCTATACTTGGATCGGTAATTTTTGAGCTATTCGACTTGATGATATTGTAAAAAAAGATTAATATGATTTTATTATGAACAATAAATATTAAATGAAAGAAAGAATGACAAATAAAAACCATAAATTCCAGTTATTGACCTGTCTTCCTTGGTTAGCGAAGCACTTTTCAATATTTTGTAACAATTTGCGATTAATGCAATTGAAAATAAAATCAGAGTGATTTTCGTTTAATCTTGCGATTTCTCCCCTAATTTTCTATTCCAATACAGCTATATTTTCGGGTCTATTGTAGTATATTTTGTTTTTTAAATAACTCCATAGAAACACGTCAAACGGCATCAGGTCTGGACTGTTTGCTGGCCATCCTATATGTCCATTTCGTCCAATCCACAGATCACAGTTCCGATTCAAAAATTGAGTAGCGTTTAAAACATCGTGCGCTGGAGAGCCATGCTGTTGCCAAATTAATGTATATTCCTGATTTAAAGGAATGTTATCTAACTACTGTTATATTATTTTCCAGATATTGGATATATCTGAAACCAGTAATAGTTTCACGGAAAAAGATTGGTCCGATAACCTTATTTTTTAGAATGCCCCACCAAACATTTGAACTTTGTTTTTGTGAGGATTGTTTGTCGCCCAGAAATGTTTATTGGGACGATTATGAGTAAATATAGTTTCATCAGTAAAAAGTACGTTGTATAAAAAGAGCGTATTTAACAAACATCTTCTTAAAATTTCTTGACAAAAAAATAATTTTTGTCATTTATGTTCTTCAGTTCGGCCATGAACTGGTAGAAATTTATGTGGGTGATAATTACAACGATAAAGAGTTTGTTGAATTTAGCCAAATGATTTTTGAAAATAAATCGTTGCATCAGTAATTGATCCTTCAGTGCTTTCTGCACTAAAATGAACAAGATATAGTCCTGAATATACAAAACTAACAGCAATAATTTGCCTGTAAAGGGTAGCAACACGCTTAAGTCAAATTTTCGTTTGGATTTGCAGTTCTTCATCTATTTAAACTTTTGGTATCTTCAAATTTGTTTACTATATATCATATTATATTATTGACATAATATAAACGTGTTATATTTAATTTGTCTTCAATGGAATAGCTCACGTTGTTGGGCAAAACTAACACAGACAAGTTAAATGATAGTGACAATGTCAGTACCAGCAAGACACCTTAGATACGATTTCACGTAAATTAACCGGGATAAGGGGGAATTTTAGAGTCGAATATCTAAAAAACTACCAATTCAAGCATATCACATAATTTTGAAAGGGGAATATTAAGAAGAATCTAAAAAATTCACTTAAAAACCAAAATTTGGTACCCTACTAGTTTCTGATTCACCCTGTATATTCAAAGTTATTTTTTCTAAAAAGCTCTCTGTTTATTATAGGTTTATGCGTCTTTAAAGATAAAATTATTTTGTTAATAAAACTTAAAAGCATGCTGTTTTTAAGAAGAAATAAAAAACTCGGGTCTTTATTTTTATAAAATTACGATCATGATGACGTTCCCAAAAATAATTACAACCGTAGCTGAAATAAATCAAACGATCTTGAAATTTTTAAATTTGAGCTTACCCTGCTCGACATTTAGTACAAGGGTTATTTATAAAAAATTATGTTCTTTAAATCACCATTAGGGACGCTTCATGACTTTTGTGTTTAAAATCAGCTTTGTTTTCTTTTAATGCCATTTTTGTCACAAGGCGGTAAACAAAAAAACTGACGAAAGAGTCCGAGATACTACCCTAAAATTTAAAAATCTTGTGAAAAATACTGTGAAAATTTATTTTTGAGAACTCGATAAAACACGTAAATTAAAAAAATCAATTGGGCGATTTATTAAATTTGTTCGGTATTTTGGGACAATCTGGATATTCTAAATTTTGTTTTTCTTTAATGTCGACATAAATGTAACACGGTCAGTTACAAAAATTAGTTTATTCTTTACCAAGTTGGCATATTTTTCGAAGAAGAAACACAATTGTACTTTTTGAAATCAGGAAGAAGGGACCCATTTAATGGTCAACTAACTAATATAAATGGTTTGCATTTACATTTACAACTTTGTATAAACAAACTTCAGGGGCAGCTATAGGATCACCTCTATTACCGGTGGTAGCGAATATCTTTATGGAAGCCTTTGAGGATATTGCTCTAACATCCGCCCCACTAAAACCAAAGCATTAGTTTAGATATGTAAATAATACTTTTGTTGTTTGGCCTCATGGACAGGATAATATCCTCATATTTCTCGACCACCCTAATCAACAACATCATAATATCAAGTTTACGATGGAAATTGAATCTAATGGAACGATTCCCTATCTAGATGTATGTGTTCAAGAGAAGGAAAATGGTACATTAGGACATTCTGTGTATAAAAACCGATTCATACAAATAGATACTTAAATGAAAATTCCCATCACCATCCAGCACAAAAGAAATCGGTTATTAACTCACTAGTATTCAGAGCTATTTCGAACTCTGATCAAGATTCTCTAACATCGGAAACATCGAACTAATCGAAGCTCTCAGAGGGAATGGCTATTGCACTGAAAATATTACACGTTCAATTAAAAGATATAGTAGTCCAACTCCGCCAAAAGAAAATGATACAGAGCCACCGTTAGGTAGTGTTGTTCTTCCCTACATACATGGCACTGCAGACAAAATAGGATGATTACTTCAGCGGCCCAACATACGTATAATCTTCAATACATTTAAGAATATTGGACAATGCTTGCGATCCCCGAAAAATATTGTACATTTCCAAACAGAAGGAGTATATAAAAGTCCTTGCTCGTGTGGAGAAGTGTATGTGGGAGAGTCAGGAGGCTCAATATCAACTAGACTTAAGGAACATGAACCATGTATTAATTAAAGTAAAATTAAAGAATCTATTGAAATATTTAAACATTCAATAGAGATACGGGTTACGATCTACATTACACGTGGAAACCGATCTTAACACAGGGTCACAGTTCCGCGAGCACAAGTCGGGTATAAAAGCCCGCCTGAATCTCTTTGCGCTCATTCAGTGTTCAGATGTCGTGGAGTAAAGATTCCTGAAGATGCCTCGTGCAATCGAAGGCGAAACGTCGGATAGCAATTCCAGTTTGACTCGGTCTAATCCCAAAAACCATTATTTCTTAGTTGACCAAAGCCGTGAAAGATGCCGTTCTATGTTAATAAAACCATTTGTATATCCGCACATTAGTAATTAACTAATTTTGTTTTATGCTTCAGCTTTTTGATCAAGTTAAATAGTGGTAACCAGAAAAGATTCAATTAAAACTTATCCATTAAATCATTTTTAAGTTAGTTGACAGAAAATACTTACCTGGTGCAAAAATCAATCGTTCCAGAGTAATCATTGGTGCTTCGAAAGACAACGACCAGATGGTAGCAATAAGCATAGACATCACCCAGTGGCTAAGGTTCTGGTAAAACTAAAATACAGAGGCTTTTTAATAGGTATATTCATAAAGTTATGCCAACAGTAAAATTTAAATTTTTTTTAAATTAAAATTAGTTAGAATTTCTGAATGCTATATCGGCCAGGGGAATTAAGCCAAAACAACCCAGATGTAGCAGTGTCGTGATGTATCTTAGATTATGATGAGCATCGCTCAGAAATAATATATATACAGGGTGTACCAAATTAAGTAGGCACTATTGCTAACTTGTCTATTATGGGAGCTACAAAGTAGGTTAAATTAGCATACTGGTGGTATTTTTATTGTGACTAAAATAGTAAAAAGAGAAAATCAATCGAACAAATAGTATTTTCTTGAATGGGACACCCTGTATATTTTTTACTGTTTCGATTGCAAATCTTCTGCTGAACAAAAAAGTTTATATCCATTACTGGCTTAAAGTTAAAGATAACCTATCTATCGATGGCAGAACACTTTTGAAAGCAACAAAAGCTTTTTTACCAGTTTGTCTCCATATCTCAATTAATGGATTCCCAAAATTTAAAATGAATCTACTAAGTAGTTTTTCAGACTGATTTTTTAAATAATTTATTAGGCGGCTATTTTGTTTTGCTGTCTTGAATTCGTACCAAAATACTCCAGGTTGATTCCTTGATTTTTGTGCAAAATTTGAGATAAATTGAATAATTTGAACATTTCACTAGGTCGCCATTTTGTTCCGTTATACTGGATTTTTACCAAAATAATACCAGGTCGTCCCCATGTAACCCTTAATTTTTGAGCAAAATTTGAAGTCAATCGGGTAAGTAGTTTTTAGCAACGCAGTGAATTGACAGACAGACCAACAGGTAAATTAAATTAAGAAAACATATTTTTTTGCATCTAGGGACGCTAAAATCTAAAGAATATAAGTAAACCCTGAATTTTTTTCACGATTACAAATATATCTGGCCGTCATTTTGTTCCTCCATCTTGAATTCATACCATAATTTTACCAGTTCATCTCTATATTATAATTAATTTTTGCACAAAATGTGTAATGAATCTACTAAGTAGTTTTTCAGGCAGAGTTTTTAAAACAGCCGTTTTGTTTCGCTATCTTGAATTCCTACCAAGTTTTACTAATTAATTACTAGCTAATACTTGATGTTTGTGCAAACTTTGAGATAAATTGGTTAAGAAAATTTTAAGTAATAATTTTTTTAACATTTTACTAGGCTGCCATTTTCTTTCGCCACATTGGATTTTTATCAGAATGTCACCAGGTCATTCTCATATGTCTTTTAATTTGTGACTAAAATTTAAAGTCAATCGGGTAAGTAGTTTTTAGCTATGCCGCAAACAGACAGACCTACGGAATTGAGAAAGCATGTTTTCCGAAATCTAGGGATCCCGAAACGCTATCTTCAATTCGTACAAACATTTTATCAATTGAATAAGAAGTTTTTCTGATAACAATTTTTTTTAACATTTCACTCAGTTGCGGCTCATTTCAGAAAATAAATTGTTCGTTTGACCGTCCCTCCTAATAGTTGTAATAAAACGCGAACCTTGAGAAAAGTTAAATACTGGTTAAGAATGGTCTCGTTGCGTTCCTTAGGCATAATAAAATACGCTATACTAAGCTAGGCTGGCAGTCCGAATTGCCCTTATTGCCTTAAAGCTTGACGAAAGTACCCGAAGATTTCACAGCTACCGAGCGGCAGCCGAACGTGAGAGCAAATGGAATATGAAATCGCGATTTGGGTCATCAACTGGTCTCTTCTCATAATTCGATCGATCGGTCGCAGCATCACGTATGTTTAATTATTCAGAGGTCGCGCGGTCGATATTCTCGATATTGTTTCGGACGTTTTTAATCGATGAAAAATGATTTATATACTGTTTTTTGCAATATATATTTTTTATTTTTATGATCCATGTGTGAGTCGGAAATATACAGGAAATAAAATGTTGGTAGTGACTAATGCAAAAAAATAAACAACTAAAAAGTGCTTACGAACTTAATTTTGTAAAAATAACCAATTTCAAGGCGGTCTATGTTTGAGTTGTGAATGTAGATGAAATAAAATGTCGGTAGTGTAAAAAATTAAACAACTAAAGAATGTTAACGAACTTAATTTTAAGAAAATAACCGAATTCAAGGTAAGTGCTCGTAATTTTCCAGAACTTAGTATACGACAAACTAGTAGAGACAAAAATAAAGAGGTTCATCGAAACTTTCGCAAAAGCATGTACGATTTGGCTAACTGGATATGTGGTTGTGAAGTCTCTAACTGATTTTAATGTTATGTTTGTTTGTTGTTTTCTAAGGACTCGTCGGACTCATTATGTTGCAAAACCGGTTTTGAAGACTTAAAACACTAAAAAGAGAAAAATAAAAAACATGCGTTTTCTGCAGATCACATGAAATGTTCGGTGAACTATGCTACGATCGGAAATGTTGATATTCTACTCAGCTCGACACAGCTTATAGAAAATCTCTTAGAGATTTTAGTGAAAATGTACCCAAAAATCGTTATATTTTAAACAAAATTATAGATTGCGTAAAATTTTGTGGGGCATTCGAACTACGTGGCTATGATGGAACGGCTTTGTCTGAAAATCCAGGGGTTTTTCGAGAGCTTATAAATTTTATTGGGGAGTTGGGCCAAAATAGACTACGCTTCAGCAATGTCAAGTATCGAGAAATTGTTTATAAAAGAATGTGCGTGCAATTTTAACGAACATGTCATTCAGCATTTTTCCAATTCTAAAGAACGAAGAGTAGACCTGAACTTCAAGAGAATTTAAAGCTCAATTTAAAGATAAGATATTTATTTTACTATAAGTATACCTATTTTTAAATTTGTTATTGACCTCCCAATATAATTTACCACGAGCCGCCACTGATTTCACTAGACGGCCATTTTGTTTTGTCATATCAAACTTTTACCAAAATGTTACCAGGTCATCCCCATATGACCCTTAATCGTTGACCAAAATTTAAAGTCAATCGAGTAAGTAGTTTTTTAACTGCGCCGCGAACAGGCAGATCTACGGAATTGAGAAAACATGTTTTTCGGTATCTAGGGACCTTCAAACGTAAAACCTGAAAAAATCTCGGGAGGGTGATTTTTTCGCGATTATAATACTTTTACGAGGAAAGTAAAAGCCATACTGAATTTGTTGGCTATAAAATTGTCTACAAGATAAAAATAGATTAAAATTCGAGCACGTAATATTTTCATTCCAAATAGCCGTTACTGCGAAAAAAGAGGTAAAAATCAGGGTAATTTTCAAGCACTAGTCTAATATAATCTGTAAATCATTTAATTTTGCTATAAATTTGAATTAAATTTGGATATAAATTTGGTTTTTTCTGCATTAACGCCAGGCGTTCGAAAAAATTTTACTTTATAAATAAATTCTTCTGTGAAGTAGTTCTGCGGGTTATAAAAAAAAATAAAAGTGCGTCAAGAAGTTCTTGGAAAGACGCTTCATGTGAATACAAATTTGTATAAAAAAATTAAACCGACAAAAAATTGTACTATAAAGTAAAAAATATAAGGTAGTTAAATGCCTAACTTTTACCCCGCCATTAACGCAAAATAAATTTGGAGATAGTTAATCATATAAGATATTATTATATGATTAATGTCTAGAATTCACCGCAGATCCCAAAAATGAACAGGACGTTTCATTTAAAAAAATTCTGGTTAGCCGCGACTTTTTGAAACACCTCGTATATTTACAGGATCGTTGCTTTGTAGAATTTTTTAAACCCACAACTTTTATAGGTAATATATGTAATTCCCAGGCTTGAAATTCGTAATGTTCGTTAGACCAAAGCAACTCATCAACTCAACTCATTTCAACTAATAAAACAATCGTTCATTCGAACGAATTCTTTGACTGAGTCAATTCATATGATTTGAATCATTAAAGTGATTCAAATTTGCCATATCTTAAATGTGTTGAGAAACGACTAAAACATGACGCTGTGTGTGTTTCAGAACCAAGGAGTCATTTTGCGACCGTGGTATCTACCCCGGGAAGGCTCATCAGGCAGTTTCCTTGGGGGGTATCAGTATTAAAACCGAATTACCTAAACACTGAAACAAACAAAGTTGCATGTCGTTCGACTTAAAACGTTGATAAGGGAAATAGGCAACCAGTGACGTCATATGTAGGTATTATGGTGCACTAAATTGCTTTAGATGCGACCTACCTGGGAGCACAAGAAGACACGCATCTGTGCATAGTAGAAGAAAACAGAAATATTTACAGATTTCGTTTTTTCTTTAAGATTTTATTTGACATCTTCTATCCTATGGACATATTATTATCAAAATTAGGTAAGTTTGATTAAAGAGGTGAAATATAATTATTTACTTGAACATATTTGAGAAATTAAATAATAGGAAAGTACTTTTTATGCAGTTTTCTTTGGCAACATTACAATTGGAAGTATATTTCAGCCTGCTACTTACCTAGTAGGCCCTACATTTGTATGAACTTTCCAAACTTCAACTAGATGAGTTAGTGTTTTCTTAGAAGAAAAGAAGTGTTGTTTTAAGTGAATTGCTCTTACCATATGCCAGTCTGTGAAATATAATCTATTCTTAACACCCAAAGAATAGTGTGCTATAATCATTCCGTGAACAATGTAGATGCAGTAAGTCAATTTGCCTCCAAGCTGCATGAAGCTGCATGAAAGGAACCAGTTTACCGCACCTAAAATAAGACATTTTTTTCAAAATTGTTCGGTTTTCCTATTTGAAGTACTCAACAATTTTTGTTCATTCTTTCTTTAAATTTTATTCTAGGTTAATTTTTACTGTAGGTCAAAGCAGAACAACATTTTTCATTTATATGTACGATAATTCATGTATATTAGAAAAATAATAGTTATTTATGTATCTAGTGCAAAAAGTAAGAATTTATGGCATACAGTATGAAAATTATTTAATGAGATGCTGAGTACCATAATAGAAGAAATGTATCAAATAAATTAAACTTTGAAGGCCAAAACAACAAAGTTATTGTTGAGGACTTAAAAACTTTCACTCTACTTTTAAATGCCAGGATCATTGTTTAATAAATTTTTGCAGAATCAGCAACAATTTATCATTAAACAAACAAATCCCATATAGACATCATTAAAAAAATCTCGTTCGTATTTACAATTAATTAAAGGCAAACAAAACAGCAAATGAACATTCACAACGGTTAATCTAACACATTCAAGCGCTTTTTGATTACTTTCAGTTGGAGAAAATCGGTATGCCAAGGACTATAACTAAAGATGACCAAAAGCAAACCTGCGTTAATAACCGATCTATCGCTTGAAATCGGTTTTTGTATATTGTCAAACGAATCCGAGCGCTAACTATGTGCATCTTTTTCTATCTCCGTCTTGCAATGCAGTAAGGATAGTTTTGCACCATTTTACAATCGTTAAACTTCCAGTGGAGTGCTAAACGCAGCTTGACCAGTTGGCTGACGCTGACCGTGAAATATAATTTGTTTGTGTTGCATATTGCACGGAGATTACACACTTTTGGCAAGGGCTCAAATACTACACGCATCGACTTCAAATTACACGAAAATCGTGTAATTACACACCGATTAGCAACTCTGTTTTCATTATTTCTATAACAAGCGAACAAGCACCTTCAGCATGCAGCAGCAGTTTTATGTCGCTCCCATCTCTATTTGGCTTACGGATATTCACGATTGCATTGCCATAGCAAATGCCATAAACAATTCTATGCGCGAAAGCCGGCGTGCGGGGGAGTCTGATGCGGAATTTCTTGCTGGTTGTGATTCGTCAATGGATCGCTCTTACGAAAAAGTGTTCAGCGTGCTACGTTTTTAAGTCATTATTATTTTTTGAGTATATAAGGCACTAGTTTTGATCGAAAATAGTGTTATAATTAAGTAAATAATGTGAATTTATATAAAACATACTACATTTTTATAATAAAAATGTAGATTATAAAATGCTTACCGACGGTTGCAGAAAGCTCAATTAAAGTTTAGAATGTTTAACGGAATGTCAAATTGACAACGGATGCCTAGATTTCTGTAAGCAGTTTGTCAAATCCGAAAGCTTGATTAAATATTCTAAACAGCAATTAAGTGTTGTGCAACCGGGGGTTAATATTTTAAAAATAGTTTTATTTTTAAGTAAATTGATTGGAAAATGTAGGTGAAGCGGCGCTTCACCCGCGTCCCTTGGTGAGGGAATTTTATCTAATTTATCCATGAAATACGTTGTTAAGGTAAAAAACGAATTTGTTTTTGTTGACAACTAACGTCAACGAGTAAGAAAATTAGTTTCTCTCGGCGTAAATCCAAGAAGGTGCCAATAAAGCTACTTTCGAATTATTGCTTAGCAAGTCAAAGCAACAGTACGAGTTTTCATACAATCGTTTCTTGAAATGGTGTGATTACAGAGAGGTTAGTGGTAAGGAGGCCAGTGAAAAATTGCTTCTTGCAAACTTTGAAGAAAAGTCCAAAATATGGAAATCGTCAACGCTTCGGTCAAATTACTCTATCGTTAAGCTTCTTCCTTGCATTAGTTGTGCATATACCAGACACAAAAGCTAATGTGCAACGAAACTTTGTTTATTAGTGGAACATTGTATATGAACTATTATAAAAAGTACATAGCCCTTTCTCCAGCGAATATTAGTCATTCAAGATTTTTTATAAAATGCATTAAGAATAAATGTTCTAGGACCTCAGTTGGAATCAACACATTTCGTAAGATGTCCATGAGTTCCATCTTTATTCTAGACATTGTTTCCGATGTTTCTCAGCTAGTTCGTTGGCGGATTCTGGAATGTGATTATCAGTGGAGGTTAAGGCGGCATAGTTGGTAGCAATAAGATAACTATCTGAGACCGGCGCAAAACGTTAATACGTTAAGGTTGAAGAGCATTAGAAAATTGTAAATTTTTCAAAAATGACTTGATCTATCTGAGCACCAATATAGAGCTACGTTCCTCTGGCTCTGGAGTCGAAGCAGATTGAAGTGGCCACTTGGTCGTTGGGTTTCGAGAAGATGAAAAATGTGCCCTTAGGAGTGCAAACTCGATTTCGTCTCAAATCTGCAGGTTCATCCCAAACCAGGGCGTAAACTTAGGGGTGAGTTTCTGCGATTTTTTCGGGTTTCGTCCCCTGGTGCGAGGACAGATTGAGATATCAACGTGAAATTTAGCGCAGGTACTCACTTAGAGATTCCATATTGGGAGCATAGCGTGAATACCCTCACCACTCCATGGAAAGAGGTTGGATTTTGAGGGCCGAATATGATTTAAAATAACACCTACAATATTTATAGGAGATGGTTTTTCGGAAAGTGTTGATGCCATGGCCAACAAACTTGGCACGAGAGTTCCTTGGGTACTCTCCGAATGGTCAAAATCTTTTTTTGTAAACTCTCCCCTTTGTGGGAGGGGGTGGGTTCGCAGGGAGGTTCCACCACAACAAACTGTAACTTTCCGCGAATCTCTGATACACAGGTTCCAAAAAACAAAAAATATCAAGCAGAAAGTTCCCAAGATGGTTTTTTAACTTACCTGAAAAGCTTGGTGTTTCGGAAAAAGATTGCGCATGGTAAGTGAAAGAAAAGCGGTTTGCCTCAGATTATACCCAGTTTTCTGATCTCCGTGCCCAGTGCAAAAGAACATCACGAGACTGTTATGTGGCCTTCGTTCACGAGTCCGAATCATCGCTTCTAACCCATAATATCAAATCATTTTGGAACTTTGTTAATACTAAGCGTAAGGATAACGAGCTGCCTTCCCAAGTTTCTTATAATAGTAAAACGGTGGATGGGGGCATTGAAGCGGCCAATTTGTTTGCAGAGTTCTTTCAAACTCTTTATTCTAATCAGACCTGTCAGGTTGTACCGATAACATCCCTGAGCAACTTAAATATCCACAACTGCGACATATCAATTTCCCCTATATTCATGGAATTGAGCAATCTCAGCATCCTCAAAGAACCTGGACCGGATAGCATTCCCCCTAGTTTACTTCGAAATTGTAATTTTGTACTATCACGTCCGATGTTTTTCGTCTATAGTGCAGGAATTTTTCCAGATTTCTGGAAAGTAAGTTACGATGTACCTGTTCATAAAAAGGGCAGCAGGGGAGACGTCATCAATTACAGACCTATATGTGACCTGAGTTGTATCCGAAAATTGTTTGAATGTTTGGTTGCCAAGCATATGACAACTCATTTAAACGGCGTTCTAATGAATCAACAGTTTGGCTTCCATCCTGGTCGATTGACGGAGCTGAAACCTCCTACTTACGGCGACTATCTGTCTGGGGCACTGGACGGGGGTAGTGTGGTGTGGTTCATACACCGACTTCCCCAAGACCTTTGACAGAGTGAATCATCTCGTCTTGGTGAACAAGCTGCATGGTTATGGAATTTCTGGCACCTTTCTCTGTATTGCTGGATTGCTGACTATTTGTCTAATCGTTCCCAAGTGATTAAAGTTAATAATAATCACTCTATGCAAATCATAATTCCATCTGGTGTCCTCCAGGGGTCGCATCTGGGACCTTTACTTTTCAACTTATTTCCTAACGATATTTCAGATTGCTTTTCGAATATTACTTTTTTTTGTTTTGCAGGTGACTTAAACTTTATCAGGGTCTCATCAAATGATCAGTGCCAAGCAGACCTCAATAGGCTCACTGAGTGGTGTAGGCTGAACGACATGGAGATTCGTGCTGCTAAGTGTAAAGTGGTTTATTTTTCAAGATTAAGCAATCCTATTGAGTACAATTACCATATTGGCAACACATTTCTTGAGACGCTGACCGAATTCAAACCGAGGTGGACTTGCTATGTATATAAAAAAATGTTTAAAATTTTCCTCTGTCGATATAATAATTTCCTCACAAGAACTTGAATTTATGATTTGCAAATTCAAAATAAAAAGCAAAAACATTTGTGTTGTTAGTATGTACAGACCTCCTTCTTCCAATATTGCGACTTTCCTTGATAACGTGGAGGACCTGTTTACCGCCATTGTCCCATTCTATGACTCTGCTGTTTTCATGGGCTATGTCGACAGATTTTCTCAAGGATACTACCAACACTAAACGACTTAAGAACCTATTAGAAGCCTTTAATCTTCACTAAATTATGTCTGAACCTACAAGGGTTAATCCTTCAACAAACAGCTCTAGTCTTACTGACATCATATTTACTAATAATTATTTAGCAGTCAAAAAAGCACATTCAGTTCACATTCCAGAATCTATTACTGATCACAAACTTATTTTCGGTGTATTCGATGTTGGGAGCAGTGAAAGCAATATAGAATATACAATCTTCCGTAACTATAAAAATATTAACTTAGACAGTTTGATGCATGATGCGTTACAAATAAATTGGCAAAGTATATATCACCTTGAAAGAATAGACGACAAAGTGGACATATATATATTCTTTGCAAAAGGAAATTTAACAACAAAACTTTTACACCTTGGATCACAAATAACATAAAACTGCTTATAAAAGAAGGACACAAGAGACAAGGCACATCGGAAGTATGTTAATCTTAAAACACCTGCGTCACTTCAGTACTACAGAGATCCCAGAAATTATACTAAGCATGCAATAACTAGGGTAAAATAACTTATTTTAATCAAATATCTCAAGCTACAGAACGTGAGTCTTGGAATAATGCAAAAACGTTAAACTTAACCCAACGGGACAAAATTAAACATATACCCAATCATCTAAAAAACGCTGAACAAATTAATAATTTTTTTCATTCAAATGTTGCCAATAGTACCGCCCCTACTGAGAAAAATTAATATTATAACTCACATACATTTTTGGATTTCAATAATCAAACCGAACTACATTTAAATCTTATTGATGTTGACCAAATACATAAAATTATTACCAAAATTAAATCTAATGCTGTGGGAGAAGACGGAATTTCATTAAGAGATTTGCAGATTTACCTACCTTTTTGCATGGAACCTCTAATACATATTACAAATACCTGTATTTTAAATAACGTGTATCCTACGATCTGGAAACAGGCAATCGTGAAGCCTCTATCAAAGATATCTAACCCAAGGGAATTTAAAGATCTTAGGCCTATAAGTATAATACCGACAGTCTCTAAAATATTAGAAAAATATATTTTCAATCAAGTTATCAATTTCGTAAATAGATTCAATGTTAAACCGCAATGTCAGTCAGGTTTTAGGAAACACTTTAGTACCACTACTTGCTTGGTAAACGTTACTAATAATATTCGTGAACATGAAGACAAAAAAGACTCCATCTGCCTGGCATTGCTGGACTTGACTTGCTACTTTCGAAGCTAAAATATTTCGGATATTCGGACTCTGCAATGCGTTTTTTTCAAAAGTTATCTAAATGACAGATTTTCTTGGCTCTCTGTAAGTAATAATTCTTCAGGCGAAAAATCACGTTTCATCCCCATCAGACAGTGCATACCGCAAAGCTCAATACTTTCTCCTCTTCTATTTTCTATATATGTGGCGGACATGAATAACTGCACAACTTACTCTAAACTACATTAGTATGCAGATAATTCTCAGTTGTTACTAGCCTTTACTAGAAATATTCTATTTCTATCTGAAGAACGTATGAAATCTGACCTAAGGAACATTTACAAATTTGCACACGAACATAACCTAAAACTTAATGCATCTAAGTCACAAATTATAGTTTTTAACTCGGGTAGAGAAACTAATACTTTTTAAGCTGAAGTAGAAGGTAATTTAATCCCTATCGTGAACGAAGCCAAAAACTTAGGCGTTATTTTAGACAGCTCATTGACGTTCTTGGCCCATATTCAAAAAATATTTTTTTTGGGACAGCTTAATATTATCCCTTTTTGACTACTGCGATACTGTTTATGGGGATTTTTTGACTGTAAGCCTACGGCAACGAATTCAAAAAGTTCAAAACTCTTGTATGAGATTTGCTTATGGTACTCAATACAGAGAGCACATAACCCCACACCTAAATAACCATATTAATCTTAATATGAAAAATCGTAGAAAACACCATATGGACTCGTTTATCTATAGAATTATAAAAACAGGTCAACCAGCTGCTTTAAAAAAACAGTTCGTTCCTCTACTACATCAATATAACACTCGTAGCCTAACATTAATATACCTTCGCATAAAACCACTAACTTCCAAAAATCATTTTCTTATATAGGAGTCAGTCTATGGAACACTGTAACTAAACGAAGTTAAAAAATATCCACCTAAACAATTTTCGAACTACACAAAAACACTATTATCTATCGAGATTTCTATCTAGATTTTCAGTTGTGCTGATTTCTGCTGTTTACGGCTTCAATGTAAGCAAAGATTACTATTTTTCCGTCTCGCACCTTACTTGCCATTAGTTTGCCTGTAACACCCGCCCGCCGGCCGCGCCACTTCCCGCTTGACCCGTTCCACCGCCGTTTCTGTCCTCTAGTCTAATATTACTATTTAGGGTTTAATACTATATTGGATTGAATAATTTTTAGTTTTAGGGCTGCATCACACTTGTACGCGGCTAATCTGCTTGCAAGATGTTAACGGTTGCTATAATCGCGATGTTGTCCTTATTGGTGAGATAAACGAAACATCCTCTGTCATTACTTTTAAGAAAAGCGTGTAATTTGTTTTGCTAATAAAAATATTTTGAGTGAGAATTTGAATTTGAATTCAGTGATCTGGGAGTCACTTTTGATTCTCGTCCATCTTTTGTCCTACACTTATCACAAATAGTTCTTAAAAATGCTGAATTTCATTAAGCGTTGAACCAAAGATTTCAACAATGTTGCCTCAATCAGAATGTTATATTATGCGTTGGTTAGACTACGTTTGGAGTACTGTTCTTCGGTTTGGAGCTCCCAGTATACGGTACACATAAAAGCTCTCGAACAGGTGCAGCGTAAATTTCTTTGCTACCTGTGTTATAAATCCAATATCCTTCTCACCAAGAACTACTTTGTTTATTATAATACTTTGTACTCTAGTTTCAATCTTGAGCCTCTGTCAATTAGGCGTGACAAAAAAGACCTTAAAATGTTGTATAAGATCCTCAATTCCTGCGTGGATTGCAGTCATCTATTGTCCCAGGTAGGACTTCGCTCCCTTACTTCAGATACCAGATTGATAACGACGTTTGCACTAAGGCGCAATCGAAAGAAACTGTGGATCAAATACGTTTCTATCACGAGCACCGAGATTAGCAAATATCTATCCGGAAATAAATTTCTTTGGTAGTGTATCTCATTTTGAGAGGTAGCTCAAAACCCTTCAAATTAATAACTTAACCAAAATACATGTTAAGCAATGAATGTACAGATTTTAGATTAATTTTAAGCTCAACATATTGTACTCATTGGTAACTGTTAATTGGACTTGGCCCGTAAACAAATAAATAAATAATCTACAAATATGCATATTAACGATTTCATTTATATGAAAATATATCGTCATCTAACATTATTAGCCTTTCGAGAAAATGTTTGTTTGTTCTCATTAAGTTTTGTAAATCCTGGCATAGTAATTTTCATTATTTACTGTTCTTTCTTTCATGTTAAAAATCCCGTATTTCAAAATGGTCTACACCAGGTTTTTGTCGGTAGAGTTTTATTACACATATTTCTAAATCTTCTTTAAGTTACCTTTATTGATTGAGTTTCTGCAAACATTATCACGCACTTTGCCTTTTAACTCAAAGGAAACATTTTTCCCTTCTACTTCAAAAGAATATCTCAAAAGCGATCGACGTTGGAACAATACGAATTTGTTTCCATAGGCGATTTTTCAAAAAAAGGAAAAACATTCGTAAAATTCATATAATAAATAAATAAATAAATAATGTCTATTTTAATTAATTAATTAAACTAATTAAAATTTAAATAATACACTTGCAAAATGGCGTCGAGATCTAGCTAAGTGCTACTCACATCTAACCGCCTCTTTAACAAAAAATATATACAAATGCTTTAATGTGTTTCTTAAAAGTTTCGACGTTGGAGCAAGTAGTAATTCGTGATGGCAAAGAATTAAAAATCTTCGCGGAATTGTAGCCAAATGAATGCTGAAAGAGCGCAGTACTGTGTCTGGGGACATTAAGCCAGTGTCGGGTCGACCTACTCAAACAGATATTCTGGTTGTTTAATTTGAATAATTTTAAAAATCATTATTGCCAAATGTAACAGAAATCTTTCCTGTAAAGTAAACCATCTCGATTTCACAAAAAGAGGATTAATTTGGTCAAATTTTCGATGTCCATACGCAAACTCGGGGCACACGTTCTGTACTTTTTGTAAACTATATTTAACTTTTTCAAATAAAGTTGGCCAATATGTTACGTACAATATCCCAAACCAAAAAGGATCAAAACATCACACAATCCCAATTTCACTTGGGAAGATAAATAATTCCGCTGCTGATGCAGGGTACAGAGCTTGGCAAATCCCCTCGGTAAAAGACTGGAAACATGCACCTCAAAGCGCACTTGAGGATCAAAAATTAGTCCGAGATTTTTGTGGTGGACGATGGTGGTAATCGTTGACCGTTAATTTTGATAACAAAGTTATCACGCAAAGACAATAAAGCAAGAAAAGTCAGAAATATAAGCAGATAATAACAATGGGCCCAAGATGCTTCCATGGGGCACACCTCTAGATAATGGTAAGGGTTCAGATGACGAATCGCCAATCACCACTCTCTGTTTTCGACCAGTTAAATAACTTTCGATAAAGAGAAAAGAAGAAGCATCCAGGCCAAAGTATCGTAATTTCGCACACATAATCCTATGGTCCAAAGTGTCAAATGCCTTACTGTAATCCAGAAGTACAAGAAAGGTATTTTTTCCATGATCACAAGCATAAAAAATATCATCAGTAACTTTCAAAAAAGAGCAGTAATAGTACTGTGTAAGGGACGAAATCCTGATTGAGTGGAAGGGATTATTTTGTTACTAGCGAGAAACTTACTGAGTTGTTTATGAATTACCATCTCAAGTATTTTGGACACAGCAGGCAGTATGCTTATAGGCCAAAACTGACTGACATGCCCCGGATTAGCAACTTTAGGGATAGGTAAAACATTTGCACACTTCCAGGCCGAGGGATACTTAGAACTGAGAAGAGAAAAATTAATAATATGAACAACCTGATCCGTTAGGCGAGGGATAAAAAAAAACAGCATTTTAAGGTCAATGTTGTCACTACCCTTGGCATTAGTTTTTCCCCCTAACTGCATTGTAAGCAACCTAGTTTGACACTGCTTTGACAGACGTAAGTGAAAGTTACTCAACAAGGTATTGGTTGCCCTTAACGACCGGATGTAAGTCATTTTACATCCCTAGGGAAATAATAATCTAAAATTATTATAAGTATAATTATTATAATAATCTAAAATTATTATAAGTTATTATAACATTATTAACAACATTTTGAAACACGTTTTCTCGTTTCTTCTCGATGTCTATTACATTTTCTGACTCCACAGATCCTTCATTTCTAACCAATGTTTCTATCACTGTTGAAGCACTACAAGAGACTTCTGGCTGAGTCTTATTGTATAAAATTTTATTCGCTACTTCCTTTTTATTATTGAGGCTCTCAGCTACTTAACTTTCCGCAAAAGTAGCGGATTTCCATCCACCATGTCGCTTGATAGCTAATACATCAACTCCAGTATTTGCTAATAAAGTTGCCGAAGTTCTTCTAAAAGAGTGTCCATTATACATTTTGAAGTTCTAAAACTTTAGAAATTTCGCAATTTTCCTTGGAATTGACAAAAACGTATTTTTCCCGACAGGCTGGTTTAACCACTTTCCATTTCGATATCGCATAAAGAAGCGCAGATTGATAGTGGTCATGTGAGATCTTGTATCAATGTACTTTTGAATTACGTTAAAATGACAAACCTGAGTGTCGTCACTTTTTGTCACTGTAAATGTACGTGACATTCCATTTTTGGAGTCAGGAATGGTCACAATTACGACTTTTTGACTTATTTTAGCATTGTCCATTTTCATTTCACAGAGTTCATTAGAACGGCGCGCTCCAGCAACTACCATTACGACCTTCATCAATAAGTATATATCATGAGGGGCTTCAAGCATAAACTTATTCACATCTTCCCTGTTAAACACATTCGATTTTTTGGGTCTATAACCATCATTTTTTCTTTTCAAAAATGCTAGAAGTTTTGGATACTTAGAAATATCTATAGTTTCATCTATAAAAAGGGTGGACTTCAACATCGAATACTCACACTATAAGCTTGATGGGGACTTCAATATAGCACTTTTTTCGTGGAAATACGCCAAAAAACAAGGTTTCTGAGACTGCAGTAGCCGTCTTGCTTTGGCACCAATTCTTAAAAGATTTGTATGCTGCTTCATACCTTTTTTTTCGACTTTTCTGGTACTAGAGATAAACAAGCAATAGTCGCTGATTCTTCTATGTCTGAAACATCCATTTTGTCCACACAGAATCAAACAATTCGACTTCTTCAAACTTTTCGCTATGAATTGTCAACTTGACATTGTTGATAAAATAAAAACTGCTTATGTTGCTCTGGCAACGGATCACGGCTGCCTTCATTATTTAATGAGAATGCTATCGAATGTATTGATAATGAAAATCCAAGAATATATCCAGCATTTTCTTCTAAACATACAATACAGGGAGGGGGAAAAATGTTGTATACTATATGGGATGTAAGTACATTAACCAGTCTCGAACTTTTTTGCCAGCCCTCGCTATCGCTCTGACGCAAACTCGTCCTCGACTAGTAAATGTTGCTTACATCCCTTATAGTATAAATAACTAGTCAACCTGATCATTACTAACCTGTGTAAAATTAAGTTTGTTTTGAATACTAGGATGAGTTTTATTAATATAATGGGTTGAGATAAAATAACCTATATCTCCAGGAGCTGTTTTAAGAGTGGTATTTTTATTTAAATATTTAATTGTACGCCAAAAAGCTTTAGGATCCGACTGAAACTTATGTTGTAAATAAGCGCGTTTCTTATTTCTTACAGCGGTTGTAACAAAATTCCTTAAAGATTTATACTCTTCCCATAAAGTACCGTTTTTTTTATATATTTCGCACGTGCTCCATTACGCAGTTTCATAAGAAGCTTTAAGTCATCCGTCATGCAGTATTTTTTTCGAAGCTTAATAAATCAACCATTCTGCAAAGTGACTATACCTTGTATTAGATTTTTGGAAAGGTGAAGGTCTAAGCTTTATGATTTTGAAGAAATATACAGGGTGGTCAATTTGAAATAAGAAAAGTTGTCCTTTACTTGAAAGTCAGCCATTTTGTTTTTGGTACTTCCGGTTGTAAAAATAAAGTGACGAAACCGCACATTGACAATTTTTTTCGTTTTTAAGTATTTAAGTTCAAAATGGGTCAAAATATGTTTTTGAATATTTTAATACAAAAAAAAAGAATATGTTCATACCTCCATATCCGTTGACGCAAGCATAGGTGATCCAAGTTAGTGCAAGGCACCACATGGGTCTTGTGAAACTGTAACATAAACTTCTGGAGACATATTCATCTCTAAGTTGGATCTCTTCTCTGTAAAGCATTACGGCTAGCATAGTACCCAGTGAGAGGAACCACAAACAAAGGTTAACCGTCTAAAAATCATGAAATTATTTTTATTATTATTGTTTAAAAAAATCTACAGGGTGTTTCACTTAAAACTCCAAACGCTGTTTTCTCAAGAATCGACCAGAATATCAAAGTTTAGTTAAAGGTATCAATTTGATGGTGTAAAATGTAATTATTTACGGCTAAATTAAAACAACGCCTACTACGACCACTACAGGAAAAACAAAGCAATTACAAGAATTTTAAAAGTCTCAAATTTAAAAATACTCTTATTTCTAAGACACTTTTTACTTAATTACTCTACTGGTTACTCATATATACAGGGATTCATTTAAATTTTAAACGTCGATTTCTCGCAAATTAACGGGGATGTCAAAATTGGGTAAAAGGCACATTTTTAATTCAGTAATTTTTAATTACTAAGGAATAAGTAAAAGTCGACGCCGCGCCCATTTTATTATATGCGTCACGACACCAAGAAAAAAATGAACCCTGCATACACTATAAAAGTGTAAAATTTAAATATACGTCTATTTCTAAGTTTTTTTGTTATTCGCACCAAACTGATTAGTATTATGTTCCCTGTTTTAATAGAACACACTATATGGTTATAGATATTTAAGTACATCTGCTAAAGACAAGTCCAAAAATATACATCTTCATTTTTTACTCGTCTTTCACTTAATCATCAGTCAAGTTTGTAAATTAAATAAAAATATTAATTATTAAAAATAACTAAAATAACCTAATTAATAATTAATTAAAAAGTAAGTGATATTATTTTTACTTGCGTTTAAGGACAGCATGGCGTGAATTTGAAAAGTTATTTTAGAAATTAAATTAAAAGTAAAATATTTTTGATCACAATGCACTTTAAATTTTAAGCAAAAACTTAATCTTATTTTGCAAAATATTACATTCAGTTTACATCATTAAAGCTGCCCTTAAGGAAGGTTTTTTATCACGGTTTACTATCGTAGAAACAATAGCGCTTTCTGTTTAATTTGTTTTTGTGTAATTTCTATTATTTTGTATAAGCACTTCTTTATTTTAGGTAACAGAACAGAATAAAAATAAAATTGTCTTATTTACTTGTGATTTTGAAGATTTTGCGATGATGAGCTGCATGCTTATAAAGAGTACTTCTGGTAAATATTACTGCTGTCAATGCCGTGACATTTCTAGTACCCTAAAACTGTTTTCGTCGCAAGAAAATGTTAAAAATCGGCCAATTGTCTTAGTTACCTCACTTTTAAATATAGATGAAATTTTAAAGTTAAAAGCCAATATATCAGAAACCTAAGAACTGCGTCAGATACCATTATAAAGGATTAGTAAAAAGAACCAGAACGTTTAAATATCTTCAAAACCCCTAACGTTGTGGACATGGGCATGGGGAATTGAAAAACGGTATCGGTACTTCCATTGCCAGATTGCCAGTTTTGAGCTACAAGTAGTCATTTTCTTTTTTAAATGGAATGCCCCATTTATTTTTATTGCATTAAATCGGACTTCGCAAGTTTAGTACCATACTAAATTTTCAAAATTCTATCTTTACTGATGGCTGAGATATTATTTACGCATTTACAGTAAAAGGTACTGGAACGCCTAAATATCATTTAAACTGCTAAAGTTGTGTTTTCAAAATACGGTCTTTGCAGGTTTCTGGGCATGCGAAGTTGAAAAATGGTATCGACACTGTTGCCAGATTTTTCAGTTTTGCGCTACACATGTCTTTTTCTTATCTTAAATAGAATGTCCCACTTCTTTTTATTGCATATAATTGGCCGTTTCAAGTTTAGTAGTATTCTATATTTTCAAAATTCCATCTGCCCTAGTTGTTGAGATATGACAACACCGCATTTATAGTAAAAAGTAACGGAACGCTTAAATATCTTCCAAACCGCTAAAGTTGTGCTTACATAATTTGATATTTGGGGGTTTCTAGGCATATGGAATTGAAAAATAGTATCGGCACTGTTGCCAGATTTCCCAGTTTTGTGCTACACGTAGTCATTTTCTTATCCTAAACGGAATGCATCATTTATTTTTATTGCAATAAATTGGCCGTCTCAAATTTAGTAAAATCCTAAACTTTCAAAATTCTAGCTTCACTGGTTGCTGAGATACGACAACACCACATTTACAGTAAATAGGTCGGGAACCCCACTCATCTTTTAAACCGCTAAAGTTGTGCTTATCAAATTCTGTAATTATGGATTTGTGGGCATGCGGAATTGAAAAATGGTATCTGCAAAGTTGCCATATTTCCCAGTTTTGCGCTACATGTAGACAATATCTAATCTTAAACGCAATGTCCAATTTATTTTATTGAAATGAATGGCTTTTGAGTTGTTATGCTGTTTTTCTTGTTAAGTGATATTGGTGGCTTTCCACAAAGAGAAAAATAAAAGTATAATTACTTCTTAGTCCTGCGTACATTGAAAAAAGCAATTATTTCGAACCTACATTACCAGCCGTTCATTCTGGAAGAAACAAACATGGATTATTATTACCTAAAAGGGAGAAATCCCTTATTAAATAAAAAAATAAATATACGTAGGTACTTTAAATCTTCACACCATTAGTGCATTATTCAGACGAATAATACTCAATTTATTTTTATAAATGCTACATTCTTAATAAAGAAAACTTATACAGGGTCCATAAAATCTTTACCTAAAACCGGACGCCCAAAAAACTGCTACAAGTGATGAAAATAAATTAAACGTTTTATTACAAATAGAGGAAAATCAAAAAGTAAGCACCAACCAGTTAGCCGATATACATGCCGAAATACGTCAAAAATCTGTAAGGACTACCTTAAAGCAAAACAAATTGAGGCCGTACAAGATCCATTATACCCAAGAGCTTTTAGAGGATGATCCTGACCGTCGCACTGAATTTTCCGGAATCATGATGGAAAATATTAACCAAGATCCTTATTTTGCGCACAAAATTGTATTCAGCGAAGAGGCTTCTTTTTGCTTGAACGGCCAAGTTAACAGGCACAATTGTCGAATTTGGTCTAGAGATAATCCTCATTGGATGGAAGAACTTGATACTCAACATCCTCAGAAAATTAATGTCTGGGCGGCGATACTGGGTAACAATATTATAGGCACTTATTTCATAGAAGGTATATTAACTGGACAGAAGTATTTAGAAATCCTCAGAGAACAAATAGTTCCTGCCGTTCAAGAAACTGGATATGCGGGTGAAATCTGGTACCAACATGATAGTGCTCCACCGCATTATTTCCAATTCCCGGGGAGGCTGATTGGAAGGCGTGGTGCATTAGAGTGGCCACCTCGATCCCTGATATGACTCTAGTGGACTTCTTCTTGTGAGGTGATTTGAAGGATCGTGTATACAAGAATAGTCCAGAAAATTTAGACAAACTCCGCGGAAGAATCCGCACTGAAGTTGCACTTGTAATACCGAATATGTTGAGCAACAAACTGCAAGAGTTTTATAATCGACTTGGGTACTGTCTGGCAAATAATGGGAACCAATTCAAACATTTAATTAAAAAATAGTGTCTTTTAAAATAAGTATTTGGTTAGGTTATTGTTGTTTTAGTCCGTTAACTATTAATATCTTTCTTATCTTAGCGTTATTGTTGTTTTGTCATTGTTGTTTCACCCGTTGGCTCTTAAACACGCTTTAAGTATCTGCTACTGGTGGAACTTAGACCAAACCCAAGCCTAAGTGAGGGAAAGCCGCCAATATCACCTCATAAAAAAAAACTTGCGAAGTCATTAATTTCAATAAAAATAAATGAGGCATTTGAATTATGTAAGCACAACTTTAGCAGTTTAATAGATATTTAGGCGTTCCGGTACTTTCAACTATAAAAGCGGTATAGTCATATCTCAGCAACCAGTGCAGATAGAATTTTGAAAAATTGGGATAAAACTAAATTTGAGACAGCCAATTTAGTGCAATAAAAATAAATAAGACATACATTTAAGATAAGGAAATGACTACTTGTAGCGCAAAACTGGGAAATCTGGCAACAGTGCTGATACAATTTTTCAATTCCGCATGTCTAGAAACTCCCAAATGCTAAATTTTGTAAGCACAACTTTAGCCGTTTTGAAAATATTTGAGCGTTCCGGTTCTTTTTACTAACAAGGCATATTGTTGAGTTTGTCTTTAGAAGATTTAATAAAATGTCTACAAATAAAGAGGGTATTAGCAATATAGGGTCGAGTTTTCTATATAAATGAAAAATTGTGTTTGAATGTGATTTGTATCAACGGCTTAAACAAAAACTCGGAAAAATGAAAGGGGTTACTTGTAACCGTAATAAATAAATGCATTTACTTACTCGGCTAATGTTGACTTTCTTGTGTTTCTTGTGTCTCATGTAAATTCCCATCATAACTCCCATAAAATAACTAATCAATTTTGAATGAAAATCGTATTCTTGAAAAGTTCTGGAACATTAAAATATTAGTCAAAGGGTGTGTTTTTATATTCACCCCTTTGTTGTGGTGAATTGGAGATGTGGTGGGATGACGTCTTTCAAAATAAACCAGTGTTGGGTCCACCAAACATGAGATTTAAAAACAGATTGGTGGAATACTGTGTGTCATTTTTGTTGTTTTTCTTCATTCATTCTCTGTGTTTATAATACATTTCTATATTTGCCATATAGATAACAGAACTCAGTTTGTTTTGTACCACAATTTCAGTTTTTTTTTGCAAATGGGATTTATAAACTTATTCACACTTATTACATTGTTACAAAAGAAATTGTGTATACTCACAGCGAATTAAGAAAAAATATTAATAATTTGTGGTTAAATTGTCTTTGTTTTGACATTTCTCCTACTTCCTTAATCATACACCAAATTAACCATATCTCAAAGCAGGTGGAATTTTTGAATTTATGGTGGACCCACCACAAACAGTTTATGAACATAAAAACATTGACTGGTGGCTTTAGAAATCAACCAGGATAAATATAAAAACACTTTGGTGGAATTATGGTGCCTCTGGTGGGTTCACCAGCGGTTATAAAAACATGCCCAAAATATTTTTATTCTTAACAGTGTCGCAACTATACATTTTGGGCCGCCCGCAAATTTCTACACAGGACCCCTTATAGTCCATAGTTTTCCTTGGACTCTATTACACATTATCGCGGGCTCACCTTCGTTGTAGGGACTGGCGGGAGTGTAGCTACGCCATTGATTCTTGATAAACTTTGAAGCGCTACTAAATATTGATTCAAAATGTAAATATGCTGTGGACCAATTACCAGTGGCGTCCGATAAGAGCACTCTTTTAGAAACCTCGATGAATCAAAATGCAGGTCGCTATGGTTAATTTTTCCAGGTGGGACATTTTTTGTCGGAAGTTCGTAAACGGACAATATCGGAGTACGGGATATCAAAAAGAGGTAACTTTGAAGACATTTTGCGGAGTCGAACCCCTGGCTACTTTATCAAGATAAAAAGGGAATTCGATGAGAAATATAAAAGAGTTTTAATTTTTTCCCCGCTATAATGATATAGTGCAGTACATTAAAGTAATTTGATACATACTGATATTATAAGATTGGTTTTAGGGCACTCGTTATCCATTGCCAATATCCGACCCCGGGTATGACACTTCAAGGAAGAGAAGAAGGAAATGTATCTATTTTATTTCTTGACCAGGACTTTCTTTCTCATGTAACAACTACTGAAGCATGAGTGTTTCTATAAGATCCTCCAACTAGATGAGAATTTGCAAAAGTAGTTCACGTGATTTTCCAGGCACCAAAAATAACAAAAACGCAATATTTACAGTGTGTCTATAATCAATGAGGAAACAATATATCATTTAATAACTCTTGAAAAAAAAGCCAAGTATATTCTTGGCAACAAAGACTAGTTTTGGCAATAAGTTATACAAGAATCTCTATTGACCATACCTAGAATCCCGATTTAGCACTAGTAGATATCTGTTGTAACGGAATAGACTACAGCGATGGAATAGAGTATATAATTTCTTAATTTATTTTAAAATTAAGTTTTTCTAAAACGATAGACGGTTTCTCATGACAAATTTTAATCACGAGTATATGAAAGAAGTCGTTAAAGTAAAGCTGTCTAATATTAGTTTTGAGAGTTTTTAAAAGCTAAACAAAATAATAAGTAACATTTATCTCAAACGCTACCTTCTAGATTGTGCAGACCTATATAAACTATTAAACATAAACCTGTTAAGTTGCACTCCACTATTTATCCCCCTAAAACCTTAAGGTTATCATACGGCCCTTTCTCGTGGGAACCTTTCTTTATCCGCTTTCACTTAAGTTAAAACCAACAACAATTAAAACACTTCATTTGGTTAAACTTAATTATAATAATTGTCAATTTACTTTGTTAAGAATACAATAGAATATTTTATAATAGAAGCCTTTTCAAGAAGGCTATGTTTTCTTTTGGAAAGCATTGTTTCCCTTTAGAAAAAATTGGTTGAGAAGGTTTTTCTTTGCCTTGGAGAGAAGCGCCATGCTCTTTTTGATCCAGAATGCTGATAAGTTAGTTTAAGTTTCAGACATTTACATAGAAGGGAGTTTTATATTATTTAGACGGAAACTTAATTATATTTCAATTTACATTCATACATACAATTCTCACATAAAGTAGAACTCTAGGCGACGCCTATGAAATATTTGTTAATTAAGGGATTAGGATGCATCTATGACGACACTTCGCGTTCCAGCCAATAAGAAACTTTTAAGGGGGGCATTTCGTGTCAAATCAGATGTCCACCTTTTTTCTGATTTCAAAAACAAGAGTTAGTCTGTGTCAAAGTTCTAGTTGTTACGGTTGATTGTGGTGGTTTCTGGGGCTTTTCATATACAGTAGATTGTCAAAGTTGACGGTTTATTTATATATATATATATATTTATATATATATATATATATATATATATATATATATATAAAATTTGATGTAAATTCCGTCATTCTCTAAATTTAAATTTTTTTTGTTATTAATTTTAAGTATTATTTTTATACAGTAATTCACATGTTTTTATTTTTGTTAATAAACTCACCGAAAAAAAAGGCACCTAAAATTTGGTAACAGTTTTGATATGGCATAACTTTTTTATTCTTGACTTTATTGCAATGATTTTTCCTCTGGCCGATTGACCAATTCATTAAGATGGAGCTGCAGTTTGTTGTGGTGAAATTTTGGTTGCTCTAATGTTTATATACCAGGGTAAGTCAAAATGATGTTTTTAGTCGTAGTTTGGAAGGGCCCTGTGAAAAAAACACGCCAAAGAACCCTGTTCGAATATGATTTACGATAAAGCTGGGTGGGTTCCGAGCATTTTGTTTTTTAATACATCTATTTATTTCGGTTCTTGCATGAGCTACGCATGTTTAAAGCAAACGCTGCTTTTGAAAAACATTTTTTAATTCAAACATGGACCACTGTATTCACTAAAAAGGTTTAAGAGTTAAACCAGGTCTAGTTGCCATAGTGTCATTTTGTAATCGTGACATTTAGAAAAATTATTTGTTCAATTGTTAAAAATGTCATCTTAAACCTATAACTGTCAAGCTAGACCTGGTCTAAATTTAAACCTCTTTAGTGAATAAGGGTGTTAAGGTATACTTAAAGCACTAAAATTTAAAATTAATGTTAATAACGGGTGGGTCACTTGTAGCCGCAATGGCAGCCTGCAAACTTTGTGGCGATGAATTCATTAGATTGAGTAATCTAACCTGAGCTCTGCCAAAGTTGTATAGTCCTGATGAGCCGGTGATGAGCATGTCTTTTTAATGCATCTCAAAAATGCTCATCAGTCGGGTTGTGATCTGGGCTGCAGTTTGGCCTCTAGCCTCCGAATTTTCAGCATTCATACCCCCATGAAAGGGCCAAAAGGAATAACAGCTTTCTGTAGTTTTTCTCATGGTTACTTCACTAAAGTTATTCCTACATACCTGTTGTAGGTCATGTTTTAGTGAACTAGCAGTAGCTCTTTGGTCACCTAATGATCTTAGCAGTATGAAACGGCTGTCAGCTAAGATGCTTGATTTTTTTTCCGGACCTTGGCCTTCTGGTATAATTTGTCGTTTCTATGACAATCTTATGATAAGACGACGACTCTACCCACGTCTGCAAAGGTTAATATCATTTTAATTAGATATTGACGTCACCGTCAAAATAATCTAACAAAGTAACAACTAGCTAACTTCGACTGATTTACGCTGATTATATTTATTGATATTGAAAAAATTCAGAGGTTCATATACAAATTCGTAGCTCGTAACAGAAACGAGATAGTCTGATGATTTAAAAAACAAAATACTCGAAACGCATCCATTTTTATCGCAAATCATGTTGAAACAGGAATGTCACGACAAAGTTAATGAATTGGTCTATCGGCCAGCTAAAAAATCATTGCAATAAAATGAAAAATAAAAAAGTTATGCCATATCAAAATTATTAATAGATATTTACTATACAAGTGACGCATTCGTTTTGCAACTACACGCGTATCTTAATGAGGTTAACTCACATGTATTATACAACATTTTATCTACGTTTGACGCACGACTGTTAAAATACACACATCTTTTTATTAAACAAAATTTTCAAAAAGTTTAAAGCAAGTATAAACACCAATTAGCTGTTACCTGTTTGCACTTTAATCCTGCCTCTCTGCGTTACCCCGGGCAATGTCAATTTAAGTAACATCTTATTGATAGTTTTAATTTCTTTAGTCAAAATGAGTGACTCAGAAAGAAGCATTCCTTCGGATATTGAGCAGAAAGAATCCAAGGCAATTGACGGGTTGCTTCCCGAAAAATCCAGGCCAAAATATGAGTATATTTTCAATAGGTTTCAAAAATGGTTCAGAGAGTAGAATGTGCGGAACTATGGGAATGAAAAGGTACTTATTTTATACTTGGAGGAGTTATCTACAAACTATAGGCCTTCATCTCTGTGGGCGTTCTATTCTATGATAAGAACAATGATATCTATTAAACTCAATGTTGATATCAGCAAATTTAGAAATTTAGTCGCCCTCCTCAAAAGAAAATCTGAGGGATATCAATCAAAAAAGTCAAGGGTATTACCTAAAAAATATTACAACATGCCTTCTAGAAGCGGATGACAAAAAATACTTATTTATGAAAGCAGCATTGGTTATTGGGCTTGCAGGAGCTTGCAGGCGAGAGGAGTTAACAAATTTCTTGTTGGAACGTGTCAAGGATGAATGGTGTTGTTTTCATTTTTTTTTCCGACAAAGAAAACGAAAATAGCCAGGGAATTCTATGTAAGATCTGAAAACATTCAAAAGCTAGACATGGTTCAACTAGTTCGAAAATAAAGTGAGGGACACGAAAGAAAACCATAGGTTCATAGTCTTAAGCAAGCGGAAAAGTAAAATTTGTGTACGCATATAAATTTTATGTTATTTAATTTCTTGTAATAGTTTGCCGCTTCACCTATAAAGGGCGCCAGCTAAGCGGTACGGAAAATTAATCGAGGATTTAGTAAATTTTGTACTGGTCCACTTGTAATTGGGATGTGCCTAGAGTCTCTGTGCACTTGCCGCTAGGTTCTAGCTATTTCCAGTGGCGCGTATATATTTCGAGCATTTGTTTTCATTTCTATATAAATGCGTTGCGTTGAATTTGAATTATTATTTCGAAGTAACGATGGCGAGCAAAAGAGGAAAAACAATTCGAAGCGGTGCACGTGAAGTTATTGTGAGCGGTATAGAGGCCTGTACTAGAGAAGTTGAAAATAATAGTTTGACTACTCGAATTCAAAATCGAACAGAACGCGCTGAATTTTACACTGGTGTTTCGGAAAGTAGTGTAAGAAAAATTCAAAGAGAACATAATGATCGCTCATGTTCTACTTCACCTTTAAAATCTCTTGGTAAAAAAAGGCCCCGATTATCATACAAAGATGAAATTGACGATGGTGATTTTCAAGTAATTCGACGAACAATAGAGGAATTTTATTTAAACTTGAAGAAGGTTCCGACCTGCAAACCTCTACTTCGTGCTGTAAAGAACAAAATAGATTTTCCGTACGGGTATAAAACCTTAAATCGGCTTTTACGATCAAATGGTTTTATTTGGCGCAAGTGCCAAAATAAACGAAAATTGCTCATTGAGAGACCAAATATTTTTCACTGGCGGGTGAAATATCTATCAACTGTAAGGCAATATAGGCAAGAAGGACGCAATATTGAGTATCTAGACGAAACCTGGGTAGATAATGATATGACAGTGAACAAATGCTGGCAAAGTGAAAGTGTTACAGGTGTTGTTCAGGGAATCCGCTCTAGTAGTCGCTTTATTATAGTTCATGCTGGTTCAGAAGCCGGATTTGTTCCAGGTGCTGCTTTAGTTGTTCGCTCTGGACTAACAACTGGAGACTATCATGAACCGATGAATAGAGATAATTTTGAAAAGTGGTTGCTCGAGAAGCTTCAACCTAACATTCCTCCCAAATCAGTCGTGGTAATGGATAATGCGTCTTATCATTCTCACGTAGAAGATAAAGTGCCAACTAAATACTCTACAAAAGCTCCTATGATATCGTGTCTTAAATCAAACAATCTTGTATGTGATCCAACATGGAGAAAATATCAATTATATGAAGTAATATCACCCAATAAGCTTAGAGAAAAAAAGCATAAAATCGACGGTCTTTTACGTAACCTCGGTCATACACCTTTAAGGCTGCCTCCAACATGTGCGACCTCAACCCTATTGAACTTGCATGGGCAGGAGTAAAAAAAAATATATTCGAGAGCGCAACACCGGTGAACTTTCAATTAAAGATTTAAATAAAATAACATTGAAAGCGATTGACTCAATATCGGCTGAAAATTGGAAATCGTATGTTAAACATGTTGGTTCTATTGAAGATAAATACTGGGAAGTAGGTGGCAAAATTGAAACGGTTATTGATGATTTAGTTATCACACTGGGATCTTCAAGTAGTGACGACGAAACCTCATCATTTTCAGAAGAAGACAACAATTTAGAAGGAATCGAACCATTAGAATCACAGCCGTCAACCTCAAAAAATGGCTTAGTTCTTTTTTCATATATTTTGTAAAATTGTTCATAAAGTAGCTGTCAATAAATAAACTGCTTCAAAATAATTAATTTTCTGTTCAATACCGGGTGTCAAAAAATATCTAATATTGCAATTAATATATTTGAAAAACTACAGAACTCATATTTTTCCAAAATTAACACACCAGTGTAGTTATAGTAGGGAAGCCAGCACTGATCCCAGTGAACAAGATTTATCAAAATTTTAAGTTATGCAGTTCGACTTTAAAAAAACATTTTTTTTTTAAATTCTAATTCTGATGCTATTATAGATAAATGACTGTGAAATTTTATGCATAAAAGGGCTTTTTTATTTACAATCAATTTTTGAAATTTCTACCAGTGGCGTGCATATGTAATTAACTTGGATAAATCCGTATGCTCCTTAATGCATAGACGACATGTATCAAATTGCATGCAGTTATCTACAATATAATCAGAATTGGGATGAAAAAGAATGTTTTCTTTTTAAACTTTACCATCCTGTATCTCAAAAGTTAAAACTTTTAGGACATAAAAACACCACTTATAACATCAGCAACTGGGAAACGCCCTGTATAGTTCTTCACAGTGATGGCCCCTGTATAAAGTAATATGACAAACGGAGACAGTCGGCCACTTTTCGTATACCCGAGTAGCCCAAAGTCGAACTGTATGAATTAAAATTTTGATAAATCTCGTTTACTTGATCTGATTCTGGCTGCCCTTGTAAAATCTGGACTTGTAAATCGTGTATCACTATACTGGGTGGTCCAATAATAGTGGACGTAGGCAGTAGCCCGGGAACCGTCAATGACAGAACTCAAGAAAAAATATATTTATAGGTAAATCGATCAAGAAAAATCAAAATTAAATCATTTTAAAATTCGAAAGATCGCCGTTTTTTCAACACAAAAGAGATATAGAAGTGCGGTACACGAAAGAAAACAGACAAATATAGATAAAGGTTCATTAAGCATAGTTACATTTTTTAATTATCTGAAGTGCGTATAGTCAAAAAGGAGTGCCATATTATTTAAAGAACGACGGGACACCACTGGTTTAAAGAGATTAATAAATATATAAGATAATTTCGAAATAGTGTGTGTCTATAGCAACCGGTTGTTGACATTAATTCTTTTGGATCCTTGCCAAAACAAATTGCTTTGTATCTCCAACTTGAACATTCAGAAGAATATACGGGGGATTGCTTCCGAAGATCATCTACGTCCCTATTGGCGGATTCAGGAGCTGACATTCTAACACTAGAGCGTCATGGTGGCTGGCGGTGGCAACACGGTTCCGGAAAGCTACATTGAAAATTCTGCAGAAAATAAAAGAAAAATAGCATCCAAAATTCTGGGTGAAACGGGAGAAACTTTGGATGAGACCCGAAAAAAATGAAACAAAGCCATCAGACGACCAGCTTAAATAATGAAAACATTGGTATTGACTACAAATTGAGCAATCGTGGCTGCCTCGTCAGGAATTTATTTCAAAGATTACAAAGATTGTACTATTAATATTTATAATAAACAATTTTTTATATATTATAGTTTTTAATAAAATAATTTATAAAAATCGTCTTCACTTTTTCTATATTTCAAATTAAAAAATAATGAATGAGTGAAAATACGTGCGGTAATAAAAAGGAGTGCGATAATGAAGCTCTTAACTCACGCAAAATGCTCGGGTTAAGAGCTTTTTAACTCACGGAGGTAGATAAAAAAATTAGGTGCCGCATGCCGGTGAGTTTAGATGTTCAAGTTGTTTTTGAAAAACTCAATCTTTTATTTAAATAAAGCACCACCAGGAAGAAAATAAAAACGTTGTTGCAGTTCACTGTTGTTGGATGCTGAATTGGTGAGATAAGATATCTAATTATATTTATTAATTTTGATAACATTGCAAATTCTACTCTACGAAGAAACCTACAGAGTACCTTTGATTTTATTTTTTATATCTTAGTTAATTTCAATAAGGGGACAGGGTTGTCCATTACATCCCAAATAAATAAATAATTTTAAATGCTATAAAAGAATAATCTATAACCCTGTCGCACTGTGAATACACAGTTTGAGGGAAAGTAAAAAACGTTGGAATATGTAAAAGAGTTCCGAATGTAGGTGTTTTAAAATGATTGGGAACTTTTTCCATTAACATATACATCTATAATACTTACGGATCATAATCACGCCATACCAGCCTCGCAATTATGGGGATTACTAAACATATTAAATTTACTCCAAATAAAGCAGCCATTGTGTTTCTAAAAGATCGCCTATAGAGGACCGATATTGGAATAATTACCAGCGGTGTCACGAGAAATAGCTGCATATCAGCGCTAAGATACCAGGTGGTAGGTATGCACTAAAAAAGAAGGAATTAGAAACCTTAATAACCCCTCTATATTATTCAGTTTCTTTTACTGATTAGATAAAATTGCTGAAAAAAAATTGAGACTAAAGTTACAATGGCTGTACAGGGGAATTTAAAGCATCCTGAATATAAGTTCAACAATCAACATTGTCTACCATGTATAGGTTTTAAGTTATAGAATGCATCAGTTATTTTTATTTTATTCCATAATTTTTATATATTTTTATATATAAGTTCAAACCAAGAAAAAAATCGATAAATTTCCTTTACCTGCAACTTCCCTCATTATGAATCTTTCCTTTTATTAGGAATAGTGAAACGTGGCCCAGTTTACTTAAGTGCATGATCATTTAGTAACACATATATACTGACTTTTAATATGTTTTTATTCGTCGCCATGTTGTTAGATCATATACTATCTATGCCACACTTGCTTTTTGGACATACTTTAAAATAAATTCAATAAGTAGATTTTATATTAATACACACTGCCATTTTGTTATGTCATGTTGAATTCGTACCAGTTTATCCCTATATCACATTTAATTGGCAAAATTTAAAATAAAAGATAAGATTAAGATTTTTAAAAAAAATTATATAGCTGCCGTTTTGTGCCGCTATCTTGTATTCGTACCACAACTTTACAAGTTTATTTCTATCTTACTTAGGTTAGGTTAGGTTAAAAAGTGAGTGAATCAAACCGACCCTCCGTTGCGACTCTGTGGTCTATTGTGGCTCACACCTATATTTACACTTCTCCAAGCAACTCTAAATCCTCAATGAGTCTTATCATTGCATTTGGGGAGATATTCTTCAAGTCCTCGGGCAGCAGAATATTTCTACCGAATATGGAGAACCTGTTATCCTCTTCTTCATGGGAAGGGGGATAAATGCCTTTGCATGGGACAGACCTGGAAGTCCAAGCCAATAGAGATTAGCTTTTTCCTCAACCAAGTCCAAAATTGCGCGCTTGGCAGTTTCGTGCGCTATTTCTAAAGCTGGTTCAGGTCCCATGAATCTTTTCTCTGCTCCTTTCTGTGCAAGATCATTTTCCTCCAGACCCGCATGTCCTGGTATCCAGATAAGGGCGATTGTATGTCGCTTCGCAGACCAACAAGTGCCTTTTGGCAGTTCCAAACTGTTTTGGAAGTACAATGACTTGCTTCAAGTGCTTTAAGGGCGGCTTGACTATCCGAGACAATTTTTTTTCGTTTTATGTGTTATTTGTTGGTCTTGCAACATTCTAGCACACAATTCGATAGCATGAACTTTTGCTTGGAATATTGAGGTGTTATTGTCTACGCTTACTGACAGAACAACCCTCGGCCTTACCCCATGGATTCCAGCTCCTATATGGAGCTGTCTGTGAATAGGCACAGCTCTCCTTTCAGTAGATCAGATTTATTCTGATCCCACTCCTCTCCTTCTGGGAAAATTACGGAATAGGGTTGTTGCACTAACAGTTTTTGGTAGCATGTCCGATGGTATTTCCAACATGTAATGGTTTTCAACTTTCAACATGTTGGATGATTCCATGTGACTCATGCTATCCACCATGCTGCTGGTGACATGGTGGAGTTTGTATCTTATCCTTATTGATCCACAAATAGGTGGAGTGGTAAAAGTTTTAAAAGGAGTTCCTTGGCCGTTGTCGGAGTGGAACGAATCGCTCCTAATTGACAAGCAAGCCTGTCTCTGCAGTCCACTCAGCTTGGCTTGGGCAATACTTTGTTGTCCCTTGCTCCAACAGGTTACAGAACCATAGGCTATCATTGGTCTTATGACCGTTAGGTACATCTAATATAGCTGTTTTGGTCTAATACCTTATAACCTCCCGCAGATTATATGGCAGGTCAACAGGGATAGTTTAGCTTTCTGAATTATTTTATTCAGATGGACATTGCAGTTCAGCGTTTTATCCAGGATAATTCCCAAATATTTCACTTCAGCTGAAAATGGTATCACCTGCCCCCGTAAGAAAGGTGGTCGAAATCTCTACAGATTCTTGTTCTTTGTAAAGGGGATTAAAACTATTTTATTAGGGATGATAGACATCCTTTCCTTCTCACACCATGTTAGTCTGGTCTTCAGTACTTCCTGAAGGGTTGCTGAGATTTCCTCTTCAGTCTAGCCTTTTACTATGATGACTAAATCATCGGCCTATGCCTGCAGATCAACCTCCCACAGCCGAACCATAGCCAGCAGGTTGTCCAACAGTAGTGACCACAGCAACGGCGATAACACTCCTCCCTGTGGACACCCTCTAGCAGCTCTAAAGCTCACTGTCTTGTCCTGTAGAGTTCACTTAATGCTTTCACAAAATTTGAAACTTATCTAATAAGTAGTGTTTTCAGGATGATTTTTTAAATATATTAAAAGGGCGACATTTTGTTTTGTTTTCTTATATTCATACCAAAATGTTCAGTTCATTCCTATATAACACTCGAGTTTTGTACAAAATTTGAGATAATACAAGGCTCTTACTATTGGCTTCTTCTTCGCACTTTTATAGCTGTTCTGCCTGGTTGGGCACCAATATGCCACCCTGGGTATAAGGAAATCCTATTTGGAGCACTTTATTGAAAACAAATTCGAAACTTAAAATCAATCAGAAGCTTAAAGAATAAAGAATATTAATAAATGGAAACAAATCTTACTAGGGAATCGCCATAGTGGAAGTTATAATAATTCTGTATATACAAAAAGTAAGTCCACCAATATTTCTTGCATGGTTCAATTAGACCTGTGCGTATTCCATATGAGAAAAAGGGACCATCCTGCAAATATTTGAACAGGTATACTGAACCAAAGAAACACATGGCGTTTGCCGGTGTAAGCCTAAAACATTAGAAAATTATTTATTTGTATATATTAATAATTATAGATTATTATCTTAGTAATTCTTTTTAAAATTTACCTAATTAGCGGTTTCTTCATCTTATATTAGATATTTTCAAATATATTTGATAATTCTATCCATTGTTTATCATACATACAATTTTTTGTTTAAGCCAGTTCCAAGCTATTTATCTTTAAAAGTTGATAAAACATGAATTCAAATCAATCGAAGTAGCCTTAGTACTCCATTAAAAAATATAAGAAGTATGTCAAACACGACAGTAAACAAAACATTATATTTGTTGATGAAGTTCCACAAATGTATAATTTTTTTTATTTGTATAGAATAGAAGTTATTTACCAAATGCGTTGTACAGATGAAGAGAAATGGGAAATGTTGCGCTTGTATTATCAAAATTGCAATAATACATGTGCAGTTAGGAGGGAAAAAGCGAACTGCTGTAGTTGATGATTCAGTAACAGAACTTAACTAATATTAATTCAAACTTAATTCATTACTATATCACCACCTTTAAGAATACCTTTACAGATTCATAGAAGATGCCCATAAGTATTTTGATAAGTCAGCAACCAAAATTCCATTCAAAAATTAGAAGACGCCCGTAAAAATGCACGAATTAGATTTTGTGAAAATATGTTACGGAGGGAGGAACAACATCAATGTTTTTTTAATAAAATGTTATGGACTGACGAATGCAGTTTTATCACTGCGGGTATATTCAATAGAAGGAATGCATATTATTATGTCACTGAAAACCCACGAGATTTATCGGAAATAAAGTTTCAGGAACGAAGGTCCCTGAATGTGTGGTATGGCATACTATGCAGTCAAGTTATTGGACCCTTATCTGACGAAAAATATTTGCATTTTTTAAATCAGGATATAGAAGTTCTCTTGAAAATGCTTCCAATTCACCGTTATGCTTAAATAATATGACACCAAGACGGTACCCCATCAATATTATGCCTGCGATTAATTTTTTAAATAAGAAATATGAAACATAGATCGGTAAGGAGGAAACGATCCACTAGCCAGCGAACAGCCAGATCTTACGCCCTTAGATTTGTTTTTGCTGGGATATTTAAAAAACCATGTGTATGCTTAGAGAAGCGCCAATATCAGGCCAAGTATGGTCTATTACATAAACGACCTTAACCGGAAAAATTCAATTTGTAATAATAATAAAAAATGTAGTTAGAATACTGATTTTTTTATTTAAATCAACTTTTAAAGATAAATAGCTCGGAAAAGGCTTAAGCAAGATTTTTAATTAAGTCCCTGCTCCCAGATAGTTAAGGGCGTGCTAGAGAATTTACGCTATATTCTTAAAATACTTAAAAATTCAAAAAATTAAATCATAAAACTTATAAATTCGTTAATGACACTTTGAATCAAATAGATCAGATTAATAACTAAACATAGGGTCTCACCCGTTGCAAACATATTTTGCTTTATTGTATTAAGGGTTTCTACAACCAATAGAGTTAAAATTCATTGCAGGTAAAATGAACGAGATAAGGTTTTTTTTATTTTATTAGATATATATATATATATATATATATATATATATATATATATATATATATATATATAAATATAATTTCACACTAAAGAAAAGATTGCTAATATTTTTAGTGTCTTCTTAATAAAGAGCACTGATATGTATTAACTTAATTTAGTTAAAAAATGTATTTTAAAGTATAAGTAGATATGAAAGTCTTTAAAACACTCGCGATTTTTGATCACGACAGAGTAGCCTGAGTGCTTAAAATAGAGCAAGAGTTTTAAAGACCAGTTTTTCACGAATACTTTCGCTATTTCTTTTTATTGGTACACTTTGATATCCCAAATGAATACTGATATTAATACAACAACAAATGAAAATGAGAACTAATAATGTAAAATATTAAACTCGTGATATGACGCCAGTATACCGTTCGTTGTCATGGAAATGAGAAAAACAAAAATTAATTTGCAATCTGTCACATTGTATTTCGCTGGAGTTCTAACATTGATTATTTAAATACTAAAGCAGAATCTCGGTTGATAGTACAAAAATCGTAACACGCTTATAAAAAAGAATACAAGTTCATTAAATGGATGGAAGAGCTTAAAGGTAACAAATACAGGTGAACGAGTTGTGCTTGCTTATCTTCAGAAAATGTCGGATCAGTACAATGCGTCGACTATGCGGGCTAATCATTCGAAACTGAAAAGTATGTTAAGGATAAATAAAGGGGTCGATATGAAGTCATTTGTGAAAGTGCATGCATTCATGAAGGCAATTAGCAACAATAACGTAGCTAAGAATGCATATGTATTCAACGAAGACGATTTGCGGACGTTTTTCGTAGATGCACCGGACATTACGTATTTATTTTTGACGGTGGCAGCCCTTAGCGGTATGACATCAAGGAAGAACGAAGATTATTGCTTATTACTATCCGATCATCTAAGATATCTCGTCATTTTACTATTGCCAACAGTGATGGGATTAGCTATAAGTGTTTGGTGAAGCAGTATTTATCACTACGTTCCCAAAATGTAAGTACCGACCGGGTTTTCTTACGATGTGCACCAATCAAGTGGTATTAATGCATTTGGCTCATGTCCCTTGCAAATTGCAAGTTATCTTAAATTAGACGATCCTGAAAAATACAGGGGACATGCGTTTCGGCGTACGTCCGCTACTATTATGGCGAATAGTGGCATGACAATAGATCAAATCCAATGACAAATAGGATGGAAATCGCCAGCTGTTAGGACTGGTTATGTTGAAGAGATTATTAGCAATAAGAAGAAGTAAGTGGGAGTGCAACCTTACTGACTTTCGTCGAGAATATTGGCAGTATTAATTTGAACAGCAGTACTTAAAAAACCGAAGTATTAATATTTTAAACAATACCAACTGTTCTTTTAACATTTATTTAAAAAATTAAGATTGTTTAATATTTGAATAAAGCTTTTGAAATATTTGTTAGTAATATTTTATTTGACCTTACAAGGTACTCCTGTCAGATCAATAATTAAAAAGTTGGCATTTAAACATTGCGTTTCTTGGGTTTTTGATGTTGCCATGGTAATTTTAAAACAAGCGCGTGTTTAAAAGTTGGATTTAAACACTGTAACATTTTAATTTCGTCATTACATTTTAATGCGTGTCTCTGCTTAGCGAAATCTTCCGCTTCATATTGAGGCAATTCACTAGTCTTCGTGTAGATGGCGCCTTAGTTTTGTTCAATTAGTAATTTTACTTTCTTCTCCTTTAAATATTTTTTTCTTTCCTGTGATCCAGCTCAGGGATTGGCTGATCTATTGTCTCGATTTGGTCAGTTTGATTTTAGTAAAGTGGCACCACTGACGGATTGTTATCTCCCTACTGCTGCCTTGACCTGGTGGTGAGGTAGGTTAAGCTTCTTGTCTCTCTGAAAGGTGAAGGTTAAGTGTGAAAGTTTGTCGGCGAATTGATCCTGTTTTAATCCAGGCCATCTTTTGGGATTTACGTCGCCAACTTAGTTAAAAAGGCTCCTATGTGTATTTAACTACGTTGTACTTTAATATTTTTGGTTGAGGAACCTTTTATTACTCTCTTGTGAGGATTTAACTGCACTTGACCACCTACCATATCTTTTTGACGGGACAACCTTTGCGAAATGACTAATAAGAAACCCTTTACCATCAAATAAGGTAAGATAACCCAATTTTATATTCACTAAAATGTGATATATTTTCCCTGTACATATTTTCTTGTATTTTGCCATATTATTTTGTAGATTATGTTCTAACCTCTAGCTTAGATATAGTTTCTCGGCTATCACTAAGGTCTTTTTGTTTATATATAAAAAAGGGGTTGTTTTTTTTGTTACTTAGTTCTCTTATTAAAAAGTAAATGCAAGGCCACAGAGTTATTTTACTTATTGAAATTAAGAGCTATGGGGACACTCTTGATTGCCCTTTGATTTGTGTAGCAAATAATGTATTCAATAGTACTTTTCATTTTCTTAAGATATGTGCTGAATGTATATATACCTTATTTTTGTTATAATTATTAAGTTTATTTCTGCAATACAAAAAGGTCTATTTGTAACCTCCATAAGCCAATTGTTATTTAAGTTTGCATAAAGTAAAGAATAGTAAATACATTGGGGAGAATTTGTTTTCTTTAATAAGTGTGTTTCAATACAACTATTACAGGTGTATGTTATAATTAGGAAAGAGGCCTATATATCTATAAAAATCGCTTCAATTTTCATATTTCTTTGAAGACCGAAACAACCTTATAAGATATAAATACATGCTATCTGTTTTAACCAATTTGGCAAAATTGAACAATATTGTATCAGTGATTTACATTTTCTGTCTGTAACATCTTATATTAGCTTACTTATACTGGAGTAATGACATTTTGTTTTGATATTTACAAGATTTTAAGGGTGGATTCTTGTTACTATTCACTATAAGGGCTGTAATGTACCTATATTAGTATTAATTAATAGATATGTTGCTTATATTTTGTATATAATGTTAAGGGGTTGTAGTTGATAATATTATGTATCCTAATAGACATGTACGAGCCTAATATTTTGAATTTCTATAGTAGAAAGAATTGACTTAAGATTTTTTGTAATTTGGGTAAATTGGTTTAAATGAAGTCAAGCTGGGAAATATTGATACATTTTTGTTTGGAATTATTTTCTTTATTTGATATACTGGGTGATGAGTTGTTAAACAGACCTATATACTTTTATTTGGGGTGTAAATCTTAGACGTTTGTACTATTCTAGGTTTTTTTTTCTTCTTCTCCCTCCTCTTCTACTTCTTTTTCCTGTTCTCCTAACCAGGGTTTGAACCTGGATGTGTCATTATAAGTGGAGCAGAAGTCTGTTACCTAGTACTTAAATGTGTACGTACCCAGTTTTCCTGCTGGAAATGTCTTCGATGACACTTACATCATAGACTCCTGATCTAAGTCACCGATGCTGATAGATACTTAGATAAGTATCTTAATTTTAACATCCCTTGTGCTGAATTGACTTTATTGTTTATTGCTGATCAACTTTATGACTTTTTCTATTTCTTTTGAGTGTAGAGTATACTTTTTGATATAAAGTTCTAACTACTGCTGGTGTGCATAAACCATGATTATTGGTGTTGTCAATAAGATTATTTTTACTTTATAACTCATGCTGATACTCAAATATTACATTATAAGTTTAGGACACAATAATCTATAGGTTTTTGTCAACATTTGACCGTATAGTAGGCTTTAAGATACAGAACATCACAGTATAAGTTTATGACACAATAGTCTATAGGTTTCTGCCAACATTTGATAGTATAATATACTTTAAGATACAGTGTTGTTGTAAAGTGCGATCACATCTTGAAATTTTAACTTGTAAGATCTAGTTAGTTTATACAAGGTATATAAGAAGTGTTTTAGACAGGTAACACTACTGGAATATGTGATGATATTTATGATTTATTGTATTTACTTGCTTTAGAAAGGTGTTTTGATATAAAACAATGGTGTCAATTTGTTAGGTAATATTGGTGATTGGATTTGAAACTTAGTTATATACATTTTTCTTGTTATTTGACTTGCTCTTAGATTCACATAATACTCTTTTCTTTTATTCTATTATTGTTAATTGTATTTGAATTAATGAAGTTAATTAATTGCTTGATTATTTTGCATCTTTTGATAAATTTTTACTGTTAGATCAAATTGTTCGGTAAATTAAAACAACTTAAAGATTTTCTTTACAAACATTTATAGATTTTGGAGTCTATTACTTTTACCTGTCATTAGCTGATTGAAAATTTCTTTTCTCATCCGTATTACTTAATTTTCAGGTTTTGTTGAACATTTAGTTTGTTGTTTTGTGATTCTTTAGCTATTTTCATAAAACATTTTACACAGTTGATCTAATATTTGGATAGTGATCTTTATTTGAATATACTTTAGATTTTTCTCTCAGCATATGAGGTATGAAAACTGATTAACATAGGATCATTACACAGTCAATTGTCATTTTTTTTTTAAAAACTTCAATTAAGGCCAATTTCTTTCATATGTTATATAAAATAATCTACAGGAGATACATATTTCTGGAAATATTTTGGGGAGCACTGAACTTGTTAATAAATGTTATTTGTTGAATATGCCTTTTTTTTTGTTTTTTTTTCTATTAACTTTAATTAATTTTATCTTAGTGGTCTTGAGGAGTGGTACTCATAACATCTAGAACGGTTAACAGTCAACTGGTATAGAACTGTTGGCGCCCTTATAAATAGAAAACGAACCAATCTCCCTGAGCAGTCGGTGATTTGCATACTAACTTTACTGCCTCTCTTTCAATCAACCACTTAGTGTAGATTTATATTATCTTAAAACAAATACATATTCTCTGCTATCAAACAGAGAAAGAGTGTGGCAACACCCTGAGACGTATGTTAAATAAGCAAATAGGGTACCCATAAAAATAACAAATTTTTCACAGAACTAGAGGAAAAAAAAGAAACAGTTATTTTTCTTACCTTAAGTAACGATGCAAAATCATAGAGGGAACAGCTTTTATTTGAATTGCGACGGGTTTCTTGCTAATTTCGTGCTTGAAGTATAAATATGCCATTAAGAAGCCAGATATGTAAAAGAAGGTATCCACCGATATATGTGCCGTTGTAATATATTGAGAATACCTTGACGATTGCCACTAAAACCAAATAAATATCAGATCTAACTAACATTCTTGGCAAAAATTAGGTGAATGACGGATGTATTTTCGATAACGAGTTCAATAGTCAGAACATTCTGGGTAGAAAAATATGACAATAGTGAAAAGTTCTATAACTCTCTAGTTGTGCAGTGAAAGGATTAGTTTCGCAAAAAGTCTGAGTATGAAAGAAATATCACCTACAAACCAACAATGATCAAGTGTGTTGTATTGTTTCTAGAAGTATTGTCGGTTTCCTTTATAACCGAAGTAATTGGTGGTTATTCGTCTAGCTTTCAGAACATAAATGGGCTACTTTCGTCTACCAACGGTCATATCTAAAGTTACCGTGATAACAGTAGGCTCTAATTCATTATGCAATTTTTTGAAAAAAATCATAGGCGTGGAGTAACGATTTTATTTTTAACACAAGATTTGTATGTATCGTTAAGGGGGTGAAAATTACTTTGTTCAGTATGCAAAACATATATTGTGTTTTTAATTTTATTTGTTATCTTCCACCACCTACACCATTTAAATAAATGATCAGATTTTTGAAGTCAAAAATTCCCTTTACCTGGTTGATATGACTTTTCAATAGCCATTAAGAAAACTACTACTACTTCTCTTCTTATACAATCAAAAATTCAGCTCTGAGTATTATTATTGTCATGTATGAAGAGCAGCTTGCCCTTTAATCATTAATATTACTGATTATCTCTAAATTCTATCCTAATCCTGTTCTCATGAGCAAAATATCAGAAGAATCTTTGGCTCACTAGAGAATCCTTGAATATAGAATTTGTTTTGCCTTTCCATATTCCCGTATTCAGGAAAATTGTATCTGCAATTAAGGCAAGAAGAAGAATTTGATTTAAAAACCAAGAGAGCTAACCCATGCACTTGTTTTAAAGCTAGACTGTAGGTGATGGGTTTGTTGTTGTTCTAGATCCGATCAAAGGTATAATTTATTAACATATTTAGTGTCAAAATCATGTTTATTTAGTATACAAAATTGAGGATTAAATAACTCTTAGAACTTCACACAATTTGCGCAATATTCCTAAAATGTATTCGACTTTTCGATACATATCCATAGATATAATTTTACTCTTTCAAAGTGCTTAGCCATAACATCATTTGGCACGGCGCACCGCGAAAAGTTTTGGTTGAAAAATGAAAACATTTGGCACTTTTTTAACTCGAGTTTTTGGCCCCGGAGAGATATATAAATCTGTTTAATAGAAAAAAGATGTACCTTTTTATGATCCTTTTGTCCCAGGTAGTACCGATACTCGCAGATACACTCAGGCTCAAAGCCCATAACATAAATCGTACTGAATTTTATATCGACCTCTAGAGCAAACGTTGGCGATTGTTTGATCGATAGGTTTATTTTCGCTTTTTTGGCTTCTTTTCCCACAATGCAGCAGACTATTTTGGAATCTCGCGCTCGCAATCATACATTTAATTTATCGAGTTAGCCGCTACTTGATGAAAATTCATTATCACTAGTATAATAAATAAACAAACTATATTTGTTTAGTAATTTCCACTAATTAATTTCCGTTTGACAGCTGTTTCGACGGCTTTTTCAAAAACCAACTTAAGACTAATACTAAAACTCGATTTTTTAACAATAATAAAAGAGTCTACCTACCTGCCTACCATAGCACAATGGGCCCCAGTCAGCCTAAGTACTGCCCTTGTCGGCCTCCCTATGTCTACCTACCTAACCCTAGCAGATTTTAGCCATAAAGATTTAACAGTGGGGAACCGTTTAGGTCCATTTGATCGTGTAATAAAATATTACGGTTTTTCCTCTTATTAAATTCTAGACTTTCCAAGTAATTTAACTTGTAACTTTTATTGGCTAAATGCAACGTTTTAAGTTCATTGTTAAAATTATGATTTGTTTCTAGTAAATGTTTTGCCTAATTAGAATCAGGTTTTTGTTTAATATATGATGTTTTGTGTTCTTTGATACGTTTATAAAAAGATCTACCCGTTTGACCAATATATACTTTTTCGCAAGAACTACATTTTAATTCATATACCCCTGATTTTTGGTCTTTATTTGTATTAGACTTATTATTCTTAATATATCTACCTAAAGTATCATTGATACAAAAAGCAACCTTATGATTTGTTTTTTTAAGATATTTCTCTATTTTAGTGCTAATTTTTTCGGTATATGTTAATGTGTTAAACTTAATATTGTCTTTTGTATTGAAATTAGGATAAACGTAATTGAGTGCTTTTTTATATTGTTTTTTATTTACGATTTTGTCTATTATAGTTGCGTCATAACAATTATTAACTGCAATCTGTTTTATAATATTAAGTTCCTTGTTAGAATTTTCTGTTGACAGAGGTACATTAATTAAACGATGTACAAAACTATGAAAAGCTGCCATCTTATGTGTGAATGGTTGGTTTGATGTATTATGTATTGTATCTGTATAGGATGGTTTATTATTAATGTTCCTGATTTTTAAATCTAAAAAGTGTATGGACTCGTTTTGTTCTAAATCTAAAGTAAATCTTATATTTTTATGTAATTTATTAATAGAATTTAGAAAGAGGTTAAGTTGTCTCTCTGTGCCTGTGATACAAAGCCAAAATATCATCAACGTATCTGTACCAATAAATAAACTTGTCTCGTACAGGGTGATTATCTATTATTTGTTCTAAGTTATTAAGAAATATTTCAGCTAAAACAGGACTTAACGGGTTACCCATTATTAAACCTTCTTTACTTAAATAGATCGAGCCATTAAATTCGAAATAATTTTGATCAAGGCACACTGCTAACAAATCCAATATATCATTCTTAACATTAGGGTTGACTTTGCTTTTTAATAGTAAATTATCCACCTCATCCAAGTATAATATTATTTTGTACAATTTTTTCCCTAATATTTTTAACTAATATAGTTAAAATACTATTTTAGCTAAAACATTTCTTGAGAACTTAGAACAAATAATAGATAATCACCTTGTATGAGACAAGTTTATTTATTATTACAGGTACGTTGACGACATTTTGGCTTGTTTCACTGGCACAGAGAGACAACTTAACCTCTTTCTAAATTGTTAATAAATTACATAAAAATATAAGATTTACTTTAGAATTAGAACAAAACAAACTTTTTAGATTTAAGTATCAGGAACATTAATAGTAAAGACGATTTTGAAAATTTTCGTAAACCATCCTATACAGATATAACATTACATAATACATCAAACCACCCATTAAGACATAAGATGGCAGCTTTTCATAGTTTTGTTCATCGTTTAATTAATGTACCTCTGTCAACAGAAAATTTTAACAAGGAACTTAATATTCTAAAACAGATTGCAGTTAATAATGGTTATGACGCAACCATAATAGACAATACAAAAGATAATATTAAGTTTAACACATTAACATATACCGGAAAGATTAGCACTAAAATAAAGAAATATATTAAAAAACAAATCATAAAGTAGCTTTTTGTACCGATAATATTTTAGGTAGATATATTAAGAATAACAAGTCCAACACAATTAAGGACTTAAAAATCAGGGGTATATGAATTAAAATGTGGTTCTTGCGAAAAAGTATATATTGGTCAAACGGGTAGATCTTTTTATAAACGTATCAAAGAACACAAAACATCATTTATTAAACAAAAAACTGATTCTAATTATGCAAAACATTTATTAGAAACAAATCATAATTTTAATAATGAATTTAAATAGTTGCATTCAGCCAATTAAAGTTACAACTTAAGTTATTTGTAAAGTCTAGAAATTAATAAGAGGAAAAACCATAATATTGTCTTAAACGATCAAATGGACCTAAACGGTTCCCCACTGTTAAATCTTTATGGCTAAAATCTGCAAGGGTTAGGTTAGGTGCTCTTTTAATATTGTTAAAAAATCTAGTTTTAGTATTAGTCTTAAGTTGGTTTTTGAAAAAGACACAGTGTGTCGAAACAGCTGTCAAACGGAAATAAATTAGTAAACAAATATAGTTTGTTTATTTATTGTACTAGTGATCATACATTTATTCTGTTCTATTATTTACTATAAATTTGGATATACATATTTTGTACATAAAATATAACTATTTACTGGTACATTTGCGCAGTTATACAGCTTAATGTTGATGATCAAAGAGACAGTGAATTAAACACAAAAAAACTCTGTCTTAGACTCAACTTAACAATACTATAGATGTTTTTAATAAAACGTTATTGCCTGAGGTATGTCGAATTAAAATATTTTTAGACTACAATTTTGAGTTATTATTTTGCAAATTTCATTTCCGCAAACAATAATTATATATTGCAATATTAATCAGGACGTGAACTTTTCATATCTTATTAACGTAAAGTCACAAGAACTTTTGCAAAAACGTCAAGCTTCGCGGAGACTATATTTATAAGAAGTATAAAAGGTTTAAGTTAGTCCATTATTTTAAAAAAGTATCTATATAGTATTTCCATACCTATCGGAGGTAATGTATCGATACATCCATAGACCTCATCTTCAAGTTCCGATATCCCATTGAATATTAGTTAATTTTTTTAAGCAACAGAAGTTAACAAAAGTTTTTTTATTTTTTACAAATGAACAGAAGGTTAGATAAGTTAGATAAATATATTTTCCCTTAACTTAATTTGAAACTTCGTTAAATTGTTTAAAGTTCCAAGATGTGCATATTGTTATGACCTTATTTTATAATTCAAATAAAAAAACCATTTTTTATCATAGTTGATTATGATTTATAAATTACACAGGCCTACATAAAATTTGTGATCAAGTTATTTTAATTTTTATTATCTCTGAGTATTCGCAGCAAATTAAATTAAATTCCTTCTTTTTGTTCCAAACATTGAGACACGCGTTAGAACCTCGTTTTAAATTGAACATTTATTGGGGAATTTACCAGTAGTAACTAGACCACAGTTGGGGATTTCCCGAGACTCGGTCTATTTAGAACAGAGAGCCATATTATTTAGTGTCAACGTGATATTCAAACGGACGTTGTCTATCTAGTTTTCTAGTTCTCTTAGTGTTTCGTTTCGGCCTTGCTATAAGAACATGTCTGTTAGTTGCTCTGATGATGTTTGTTATATTTGTACCTATTCCACCTAAAGTATTGTAGTCCAATGTCGAATCCGAATCTTCAACAGATACAGAATCAACAGACAAGTATCAACCTCAAGAATCAGTGAACCGAAGCTATTTTCTTTCTCAACTAGAACTGAATTAGATTTAGAGAGATTTAGGACTTAAACAAGAATTTTCTGAGATTTTAGTATCCAGGTTAAGAGAAAAAATATACTTGCCCCAGGAACTACATTTTATTGGTATAGAAATTATGAGGTTGAATTTGTTGTTTACTTTGCCATAGCTGGTTTACTTGTATATTGCCAAAATGTATCTGAGTTGGTTATCCACCTTGGCGCTCTTGAATACAAAACTACCGAGTGGAGACTTTATAGAAGCATCAAAAGCTGTTCCATTACACATTTATATGCATTTGTTCCTATTGGTCATTCAACCCAGCTAGAAGAAGATTCCGAAAAAAAAACTGCTTTTAAAAATAAACTATAAGCAACACAACTGGATACTATAGAGCCACCTTAAGATTTTAACATCGCTTTTAGGTCAACAATCCAGCTATAAAAAATACCGTGTTTCTTGTGAGTGGGAGGGACAGTAGAGCAAGAGATGACCATTGGACTAAAAAAACTGGCCATTAAGAAAAAATTTAACATCTGGCTTCAAAATTTAATTCGAGAAGCGAAGAGTAAGGGGAGTGCTTTCACCAAGACATTAAAGAGATAGAAAGGCGATATCAAGGGCGTTGGGATATCAGAATGATGGCCGAATACTGTTGGATGCTTAAAAGGGACATCCGTGTTAGAAAAAAAAACTGAAAACAGATTTGAAATCAGCATCACTTAAATACTCAATATCAGTTGAAAGATTCAATTCACATTTTATATAGTATGTAAAAGCAGGCCTGTGTTATTAGTAATTATACGAAAGTTAATTTCATTTGATAGTGCCGATCACTAGTTAACACAAAATTCATAATAGTGTTTATTGCTGAGCAAATTTCTTGCTTTTGGAACTATATTAGTGCGCACTTTCAGCATACTGATCAAGTTTGGAATGAAACAGAATTAGACAGAATGTTTCTTAATTTTCCATTCTCGATTTTCATATGTTTATAAAAGATAATTTGTTTTTGTCCTAAATAGGTAAAAACAATCGTCTATTATGGTCAACTAAAACTTAAACACAACTTAAATCAAATTAATTAATGTTAGTTTATATTACTATTAAAGTTAAAATAAATAATTGCTCAAAGCTATACTGTCAAAGCGGTTGTTCGACGCAATGTTGGCGACAATGTATCGATACAAAGCATCGATAACTTGTTGATTGTTGACACAAAATTAATCGGACCAAAAAAAATCGATAGCCTAGTGTATCGATAAGTAACGAACACCTCTACTATAAGTTGCAAATTGCAAACAGTAGCGGATTACCGCATAGGCGCAGAGGGCGTTTGCCTGTGGTGTCGTAATTTTAGGTTCAAGCAGCAGTTAAAGGTGAAATTATTAGATGGGTAAATTGAGGATTTTTTTCCTTGATTTACTTTGCTGTGAAAGTGATGTTTTTCCTTTTCTTTTCGCAGGACGTTGCCCTGCAAGTGAGAGACTTGCTCTTCGCTTTATTTTTTGCAGAACGTTTCGTTCCCCACGCAGCTATCAAATAATTTTACCATTACCATCCCCGGTAGGAGGGAGGACTATCTGCGAGCCAAGAATGGGCCTGTGGCGGCTTAAGTGATTAATTCCTCATTCACTGCATAAGTTATTAACATTATTTGCGAAAATGCTCCTTTGTAAGGGTTTTCTGGGATTTTCTCTAAAACTAATCGGTTATTTTTCATGGGGCACGTCTCACAAGATAGTTTTGTATAGTGGTAGAATAAGACAAGATGATTTTCCAGTAAAATGTGTTAAAACCTAAATTACTAGTACTTACAGTTTGCCTAGGCGCTCTGTTTTCCAAGGGTGCCAGAAACCAGGAAATTACTCCATGACCAGAGATAATCCACCACATACTGATAAACTTCATTCCGTGAAAACACAAAATTTGCTCTCCTGCGTGGGTGTGTCTCGTAAATTGTAACAATTTTTTACCGTTTGTATATATCGAGAAAGCTGTGAAAAGAGGACTAGGTGACTCTAAAACATAAATATTAGTTTTATGGCCATAACTCGGTAACCGTTGACTTTTTTGTCTTAATTTAAATAAAGGTTATAAAAGGTATCGAATAATGAAGTAAAATATCCAGGTGCGTATTTAAATTAAAAAAGTTGATGATAGTCGCCCGAATCCGAAATGTTGGATCTAAAAACTAAGCTCACCAATTTGTAGAGGAGAAAAAATGACAATGATAAAGTGAAAATCATTTTCATCTGTCATTTCAACTAAGCCTACAATTTTAGAAAAACTTAAAAAAACAAAAAATAGCTTTTATCAACTTTTTTAATTTAAACACGGACCTAGATTTTTATTTCACTATTCGATACTTTTTATAGCCTTAAATTAAATAAAAAAAAGTCATATCAAACTATTTCATTTTTTTTGAGAAAATTAGTATTATTTGAAGAATTAGGAAAAAACGCCATCTAGTGACCACTAATAGAATTATTACGGTACAGTTAACAGTTCTGAGCGAAGAGCAAAAAAAGGCGCTTTTTCTGGCACTAAGTTCAATGTAATCGGTTCATCCAAAACAGGGATATAAACGTTTGAAAAAAAAAATTTGACTTTCCCCACCATTTTAATATTGAAAATAAAAAATTATATAAAGCAAAACGTTGCATAATTACCTGAAGAATACAATGCTTATATTTTCGACAAACCTTATTTAATTGCATTACTACATACTTGCACAAGTACAGTAGGTAGTTCGTATTACCGGAGCTTCTTAAACTTGTAACTCTAAGCAGCAGCGTATCTATTTTAAACAGAAAAATTACCTTGTTTTGAACACCTAACCTCCCTTATCTATTGCCCTAGTTAAAGAAGAACCTTAAAAAACCAATTAGTTTCAATCTGTGCAATCATAGATTAAATACATGTCAGTCTATCGATGATAACATTGGCCGACAAGATTTTTCTACACAGGCGTACCATTTTTTAATAGCCTAATTAGAACCTTTTATATTGGCAGGTAAACAATTTTATTGTCGGGCGGCTAAAATGGGTCCAATTTACAACGGAAAAATTACCTAGACTGGGTTGTTTGCAACATTAGACATAAAATCACTCTTCTGTTGAGTTTCGAATTGAGTGGTTCTCTGCGTATCGATAAGCAAGTTGCAAAATTCCTCCTGACAAATTTTGTTATATTTGTAGAGAATTTCTGGTGAAATCACAAGCCTGGCCATTTTCCGAAAATGTAAAAAAAGCCTACTTTAAATAATTTGGTGTGTTAATTGTGGATGAAGATAAGCGGTGGGATCCCCATGTCTGCTGTGTTAGTTGTAGAGTATCATTGGTGCAGTGGATGAAGGGAAAGAGAAAAAGTATGCCTTTTGCAGTTCCAATGGCGAGAACCCATCAATCATTCTGACGATTGTTATTTTTGCCTGACAAAGACTGAAGGTTATTCCAAAAAGGGAAAGCACAATATAGAATATCCAAATTTGCAATCTGCCATACGACTTGTTTCTCATAATGCAAATTTGCCACTGCGGATTGCGCCTTTAAATTGGTAAGCTATTGATTTGGGTGATAATGGAGATAACGCATCATCAGGCAGCTCAGAAGAACAGTGCACCGATTCCACTTTTACCACAGGTCTTATTTCCGGCGAGCCACATTTGGTTGTGAAATGAATTAAATGATATAGTACGTGGTTTGGGGTTATCCAAGCAAACTTCTGGGTTCCCGTCTTAAGGAATGGAACCTATTGGCCAAAGAAACAAAAATTACGAATTTCAGAAAAAGAAATGCTATGTTTTCTGAATTCTACAGTATGGAAAATTCGTTGTGCGCGTGTACTGATATAGGCAGTTTAACGCAGGATGATTGATATTGAACATTCTCCCCGTGAGTGGCGCTTATTCAAAGACTCATCTAAATATAGCTTAAAAGCCGTGTTATTGCATAATGGAAATTTAAAACCCTCTATACCAGTTGCCCATTCAGTTCGATTTGGGATAAAATAAACTACAATAGGTATAAATGACAGATATGTGGGGACTTAAAAGTTATAGCGATTTTAGTGGGGATTTACAAAATATTGCGGTTTTCTTTGTTTATGGGACAGTTGTACAATAAATCAGCATTATGTAACAAAAATTTGGCCAGAAAGAAGCGAATTTCTACCGGGATCTCAAAATGTTAAATTTATACCTCTTGTTGATACCAAAAATGTCCTTTTGCCTTCTCTTCACATTAAACTTGGACTGATGAAAAACTTTGTGAAGGCTTTGATTAAGATGGTGATGGATTTAAATACCTAAGACAAGTCTTTCCCCAGATAAGTGATGCCAAATTAAAAGAAGGCATTTTTATTGCGCCACAAAGCAGAACATTGCTGGACGATGTCAATTTTACGGAAAAGCTTACCAGGCAGGAACTCAGAGCATGGAATTCATTTGTTAATGTAGTAAGAGGATTTTTAGGCAACAATATGGATGAAAATTATGAACAATTAGTTAATGAACTCTTAGATGCCTATAAAGCGCTTGGTGCCAGAATGCCATTAAAAATTCACTTCCTCCATTCCCATCTGTCATTTTTTCCTAAAAATTTGGGAGGTGTTAGTGACGAGCAGGGAGAAAGGTTTCACCAAGGTATCAGAACAATGGAAATTCGGTACCAAGGAGGATGGAATCCAGCCATGATGGGTGACTACTGTTGGTTTTTGAAGAGAGAAGATAGGTCACCTCATAAACGTAAAAAAATAAAGTTTAATTAGTGTTTTAAGTTAATATTTTTCTCGTTGGCTTTTCTCTTAGATGTATATGTTTAATAGGCGAAAACTGTAAACTTGGTCAATAAACAGGGTTAAGAATTTTCTGAAACCATTTTTTCTATTGATATTAGGTATCGTAACATTCGATATGGTTCTACAACTCTAACAAGAAAACCATACGTGCTACAACTTTCTAGTTATCATTTTCGTATTTGGATAGGTCCATTCTATTAGATTATGCTATTCTGATTTGTGTTTCAACAAGGCCAGTGTAATTATTTAACACTTTTTTCAAATACAAAAAAGAAAGGCAAATTCAATTCAAAGTCATAACGGAAGGCTTGCAAATATTATTTTAGTAAAATGAAATATATCTGGTACAATATATATATATATATATATATATATATATATATATATATTATATATATATATATATATATATATATATATATATATATATATATATATCAATCCATAGCTACGCAGTAGATCGAACGAGTCACGGCAACGTTCAGGACCCCCTAAATCTAGGAAATTAACGCGCAATGTTGCCAAGTATCTTGAAGAAACCGGCAGACAAGAGTAGCCACCGCAGATTTCTGCCAAAGACAATTTGCTGCTATCCTCCCATGAATATATTTTTCTATAACGGCTATATTAACCTTTTGTAACTCGCTTGTCTTATTTACGATGTGTTTAGTAAGAAGAATTTATATAGCTCCTTTTTGATTACCTAGTTTAAAACAGTGACAATTACTTTTTGACTTGTTTCAAAAATGTACAGGGTGAGTTATTATTTTTGATACATACTTACAGGGTTTATTAACGAAGATAGAGAAAGTGTAAATATAAAAGCTCTAAGGTTTCTTTTAAACCAGCAGAATTCGTTATGAAAAAACAAACGACTGTCGCATGCCTATGTATATGCCCTAAAAAATATAACGAATAACGTTTTTTTTAAATGGAACATTTTATATTTTTATAATTTTTATGAATGTCCTTTTTTCCTACTTTGGCGCAACCCATTTTTCAATTATTTTGATTTAACTGTAACAAGTTTTGCATTATATTACAATATTACCTTAGACTTATATGGCAAGTAATGTTGCAGTTAAACTAAAATAATTAATTAACGCTTTATCTGTATCAAACTCAAGCCCAAAGATTAACAGCCAAATTCAATATTTCTCTCTTAACTAAAAGATCTTTTCTAATATTTAGTGATTGGAAACGCCGCGTCGCGTTCCCGTTCGCGAGTCGAGGGTTACCGCACGAAATAATAAAATTTCAGAGAGCATTGGTGTCTCCGGGCCAATTCAAGGCATCGCATTTAAATGAGTTATCTATTGCGTAAGCTATAATGGATCTTTGCTGGTACTCCGTAACAGAGGGAGTGAGCTTTTTAAATTTATTTCACATACACTAGATTAGACTTTTTGTACATTCTCCCTGTCAGCCTGATGAAACTTAGACCCTTAAACTGCTTGAATTTACAAAATAGAAAATAATGTCACTTATAGACACATTCCTTAAGTGGCGATAGTAAGCTAACTTTCTCTCACTATAGATCTCCTTGTTAACTACACGCAGTAAATTTAAGACCGTCGTACTTTATGCTTACTTCCTCTATTAGAGGGGTGTTACTTATCTCTACGCACTTCGTATGCTACCATCTAAGGTAAAAAAATACCTTTCACTGTTTTATTTATAAATAGAAAGTTGGTTCTTTAATATTTGTTGAATATTTTATGAAACGATTACAAAACTATATAGTACTTACTTTTTTCGGCGTAGAACAGATATATGTCGTACGCTGTAGACAAGAACATGGCTACGAATATGACCAAAAATATTACTCTGAAAAAAGGAAATAAAGTTTTTTTTTAGATAAACTGTAATACTATTAGTAACTTATAGGTTTCTATTCTAATTACTTAACTCCGATACAAAACATAATTAGCAAGTTCTTTAGTGAAATGTTGTTTTAGAGTTACTCGGATATCAAACCTTGTGATTTCAAAAAGTTTTTTGAAGAATACTTACATTGAAACTATAGCTCCCGCATCTAGTTCGCTATCAGTGTCTCTGGTGGAACAATATGCATCATTAAATATTGGCAATCCCGTAATATTATTAAGATCCTGTCCACTGCATTTATCAGGTACGCAGTAAGATAGCGTATAATACTAAAAAATGATATTTCAAATTGTTATTAGATTGTAAAATAATCAGGTTAATGCTTCTGTCTGCAACCCAATTACCAAAATGAATTTAATCTATATAAACAACGCAAAACTAATAATTATTCCCTTACAATTTTAACAATTGTTTCCAAACGTTGTGGATATTCTTCTAACAAATTATGTTGGTGTTTTTGGACTGAACGTAAAGAAATGAAACAACTTCCTAAATTGCCAAGTTTTTAATGTAATGTAAAATTTAACAATTTAGACTTAGGGTGTAAGTATTATTATTATTATAACTTGTTGTCTCACAGTATTCCTGTGGTTGTATTTTATACTGACGGGTTATACCAAGTCAGTACAAAAAATAAAAGTGAAAAAAAGGAAAAGGAAAAAAAAACAACTATTGTGTATTAAGAAATGATCTAACTATGCTAAATGTTTTCAAAATGACCGATTTCTGGATGTTCCTGTGAATGTCTGTATTAAGTCCTAATTGAGTCAAATGCGGTGTAAACGTTGTTGGGGTGAGACCTGTTACTGATGTGACGAGAGGAACAATGATGACTCTTTCCTGTTTCCACATCCTTTTTACTTCCATTGCCAAGTCGGTGTATTTGGCGATCTTCTCATTGTATTTCGCTTGTATGTTTTCGTCGTTGGGGACAACCATGTCAATTAAATAAGTGATTTTCTCTTTTTTGAATTGAAAGGTGATATCGGGTCTATTTGCGGGGATTGTTTTATCTGTGCGGATGTCACTGTCCCAGTAGAGCTTGTAGTCTTCGTTTTCAAGTATAGATGTTGGTGTATAATGGTAGTAAGGGTCTGTGTTCTCTGTTAGTTTGTATGTTGTGGCTAATGCTTGACGAACGACCTTCGCTGCTGAGTGGTGTCTCGCGGTGTATTCAGTTCCGGCCATTATTCTACATCCACTCGTTATGTGATCGATCGTTTCTCTCTGCTGGTGACATCTTCTACACCTCTCGTCTTCAATGGTTGTGTCCTTGATGATGTCCTTTCGGTAATTTCTGGTTGCTATGACTTTGTCTTGGATGGCAAGCAGGAAGCCTTCTATTTCAGGGAACAGCTGCCCTTCTTGTAACCACCTATATGAAAGCTTTTTATGTATATGGTCTTGCTTTATGTGGTACCTGTGTCTTCCGTGAAGTGTTTTTTCAGACCAGGTGTTCATCTTTTCTAGTCGTGATTGGATGTAACTGTGTGCGTCTGCTGCGTGGCTCGTTTCAGACAGGTCGAGCGGTGTATAATTCTTGTCTGCCTTCACTATTGCCTTGTGGAGGTTAGTTTTTTTGTTGTGGAAGAATTTTCTGAATTCGTAAATTTGTTTTTTATTTAGCGATTGTATATCTATAATTCCCCTTCCTCCATCTTTTCTCTCGATAGTGAGTCTTTCCTTGCATGCGTTGGGATGTAACTTCCTGTATTTAGTGAATTCAGAGCGTATGAGAATGTGAATGTTTTCTATGTCTGTGTGTGACCATTTAATGATTCCAAGCGAATACTTAAGAATAAGTATGGCGAAGGTGTTAAGAGCTTTCATTAGGTTTTTGGAATTCAGTTTTGTTTTTAGTAGCTTTGTAAGTCTGGTTTTAAATTCCGTCTCTGATTTGATATGAGTATGGTTAATTTTGGTGCTTTGATGGAAGCCTAGGTATCTATACGTTTCTTCTTTGAGCATGTTATCTATAGTTTCATTGTTGATTGTTTCTTCCGTAGGGTGGTCTTTCCACTGTCCCTTGTTGATATGAAGTAGCTTGCATTTACTTATACCAAATTCCATGTTGATGTCCAGGGTAAACGTTTTTGTGATTTTTAAGAGTTCCTTTAGCTGTGCCCTTTGTGCTTGCATATTTATATTATTATTATTATTAAGTGTATATTGTGTTTACAATATTTATTGTTTTGTGAAACTGGGGAAATGTACTTAAAAATCTTAAAATGTATTCGACATATTTGACCAAAATACATAAGACTTGTATAGGTATCGATAAGAATTTTTGTAAATGTATACATATTGTTAATTATTAGTGCACTAATATTATTAATGAAAAACGAAACTCGCTTGATGATTTTATAAAGCGAGGAACTACATTTAAATAAAAGGTTCGTTTTATTTTGTATAATAGTAGTATACTGATAACATAATTTGTACATTCATAAGGTAAACATTACCTTAATCGGAGCCAGAAAAAAAAACAGAGAAAACATCGAAAACGGACTTTTATGGAAGGAGGATAATATAGATTTACCAGAAAGTCGACGAAGTGTCCTAAATCCATTACAATGTTACAAAAAATATACATATATGTATTACCTATACTCACTAGTAACGTTAAACTTAGTAACCTAATACAGATTTTAATATATTATTCAGAGAGCGTCACGTCACTATTTTGAAGCCGAACTACCGAGTAAATTAAGTCTCGAAATGCGACTTCGTTATTGGTCCATTTGAACTTTTATAAATGTCCTATAGGCCCTCAATATTGCCATTCCACTTTGCGCTCAGCGATTGGATCGAAATAACAGTTTGCACTGGTACAGTTCCATAAAGGGACCCTGAGAGCAAGTGATCAGTTTTAAAAGATATAAGGCTAGCTATATATTTTGTTTATATGAATGTAATATAAAATACACCAACTACATTTTGTAATAGATGGGTGAAGCTGCTTTAAAATGTGTATATTTATAGAATAAATAAAATACTATCTTTTACTTTATAGCGATTTTTTAAGTCGGTTCTATTTTTTTAAAATTTATCCTCCGATCCAAAGATATCCCCATAAGTCGCTACAAGAGTCATACTCATGATGTTAAAAAAACAAGTTCTAGTTATTCTATATAACCTTAAAATCTACTGTTTAAAATATAAATTTGTTATGTAATGTGAAAAAAGCAAAAAAGGAAGAGAGTATGATATATGATAAGTAATAGAGGATATTTAGAGTGAAAGACGAGAAATCGCTCGTATTAGCAAAGTATCGCCAATGTAAACATGAATGAGTGCGACTACTACTTTAATGGGTGATCACCTAGGGAAGACCGCCCATAGTCACGTGACGTGCTGCTAACAATGGATATTAGTTGTTGCAGATATTTAATAAACCTAGCTAGTACTACCGCGTTCTGTCTCACAGAAACGGTTAAGAGAAAATGCATGTATTATCCCGTATTTGGAGAACGTCGACGCAAACTCCGACTCCATGTAGTTTTATACAGGACTCATAAAAAGGGAACCACGCTGTAGTGTACTTGAGCTTCACTCATGTTTGTTAAAATGTCAAGAGAAATTTTATTTTTAAAACTTTTTTCATAAAAAGGAAGCATATTTTTCCAAATTTCTATTCGGAAATCACTAGTGTCAAAAGGTATATTCTGATAAACGTGACCACTATAAATTAAAAGCTTATTTTATTTCGTTGACCTCACTAGTGAGTTATAGGCCATTTAATGCTTTTAGGATCAGATCAATAAATTATGGTGTCATTCAATCAAATCCTGGGTAAAAGTTGCACTAGCACTAGTTTAACTTATTTTATGCAAAAAGGTGACCGACAAAATAAACATTGTTCGAACAAGAAATAGCAACCTAATTTGAGGTAACCAATGGAAGAAAATTATTGAAAAAACTATATTCTTATTTAAACAGTTGATTCCTTGTCCATCCCAGCTAACCCTAAAGTAGCTACGGCTGTTTCCACTACTACTCTTTAGGAGTTTTTACGTATATATTACTAATAATACTACTATACAGGGTATCCCAAATAAAGTGGCCTATTAGAAGTTTCTCGAGATCGAAAAACGATAGCGATTTGAAATTTGGGTTGTGGCCATAAGACACCTTAATCTTTACTTTCAAAATATTTTTGACGATAGAGGGTTGTCAGACAACCTAGAACCAAATATAAACTTTGGTTTTTTAAACTAAATACCCTGTATATTAATTCATTTTTGGTTTCTTCATAATAGTTTAAAAGTTTTTTGTGTAACATATACTATACCTATCTTGTGCCGTTTTGATAATAAAAATTATTTTTTTATAAATTTGGCAACAAACAGGTCTAAACAAAATATGTGTTTTTTTTCGTTACCAATCTAAATAGCAAACGATGTCGCATACAGGGTGTTTACAAAAGAATGAGTTTTTAATAGAACATAAAACTAAAAATTATGCAAAAACTCCCCCCTAAATTGGGGGTTCAATTTACTAAGTAACGATATTAGTTGTTCCTATACTCATCTTCGATACTTTCGGACCTATAACGAAATATAAGAATTTTTTTACTTGATTTTTTTAAATTTGTATTTAATTATGAATATCACTACAGATACTTAACATGTTTTTCAGTTTTAGAATAGGTATAAAGTAATAATTTTTTTGTTTAATTAGCATTAATGTATTCGATTTTGTTAATTTATTTATATGGAAATCGGGGTTGTAATTTGTTGGACATACTGATTAAAAACCAGCGATTTAAACGTGTTTAACTTTTTTGTTTTTAATATTTTTTATTTAAATGGGAGTTTTAAACGCATTTATTTATTTACTTAAATTGTCAAAAATAGTATTATTCCTAACGAAGGATGAATAAATGTTTCTATAAGCATTATGTACCAATTATATTAGGGTGCCGAAAATTTAATTTTTCTACGAGCGTGGTGCAATTTTGAAGCTTTCATACCCATTTGAACTCTCAAAGTATGGCCTGCGGAGAAGTCATACTCCCACAAGCACGTGCGTATGTTACATATTTCAAGTGTCATTGAATATTCGTCAAAAATAATTTGTGTAATAATTGAATTGAAAAAAAAACGAAAAAAACATGTTTTTTTCTCATTTATTGCCGTTATATTTCGTACCGGTAAAACCCTATTCCTATATCTATCTTCGATAGTTTCCGATTCTCTTATATTGCCAATAGGCAATAGGCATGTATTTATTTCAATAAAATGGCTAATTCACATTATTTAAGTTCAGAGATTCTAAATGTATTTTACATTTATGGGGAGTGTGGCAGAATTGTATCTAGAACTTGTAGAAAGTTTAATGAAATGCATCCTAATTCCGTTGCCATGACCCCGAAAAAGTTCAGAAGAATAGAAGCAAATTTTGTCAATTATAATACTCTAAGAGCACCCAGAACCGAGAACAAGTATGTTACAGCTAATGAAGAAAATGAGGTAACCGTTTTAGCTTACTTCTATGTGATTCCACACGCTTCAATTGCTTCAGCAAAAAATGATTTGGGTATATCACGCATGTCAATTGACAGAATTTTGCCTAAACACAATATGCATAATTACAAAGCAATCACGCTTCAAGCTTTTCAGCCTGGTGATCCTCCAAAACGTCTTGAATTTTGTGAAATGCTGTTGATTAGTTCACAAGAAGACCCACATTTTCTTAAAAATATTATTTAGACAGACGAAAGCATGTTTACAGAAGGGATAATAATTAACAGAAGAAATCTTCATTTTTGGGCTAACGAAAATCAGTGGCGGCTCGTGAGTGAAGCGCCGCTTCACCTACATGTTCCAATCAATTTACTTAAAATTAAAAATATTTTTAAAATATTAAGTATTTTATAATCTATATTTTTATTTTAAAAATTATTTTCTATCAAAACTAGTGCGTTATGTACTCAAAAAATAATAATGGCTTAAAAACGTAGCGCTGTGAACACCTTTTCATAAGAGCGACCCGTTGAGCAGTAGTAACAAATTCCGCATCAGACTCCCTTCGCACGCCAGCTTACGCGCTTAGATTTGTTTACGACAGTTGCTATGGTAACGCAATGCTGAATATCCGTAAGCCAAATGGAGATGAAAGCGGCATAAACTACTGCTTCAGGCTGCAGGCGCTTGTTCATTTGTTATAGAATTAATGTAAATTAGTGCGCTCGGATCATCGGAGGCGGAAACCGTTTTGCATCGATCGAATCGAATCGAAATTAACTTAAGATATAGGTACATAAATGTTTTTAAAGAATAAAAAAATATATGTAAAATCTTATAAATGCATATTTTTTCCAATAAGTATTAAACAACGCTCCAAAGTTATGGATAACTAACATTATAAAAAGTTAAAAAAAATAGCCATTTTTGGCGTGGCACCCCGAAAAAATTTCCTACGCCTACCTACGCTTCACCCGTTATTATATCCACGGCCCGCCACTGAGAAAATCCCAATTTCGTTAAAGAAAAACATTTTCAATATAAATTTAATATTAATATATTCTGCTTGTTTATGGATAACAAAATTGCTTTCTGCCTGTATGATGAAAACCTAACTGGTGTCAAATACATCGACATATTAAGTACCACAATTTCGAATTTTGTGGAAAACCTGCCTCTAGAGACTTTCCGAAATTGCTTTTATCAATTAAATGGAGCACCAGCCCACTGCACACATAAAGTTGCTGCGGTGCGATTCAACATGTTCGAAGACAGATGGATTGGCTGAGAAGGCCCATGGAAATGGCCTCCGAGGTCTCCAGATCTTACCCCGCTCGATTTTTATCTCTAGAGTAAGATCAAAGAAATTGTGTATAGGACGTCCATCACAACCAAGGAAGATCTGGAACATAGGATAAGAACAGCCCAAAATTTTATAGATGGAGAAGAAAACAGGAAGGCTACAAATGATCAGGTTATTACCGAGATTCACTAGTGTTTAAGAGCCAACGGAGGGCGTTTCAAACAATTTAGTTATTAGATACCTAATCTGTTTGTTTTAATTCCTAGTTTTAGTTTTTATTATTATTTATGTAGGTACTTAAGTATTTATTTCACAAACCATTTTGACCTTTCCTTTTAAATATACATAAAATGCAAAATCGCAATTTTTTTAGGTTCTTTGGTAGAGACAATCGGCAAACATAATGTCAGTTTTTTTACAAATTAATTCCATGGACGACGCCGACGCGGTCAGTCTACTACGAAAAAAAGTTTTAATAAGAGAAATTACTATATATTTCGTTAAAGGTCCGAAACTATCGAAGATAGGTATAGCAATACCTAATATCATTGTATAGTAAATTGAATCCCCAATTTAAAAAAATAATAAAATACAGTGTTTCATTTAAATAATTAGTAATCTTTACTTCTATGTTCTTTTAAAAACTCATTTTTTTTGTAAACAGCCTGTATGCGACATCTTAAGTCTCGTATCACATAATAATACAACAGCCTAATAAGGAACCGTATCCAAAACTTAAGTTTGTCGTTTAGAGTGGTAACGAAAAAAAAAACGTTTTTTGTTCAGACCTGTTTGTTGTCAAATTTATAAAAAAATAATTTTTATTATGAAAACGAAACACAAGATAGGTATACTACATGTTACACAAAAAACTTTTAAACTGTTATGAAGAAACCAAAAATAAAATAATATACTGGGTATCTCATTTAAAAAACCAAAGTTCATATCTGGTTCTAGGTAATCTGACAACCCTGTATTGTCAAAAATCTTTTGAAAATAAAGATCAAGGTGTCTTATGGACACAACCCAAATTTCAAATCGCTATCGTTTTTCGATCTCGAGAAACTTCTAATAGGCCACTTTATTTGGGATACCCCGTATGTCAACAAACACTCTGGGTTACACCTTTTTAAGTATTATATATGTATTTGTTACTACGAATAATACTTTATAGTAATTTTCCATGTAAATTAATTATATAATAACTACTGTCAAGCAACTATTTAAGGAATTGACTCCAAGATCGTCATTTATTTTCCGTGACATCATAGTAATTATTCAAAGTTACTGTTTCTAATTTGTTTACTAAATTACAACTTTTAAGTATCAGTACTTTCTTGCAGCGACTACTCCATTACGTTCAAATGTACTCCTATAACATATTACTCAAAAGTAAAACGGGTCGTTGCAAAGTAGAAAAAGTTATCGTCTACTGTTACTCTAAACTGGCTATTACCAGTCGTTATTCTTCTGTTGCAACTTAGAAGTACAGTAGTACAACAGTAACTATTTACTTCAAGTAAACTATTACCTCTTGTACTTGAGGTTTCGGAGATAGGGGGCGTTGGTACGAGATTCGGTCGGTGATTTTTTAAGGACAGTGGCAACAAAAGAGTAACCAATTTTTGATTGGTTCGACCACATTGCTGCTAAAATCGTTTTGTTTACTTTTCGCCTACGTGGGTTTCTTATGAGGTTTGTTGTTTTAGTGTCTTATTTTATTAGTTTTTGTGATTATTAAAACGAATATTGATTTAAACAAGAAGTTCTCACCCATTGGCCATATGGAGAAATGTATTTAAGCCTGATTCACCTGTGTTTTGCTTGTAATTATAAAGTGTTTGTGATGAATGTGTAAATGACTATGACCGAAAATGTCTTAAGATTAGGTTTACTCAAAGAAAAGTTATTAAGAATTGCACATTATTATATTTTGGTTTTATTTTGCTGTAAAATACAATATTGTTTCATGTCTTAGTGTATGTTTTACTTCATTCAGCACCTCAATTTGAGGTAGAAGCTCTCTAAGATTTGCATAAAAGAAACTTTATTTTATAGGCATTCTTCAGTACCATTTGGCGGGTGGGCTTCTACTGTCGCCACTTTCGTTATAAAGTCATTGTAATTCGGTCTACAGCTATTAATTAGTTGTGTATGTGTTGTGTTATCGTCTACGAGTAACAAGTTAAAATGGTTCACAAATGGCTTCACATACCATAAGAAAAAAAAGTAGCTTTCGCCACATTTTATAGAAAAGTAAAAATGTCACAACTTGGTTATGTCACACCTGAACAAAACAACCAAAAGCGGTATTTTAAGGAAATAAAAAATAAAAACGAAACAAAGGATTATGGTTATGATAAATGGCAGAATTATAGTAGCCACTCAATTGCCCCAACTCTCCGCATGGTACTACGTCACAACCCAATAAATTTTAAAGAACCGGCGCGGCGGGATGTTCGCAAATTGTAACCGCTTGGTAATAATATACTTTATAGGTTTAATGGGAACTTTGTAGATAACTTTATTCGTACCACCTTAGTGTTCAAGACTTCAGTGTAATTGGGTATGTGACAGTTGCGTATTTACAGAATCCAAAACTATAAAAACGTATGGGAGCAGTCGTAGGCACTTGATGTTAAGTAATTTTCTCAGTAAAGAAATGCAGCCAACTTAAAACTAAAAGTCCAATAGAACGCCATTGTTTATTTTCATCTCCTCTATAAATATTTAGCTATGATGTTTGTTTTTGTGAGTATAAAGTTACAAAAAGCATACAAATTAAACATTACGTTAAAAAAAGAATCACTATTTAAAATAAGATATTTAAAGATAATTACTATTTAAACCAAAGTCCAAAATTACATTGTTAAGATTTAAACTGGCCAATATATTTGAACAAAATGTATTGAAAATTAACGAATTTTAAAGGCGCGTAGTTTTTTTACGACTATCGACAGCATATTCACCAGAGAAATTGCCTGAGTTTTAATTTTAGGCCCTTAGCATAGCCAGAAAATTAAGCGAAACGCATGTATCCTACCTCAAATACCAATAACGTATTCCATACGCTCTGCACCATATTCCCAATTTGAGTGCTTGTAGTCAACATAACTATTTTGTATTAAAACGAAATATACGTATTTTTAACACGGATTAAATAAAGACTAAAGACTAAGTACTATCTACGTAATAGTCAAAGTCACAGTTACATGTTATTCACAAAACAGTTACCCTAAAATTGTTCCCCATTTTGGTAATGAATACGTAGTCTCAGCGCAAATAGAACGAAGCGACACCAAGTTCCGGTTACTTCAATGAAAATACTTATATTGATGACAATGACGTAATTATGACTAAAAGTGCTACTTGGGACATGCCATTGGTCATATTAAATATTCAGATTCAAATAGAAATGCTTTAAGTTTTTAACCTTGAAAATAGATATGCGTTAATTTTTTAAATAAACTCAGTTCTAAACAATAGTACTATATTTATTCTCCTCTTACACTACATTAGGTGAAATTATCATATATTGACGACAAACGAGCAAATATTTAGCGAATCGACTTTACTGAATCTATCATATAGTATGTATATTTTGATTAACAATAATTATTTTAACATTACTTACAGGACTAACTTCATTAGGTCTGGAGTCAGGAAGCACCCAGCCCCACGCACAAAATTTTCCGATAATACGTTCATTTTCAATGGTCACGTCTACATTCATGCACTCGTCATAGTTTCCCCAGTCCGATTTTGAAGAATAGTAGAATGCACCTTCGTATGGGAATTTTGTCCATGCGTCTCCCACTTAAAAAAATCATTTATGGTTAACACAGAATTCAAAGGAAATTTTTATTTGTGGCACATAAATACTAGTCCCGTAAAATAAAAAAAAAATTGGTGGTCTATTGTGGTCTAAGATTCAAAATTTTAAGATATTTTCAATAAATTTAAAAGCAGCGAATGAGGGGGCAAATTATAAATAGGCACGCTTCTTTGTGCAGATTAGTTCTCCTATATTCCTTACTAAAAGCTTATGTTTTATGCCAAACATTTTAATAGTTCAGTAGTAAATTTTAATTCGAAAATACCAGTTTTGCTTTGATCTGAATAGACCGAGCTGCCAAATCAAGTGCAGATTTAAACACAAAACCGAGTTTAAACTTTAAAACCAGTTAGTTTTAATGATTTAACTGATTTTGGTATAGAGATCAACTAGTAAAACTGTGGTATTAATTCAAGATGGGGGTCAAATAAAATATTTGGTATTTGTGAAGAAAATCACCCTCTCAGGTTTTACATATTTCCAGGTTTTAACGTCTCTAGATGCCAAAATAGTTATTTTTTTAATAAGTGATACTTTCCCGCACGCTAAAGTAGTTAGATGAACGACGCGAAGCGGTGTTCGGATAAGCTTTAAGTACTTGAAAGACACTTTGCGCAAGTGTTAGGAATAATATTTTTTCTACCAGTGTTACAAATTTTACAAACTTTTTACCTATTTATGCAGGGTGTTTCAATATTTAAGGAGGTGATTTTTGGGTTCATTTTAAAAAGAAAACTCCATATAAACATATGTCCTAAACGGTGTAAATTTTGAGATACAGAGTGTTAAACTTTCAATAATTTCATAATTTTTCGATAATATCTCGAATACCACTCTAGATATTGTAACGAAATTTGGTATAGAGGTACTATGCATCTAGTGGAATTTTTTGATGTAGAACATTTTTTTTTTATTTCCACCAGTGGCGTCCGTACGGAATCCGATCTGCAGAATTTTAACAATATCGCTAATATGACAACACCAATCGCCATGGCATGCAAGGAAATTTTTTTTTGACTGAAATTCAAGAAATCAAATTTTCTTATGAATAACTAATACCCAAAGATTTCAAAATTATTATTTGAGCTTATAATTTTTTAACACGAAACTATAAAATACTATTAGTTCATCAATAAAGAAAGATTACTAATAATAATTACTATTGTAGTAGGCTTTGGCTGTCAGAATTAATACTTCTCTTGTAACTTAATTTGATAGTTCAGCTTTTAGATTCAGTCGGGTTTAATTAATTTTGTGTTCTAAATATCTGATATATCTGAGAAAAGAAATGGTTGAGTTTACCAATGAAGAGTTGGCAGACATGCATTACATGTATGGTTTGGCTGATGGCAGTTCACCGGAAGCTAGGCGATTATATCAAGAGCGCTTTCCTGGTAGAGTGATACCAGATAGGCGAATATTTGCAAATGTGCATAGAAGGTTGACTGAAACAGGTACATTGAAGCTAAATAATCAATTAAAAGGGGCCCATCGGACTGTAAGAACTCCAGAAATTGAAGAGGCAGTATTAAATTCCATAGATGAAAATCCTGAACTGAGTACTAGGAAAATTAACCTAAATATTTCGCACATCCTAGTTCCGAGAATTCTACATGATTTTTTTTTGTACCCATATCACATTCAACGAGTGCAAGCCTTACTTCCCCGAGATCTTCCTTAACGAGTTAATTTTTGTGAATGGTTTTTGGAAAAAATTACGCGTAATCCTTTATTTGATCGCGAAATAATGTTCACAGATGAAGCGAACTTCTCCAGGAACGCTATCAGAAACTTCCACAATAATCATATCTGGGCCGACGAGAACCCCCATACCATTATAGAACATCATCATCAAGAACAATTCTCTGTAAATGTTTGGGCTGGCATTATCGAAAATCACCTAATTGGACCTTTTTTCCTCCCAGAAAGACTAAATGGCCATAATTATCGCCGTTTTCTTGAGAACGATTTGCCGATATTGTTAGAAGATACCAATTCTGATTAGAAACAGAATGTGGTTCATGCACGATGGCGCGCCCGCTCACTTTAGTATTGAAGCCAGAGAATATTTGAACCGCACATCCAAACTATTTAGGTCCCCAGACCTAAATAGTTTAGATTTTTTTCTATGGGGACATCTTAAATCTTTAGTTTACCGCACCCCTGTAAACACTGTAGAGGAGCTGAAGGATCGTATAAGAGATTCTTGCGATATTATCAGAAACATCGAGGGTATCCTTCAAAGAGTTCGCGACAACATGAGGAAAAGGGCTGAAGTGTGTATTCTCCAAGGTGGTGGGCATTTTCAACAACTTATCTAATTTTTTTCTTCTATTTTGTTTCACAAAGTGTGCTGTCAATTTGTTAAAACCTAATTATTTTTGTTGAAATTATTAATTATGTACCTAGTTGTATTAGTATAGTTTTGTAAATAACTTGTTACTGGTGAAGAATGTCATATTATTTTAATAAAATTTATAAAAAGTATTTATGAAGGAACAGACTTCTGAAAAACATTGACATGGAGGTCCTAGATTGGTGGCTGAAGACTACATACTATTATCTACAAATATCTCTCACTAAGATAAAGCGATTTCTGATTTTAATAAGAATGGACATAGTAATTACTTTCACGCCATGGATTTTTCTAAAATAAAGCATTTTTATTGATTCATTTGTTTGTTTTCGAAAACTTTTAGTATTTATTTTCGACAAGATTTGATTTCTCCAGTTTAATACAATAATATTCCTCTGCATGCATGGTGATATCCGTCTTATGACCAGGATTGTTTGGACCATGCAGAGAAACGGTTTTTATTTTTTGAAACGAAAACCGTGCGTCCAACACAAAATTACCAAGGGATCAAACTTGCTCAAAAATGCATGGGAATTTCAATAATAATTTTTATTTAAAAAAAATCAGTGGCGTACCATCAATGTCTGGGAAAATATGCAGGTCGGATTCCGTACGGACGACACTGGTGGAAATTAAAAAAATGTTCTACATCAAAAAATTCCACTAGATGCATAGTACCTCTATACCAAATTTCATTACGATATCTAAAGTGGTATTCGAGATATTATCGAAAAATTATGAAAATATTAAAAGTTTAACACCCGGTATCTCAAAATTTACACCGTTTAAGACATATGTTTATATGAAGTTTTCTTCTTAAAATGAACCCAAAAATCACCTTCTTAAATATTGATACTCAATTAAGAAACACCCTGTATAGGTAGGTTCTAAGCGTGGGTAAAACAATATTTTTTATACGTCATAAAATTGTAAAAAACCTTAAATAAATTAGAAAAACTTTTTATTTTAACTTAATAATAATAATAATAATATTACTTGTTATTATTAACAATATTAATATTGAGAGTACAGTTTGTAACATGCTGCAAATTTAAAGCTGTGTGCAACTGGTTTCTTGGGAAAGCTGATGAAGATGGTTCGTTATCCACCGTTAATGAATGAAATGGAACTTCAATGGTTTTCTCGCAAATTGACAAACTTGGTATTCCAACTGGATTATTTTTTGCACTGCCACTTAAAATATTGTTGCATAAGTCTTTCTCCGCTGCTGTTGACGACTTCCAGTCTCCTAAAAGCTTTACACCGGTAAGTCCTTTTCCCTGAATCGATCAGCAAAGTTGGCGAGGAGCGACGAAAACTATGCTGCGTGTAGAGTTCAGGGTTGGGCAATTTTAGAAATGCCGCAATTTCTAAGGGCATCTTACCGAAACTGTTAATCCCGAAACACTGTGTTGTGCACTTCACTCTTTTAAAACTTCTAAAAAACGTTGATGCGTTGTTGATGGTGGTCGTAAGGCTGTATATTTTCTACAAAATAGTAGATAGAGAGCGTGAAGTGTAATTTTTTGACTACAATTAAATTTCCGTTGTTTTCAATGTCAACTGTTGTTAGTTTTGCTAATTCCTCTCTTCTGCAGGCGCCTGTAAGCCCAAAAATAGCAACTTTCAACAGAAGATATATACCATCTGGCGCCTTATTCATGAGATCCGATATGTTTTCTTTTGTCTGTCTGTCAGTTCGCGGCATAGCTTAAAGACTACTTACCCGATTGACTTCAAATTTTGGTCAAAAATTAAGGTTCATACGGGGATGGCCTGGTAAGATTTGGTAAAAATCCAATATGACGAAACAAAATGGCGGCTTAGTGAAGTTAAAAAAATTATTATTAAAAAACTACTCATCCAATTTAGCTCAATTGTTGCAAAAAACATCAACTGTTTTGTTGGAATCAACTGGTAACATTTTGGTACGAATCCAGGATAGCGAAACAAAATTGCGGCTTAATAAAATATTTAAAAATTCTGCCTGAAAAACTACTTAATGAATTGATTTCAAATTGTGTGCCATAGCTAAGTGTGGTATAGGGGTCAACTAGTAAAACTGTGATACTAATTCAAAATGGCGGCCAAGTAAAACGTTTGTAATCGTGAAAAAAATCACCCTCTGAGGTTTTACAAATCTTCACGTTTTAGCGTTCCTAGATGCCAAAAAAATATGTTTCATCAATTTCATCGGCCCGTCTGTCGGTCTGTCTGTCTGCCTGTCAGTTCACGGCATAGCTTAAAAATTAACCCGACTGACTTCAAATTGTGATAAAAAAGTAAGTCATATGGTGATGATCTGGTAAAAATCGAGTATGGCAAAAATAAAATGACGGCCTAATGAAATGTTAAAAAAAATATTATGAGAAAGTTACTTGTCGAATTTATTTCACATTTTGCATAAACATAAAGTATTATGTTGGAATCAACTGGTAAAATTTTGGCACGAATCCAAGATGGTGGAACAAAACAAAAAACAAAAATCTACTAAATGATTCCAAATTGTGTGCAATAACTAAGGTAAATGTACCCTTCACCAACCACCTAAGCTTTTTCCTCAGAAAAAGGTTAATATTAAGGTTTGTAAGTAAAAACTCAATTTTCTAATATTTTAATAGTTTAAAATGTTTTTAACAAACAGAGAATAAAAAATAACGGAAAATTGATCTTTTTATCGAAAAACATATGTACGCTTTACCGACCGTTCCTGTGTGATGTTCTTATTACCGACCATTTTGGCTCTTATTACCGACTGCCATCTTTTATGCAGAATATCACTAATACTTATCTTGATTTTTTAGTTGTTTTTATTTAGTTTTTGTAGTTTGTATTAGTACAATGCAAGAAATTATAACAAATCAATTCAATCAAGAATATAACATAAAAAGGATTTAACATTTCTAAGTTGAATCTAAGTAAAACATAAACGTTTATAACTATGTTCCTTTGGGAACAAACTGCTTTCTTAACCTCTCTTAAGTTCTTCAATTTGACGTACACAATAAATGCTTCGGCGGTTAATTAACTTTAGTGGATTTATTTTGCGTAGAATTTCATTTGAACTGTACGTAAGTATATTATCCTTCTCGGTCCACTTCCGATTCAAACCACTCCTTGCCATTGTTTATACAACTATACCATTCGAACTTAAATCAAAGATCAAACCAAGAAAATATTCTTCTTCATATATTGCAATGACATGCTTTACCTCGATATCAGTCTCATTTGTCTTATTATTTGTGTCATTATTATTTATCTTCATATTTGGTTTAGAATTGTCAGCTTTTCTCACTTTTTTCGTTTGTTTCTTTGATTGTTCTTTTTTTCTATTTTTTCTTTTTTTCGCCCTCTCTGATTTTTCTTATTCGTTCTTTTTTTTCTCCGCATCTATCTTTTTATGGTGCTCTATATATTCTTCCGAAATAGCAACTGTAGGTGTTATTTTTTCGAAATCAATAACGTTGTCAAATGGGCTTAGAGGTAAGTTCTGAATTGTCTTGGAAGGTACAAGAGATTCTGGAGTTTTTAAATTGGTTTCTTCTTTAGTGTTTGATATAGATATTTTTCTTATTCTTTCTTTTTTTTCTCCGCATCTATCTTTTTCTGTTGTTCTATATATTCTTCCGATGTAGCAACTGTAGATGTTATTTTTTTCGAAATCAATAAAGTTGTCTAATGGGCTTAGAGGCTTCTGGAGTTTTTAAATTGGTTTCTTCTTTAGTGTTTGATATAGATATTTCTTCAAGCGCATTAGTTGTCTCTCTAATGCCTTTGCCTTCATGATTGACATACAGGCATCAAGAATTTTACTGTCGGTGAACTTCGCCGCACAGCTCAAAAACTACTTATCCGATTGACTCCAAATTTTGACCAAAAATTAAGGGTCATATGGGGATGACCTGATGATGGGTAATATTTTGGTAAAAATCCAATATGGCTAAAAACGTCAAAAAAAATTCATATAGTGGTGTATTATTTGTATTATTAAGTTTCTAAATGGTTTCCGGTATCAAACCTCTTATTGTTATGTTACAGTGGAGTATTATTTGGAATTAGGATCCAGTAAAAAAGAAATAGGCGACGTTTCGCAACTATATTATTGCATCCTCAGGACACATATAGTTTCTATATCCTGGATGAACCTCATATTATCAGTCTTTACCTACCCCGTTGGCCCGCAGTTATGTGCCAGATAGTACGTTTCTATTCTTTCGTTAACGATCCTCTGTTATGTTAGAGTGGTGTATTATTTGGGGTTAGGGTCCAGTAAAGAAACAAAAGACTTTTTTAAATTATTGACGTTTCGCAACTTTATTGTTGAATCCTCAGGACACATATATAGATTCTATATCCTGCTTGAAACCTATATTATTCAATCTGTACCTATTACGTCGGTACGCAGATATTTTCCAGATATTATGTTTCTAAATGATTTTCGTTAACGATCCTTTTGTTTTTAGAGTGGTGTATTATTTGAGGTTAGGAAATATCTGCAGACCAACGGAGTAGGTAAAGACCGATAATATGGGTGTCATGTAAGATGTAAAATCTATGTGTTCTGAGGATGCAACAAACGGCCCAACGGAGTAGGTAAAAACTGATAACATGGGTTTCAATTTAAGATGGCGAAACAAAATGGCAGCAAAATAAAATTTTAAAAAAATCAACGTAAAAATATTTTGTTCAATTGATTTGGCAGAAAAATTAGATGTTAAAATGGGATAAACTGGTATGAATTCAAGTTTCAATGTAAAAATTACTTATTGAATTTATTTGATTATGCCCAAAAGTCAAGTGTGGCATAGGTAGAAATAAAAAGTTTAAATATTGGTAGGAATCCAATATAATGGAACAAATAAAAATAAAAAGACCGTATATGTAACATATATACTGTGACTATTGAGAAAAATCATAACGAAGGAAGTTCCGGGTAAAAAAATTACCGATTTTTTTTACCACTATATTATTGTTAGAAATTTGTCTCTGGCCGAAAAAACTAATCCAGAAAGAAATTTTAACTTAAAAAATATATTTTTGTTTAACCTTATAATTCAAAAATACAACTTACGGAATCAATTTAAAAAATTATTTTCTTATATATTTTTTTCTACTCACTTTGCCATAACGCATGTTGATTATAACGATACAGATCACTTATTTGATCTATACATCCTTCCGATACGTCATAAATATCACCTAGTCTCACACTCTCTACAAGATCCCTGAAATCGAGACCGTTGGCATAGATTTTTTCTAAAGTAAAATTGTTATCCGACTTCACATGTGTCAACACGAAAAACCAAAGCCACAACAGTACTTGTGATTTCATAGTTGAAACCTTACTGATTCATTAAGGGAAGATTTTTCATTACAATAATTATTATAAGTACCTTATTTATCTTTGATATTGTAATCGTCCACTTGAAGACCATGCTATCAAAACTTATCTGTGTATTAAGGTAGTCAGGGATTCCTTTGTTAATTGGAAGCACTATTTTAGGTGTATTTGAAAATGGGTGTTATTCACTTCATATATATATATATATATATATATATATATATATATATATATATATGTATATATGTTGATTCTTAGTCCATCACGGATGAAAAAATACAATGTGTTTTCATTCGAGGTGTACGTCCGTTCATTACTGTCACCGCTGTTGTTGTTACGCTAATTGCGCTTTATTCTTTGTGACTTTAGATTTGTCGATTATTGTTTTCCATATTGTTGGTGTTTTAATGATTGGTCCCTTTTATTTAAATCACCTTGTTTTTCTATTTCTATGGCTTCTCGGATTGTTCTGGTCTTATAATGCTCTATATTGGCAATTTCTCTACGCTCATGATAATTTATTTTGTGGCCTGTTTCTTGATGATCTAGGAATAACGCCGAGGTTGCTTGTTTGATTCTGATACTAAGTTTATGCTCTTCTACTCTTGCTGATATTTGGCTGTTAGTATGCCCCATGTACAGCTCTTCACAGTCCTGGTATAGAATGCTGTATATACCGTGGTTTTCCATTTTGATTTTGTCTTTTGGGCTTCCAAGTAGTTAACCTATGGTTGTTTGGGGCTTGTGTAATATTTGTATATTGTGTTTTCTAAGAATTATTCCCATTCCATGTGTTGTGCTCTTTACATATGGCAAGACTACTTGTTGCCTTCCAGGTTCATAATTTTTGATGTTCGTTGTTCGGGAACCCTGTGCATTAATAGCTTTCTCTATAGTGCGATTTGTCTAGCCATTTTACTTTAGAGCACTAGATATTATATTAAGTTCGTTTTTTTCTCGTCTGTGTTTCAGTTAATGGCACGGATCTAGATATTAGGGTGTTGGCCACAGTTTGAATTTGTGCTTTGTGATGATGTGATCTTGCATTTACATATCTGTCGGTATGTGTTGGTTTTCTGTACACATTGTATTCGAGATCTCTATTATGCAGTTTGGTGATCAGAACATCTAAAAATGGAAGTTTGTTGTTTTCCCCTAACTCTAGAGTAAATTGTATTCTGGGATGTATTGAATTTACGTGAGTTAGAAAGTTTTCGAGGTCTGTATGACCATGGTGGCATATAATAAATATGTCATCCATATAACGAATCTATATATTGGACTTCAAACTTGCTTTCTCAAGAGCTTCTTTCTCGAAGTCTATCATAAATAAATTAGCAACTACTGGTGATAGCGAGGACCCCATTGAAGCACCGTCTGTATATTTATACATTTGCCAATTGGTGGGAATACTAGGATACAATGACTTGACATCTAGGCTTGGTATGATATCGTCTTTTTTAAAGTCTGTCTCGTATAATTCGAAAGGTTCGAGTTTTTGACAAATAAATCAGCTTTCTCTACAGCTGGTTGCATAATTTCAGCAAGATATTTTTTCAGTTTTTATATCGGCGAATTATCAGCACTAACGATAGGCCTGACGGGCGCCCCTGGTTTTTGTATTTTTGATAAACCATAGAGTTTAGGACATCTGCTCGACCCGTGGTATGATTTTTTGTTGTATTTCGGGATTTATTGGTGAACTTTTTATTTTTTAGTTGTTTTTTCTAGGTATGTAGTCATGTCTCTTGGGACAGGCTTATATCAATTATCTTGTCTGCATTTTTTGTATGTAGTCTTGAGTATTCATAATTACGGTTTCATTTCCTTTATCTGCTAGAAGGATTGTGATGTGTTTATTCTTTCGAAGCTTTGTTAGGGTCCTCTGTTCAGTGGCATTTAGGTTTTGTTTCGGTGGTTTGCTAGATCTTAAAATTCTTGTCACTTCTTGTCGAATCTCCTCTGCTTTCGTTTCTTCAGAGGAGTCAAGGACAGCTTCGACTCTAGCTAGTATTTCTTCTTTAGAACCCTTATTAAGTACTGACTTTTCACTTTCCGAGAGGTTGTAGCACGAAATATTGGGTACTACTTTATCGACGTCTACTGATGAGAATTGTGACTGACTCGAATTTTTTAAGAGTATGTCATACTTTCTCGAAAGTTTATCGGTCTTTATAAGCCTATTTGATTCTGTTTGCCAAAAAGCCAACGTTTTTATGCGATTCCACAATAAAGGGTGAATACTTTTACTTAGTATTAAAGATGCTTTAAAGAAAAATGGCTACACAAGTCGCACTATAGAAAAAGCATTTAATGCACAGGTTTCCGGAACAACGAATACCAAAACTTATAAACCAGGAAGAAGAAAACACAACATACAAACATTAGCCCGAAACATTAGCCCCATACGTAAACTACAAGGAAACTCAAAAGACAAAATCAAATTTGAAAACCACGGAGTATACAGCAATCTATGAAAAGCTTTACGTGGGGCAAACTAACAGGCGATTATCAGCAAGAGTAGAAGAGCATAATCTAGAAACAAACAAACAACCCCAGCGTTATTCCTACATCATCAGAAAAACCGGTCACAAAATAAATTTCGATGCGTGTACGGAGATTGCCAATATAGAGCGTTATAAGACCAGAATAATCCGAGATGCCATAGAAATAGAAAAACAAAGTGATTTAAATAAAAGGGACTAAAACACTAAAACTATAAACAATATGGAAGAGAATAATCGACAAATCTAAAATAATAAAAAATCAAGCGCAATTAGCGCAACAACAGCAACATTTGGAAAACATAAATGCCCAGCGGCCGCTCACATATAACCTACGGCTCCGGGTGGGGATATAAAAGGAAGCTCGCAGTCTCAAACGAAGGCATCCTTTTTTTTTTTATTTATTTATCTCATTTTTAGGGATTGTTTTTTGTAAGAAGCTATATTGTTTGGACGCGTTGATATTTTTCGGCCTACATTCTCTACTTTCACATTAAATTTACATTATTTCATTGTTTAGCGAAATAGTAGCTAATATATGTTCATATATTATTATGCCGATGCCTAAACCGTTCCCACCACTAGTAATTGCAACTTTAAGGTTTTTTTTATGTAGTCATCGATACGTAACGGGGACTAAAAATGCTAGTTGAATATTCTAAGCCTTATTCTCCCTATGTCTCAGAAACAAAACGTTTTCGGATCCCCTTTTTCTTATTTTGGGAAATACTATAAGTTAAAAACGTTGAAAAACCTCATTTGGTGTCATTTTATATAGTATGTATCCTAAAAACTAGTCATAGGATTAGATTGGTCCCATGAGAACTTTTGATTGGGACATCGAGAACTGTCTTATTCAAGAAATTTAAAAAAAATTACCAAAATCCATTTTTCATAAAAAATCGCTTTGGTTAATCTTTTTATTCGAAAGTTCATATATTCTTCTATTTATGAACTTACATTTTTTTATAGCCAGGAAATTTAACGAATATAGTTGTTTTTTATATTCCACTTTGATTATAATAAACTATTTAAAAATTCAGGAATGATCAGACTGATTATTGATGATTTTAAATTTGTATCAGTTTTATTTATTGCCTACAAGGTAAATATGTTAAACACACACAGGTTGTGAGCTTATTGTATAAGTGATTGGCTGGAAAATACTAAAATCATATCAGGCCATAAATTAAGCGATTTATCCTAAGTCAAATTATCTCATTTAAGCTCTGATTCTCACAAGCCATCTTAACTGATAATAGTGCCTTATCAAATTAAAATTAAGTAATCCTAAAAAATAAAGGCGAGGATTGAACTAAAAAGCTGTTAATTAAATATTATTACTAAAAAGATTACGGTAAAATACATTTATATTAACTGTATTAAAATATGTTAACGAGCCAAGTTTTCGGAAACTAGTTATTGCCTTCCTCAGGACAGCCTAAAAAGTTGATAGAATACAACATATTATAGAATATAAGTAAAATTAATAAGACTTATTACTTGGTTTGTATTCCTGAAGAAACATCACTGTGAAATATTGAATAGATTTGTAATTTTATGTGTATTACTTCACTAATGGTGTTATACTTATTTCTACATAAGTATTTCTTATTGAATACATGATTACCTGTTAATTTTATAAAATTTTGGTTGTTCGACGCTAATGTGCAGAGTCTGTCAGCCATTTTGCAGAACTGGGCAACAATTTCGTTGTAAAATGGAGTTTCTTATTTATATATATATATATATATATATATATATATATATATATATATATATATATATATATATATATATATATATATATATATATATATATATATATATATTATATACAAAATAGTTTTATATTTGCGTTCCTAAAACACTAAAACTAAATTAATCAATATCTGATAAATCTAATAAGTCTAAAACATCTGGTGGTAAATCACTTGCAGTAGAAGATATTTTATATCGATATTTAGTAACTATTGGATCCGAAGCAAGAAGCAAATGATTAAAAACATCTTCGTTATTTGATATTCTCGATGTTTTTTTTGCGTGGTTCAAGCGATAGGACCTAAATAATTTATGGCTTGCTTCTTAAGCTTCCTCGCTCATTTGTCCAATAGGTACTAATGCATGTTTAATAATATCTCCTCCATGAATGAGAATTGTATGTACAGTTGAAGGCATAAAAAACCAGCCATACAAATATACATAACGATTTGCTGTTTCTGTACAATACACTGAACACTTTTCACAATCAATTTTCTTTCCAGAAGCAATTGACTTTAATATAACACAAAAACGGAAAATCACATTTTCAAGTTCTGTTATTTCGGCAGTAAGGGTAGGATCGCTGCTTGCTTAACTACATCTATTAAAAATCCAGTCTTAATTCTGAAGTCCTGTTGAACTTGAAGTTTTTTTTCTTGATGAAGTCGTTTGTGCTCGTCTGTTCTTGCAGACCAAGCTTTAAAAGGTTGATTGTAAGCGGTCGGGTTGAGCCGAATACGCGGGTATTTTGAATGTTTTTGCCAAGAAGCAAGTTAAGACGGTTTGACAATTATACACTAAAATCCCCATATCTCTTAGAAAATAAAAATTTAGTCTACAGTTTAAATTATAACAATTGTAACTTAACATATGTAGGGCAAACATCAAGAAATCTTTCAGGTAAAATAACGTTCCACAAAAGTGACTGTAGAAGATTAGTAAAATCTTGTGCTTTATCTGAACATGTTATAGATACGAGCTACAGCATTGATTTCATAAAGCCGAAAGTCTTGACTAAAGGAAAAAGATCCACTCTATTCAATGTTTCAATAATATACAGGGTGTTTGTTCCATTTAAAAAAAGTCACCTTTGACAAAATTTATAAAATCTGAATTGCAGTTAATTTTTAGGACACTGTATAAAAGTCGGCGATCCTATGTTGCTAAAATAAAAGTACCACATATTGACTAACTAATATTAAAATTCTAAATTGTTTTGACATCTGGAGACGAAAATATTATGTTTTAATTCACATAGTTTCGGTAAAAAACACAAAATGATTAATATTTAAGAAACAGTAAGAATAATTAAAAAATATTCTATACAGAACCTAGATTGGTTCGCAGAATCTATAAATAAAATAAACTACATGTTGTTCGATTTTAAATTGCAAAGTTGAAGCCTGTTACCAGTAGATCTGGCAACACAGCCATAAAAATTTTGTTTTTATTTTTATTATCCTTTCCTTTATTTGAAAAAATAACTTATAATAATAATAATAATAAATAAATTTCACTTTCCTAATACAGTTTTTTGTTCCCTATAAAACTTCAACCTCAGATTTTAATTTAGATGTTTTGTCTGCTGGCGACGATTATCAGGACGGCTTTTTAAATAGGAATCTGTATTTTGTATGGTAATTTCAAAGACTCCTGTAATATTGGCTTAGTCGCATTACAACGTTTTGAACGTAATAAAACACCTTCAAAAATTTTCAACGATTTGTTTTAACTTTTTCGATTATTGTTCATGTTTGTAATAACCCTGCCTAAATTAATCTAAAAACTAGAAAAAACCCTATCATATATTTATAAATCGTTTGATTATAAGAAGCGTTTATGTTTAGAAAAGATAAAGCATAGAAAGTGGTAAGTCTAATCCGTTAAGTGTAAATAACACTATTAGTGGAGTAAAAAACGGGGCAGAAGTCGCTTCCTTCTCGATTTTTTTTTGCGTTAGAACACACCGATATACACCTCATTTTATTAAATGGATCATTGTACATACGAAATCACAAAATATTACTTTTTTTGCGGTCTCGAGTTTTTTCATTTACAAAAAACTGGAAAAATTATTATTTTTTTAAAATCGTGTTTTTTATGTTTCTCCTCGTATATCTTCTTACCTAATTAAGCTATCGAGACGATTTTTTCTTTACCTAAAGCAGACAGTCCTAAGTAAAACATGATAGCTATTATTTATTTTAAATATGGCTAAAACATCGATGAACTTGGAACTTTAGAAATTATGTAAACAAGATTTCACAAATCGAAAAATATTTTTGTTTTTGGAAATTTTATATAACATGCAGCGAATAAAATGTAGACAAAGTATCAAACAAGTTTTTCTTATCAAAATCGTTAGTGTAGCTTTCATACTTTAGGTGCTACGATTTTTTAAAGTTTGCTATCAGTTTACTAATTAATAAATAATTAAGGGGCTAGCATCTCAAATACACAGGTGTTTGTCGAGCACCCATTCAGAAAAAATAATTTGGAAACTCTAAAAGGCACACAAATCTAAAATCTATATTTTCTATAATTTTTAGTACATTTACTTACATATATTAAAATAAGGGTTGTTATAAACAACGGGCGTTAACATATTTTTTTTGTAAAATGTATAAATAAAGTAGCTTTAGGGCTAAATTGAATATTTCTGTCTATTTTAAGTATATAATTTCATTGGCACTGGTATGTAGACGTGTTCTGCTATGTCCGATCTTGATCTAGACTTAAAGCGTCAATTCCAGAAGACAGGGTATATTTAGATAATACCAGCAAAGCATTAATACGCTCACAAATAAGTTACCATCGGTGGAAGAAATCTATTTTAGAGACCGAATCCATGCAAAGATATGAAGAAATCAAAGAGTATACCTTAGAAGAAAGATTATGGGCCAATTAACAAAATTGGAAAGACATGCCAAAGACTACGACAACAGTTGCACGCCAAACACCAACACAAATTGCAGAAACTTCGATCTCGACGCCAAACAGAACCAGCAAGAGATGCTCAAAAGATCATAGTCAACCTATCAAAAAGAATGTTGTGAGAGACAGAAAAACAATTGTTGAGCAAGGGTCTTAATTTGGCCGTGGCACCAAATCGCTGAAAATAACTGAAACTGTCGAAACCATCAACATTCCTCAGACTAAAGCAAATGAATTCCGACATAAAATAAGAACCGTTTTGGATAAAAAAACAAAGACATCAAATACTATATCCAAATAAGAACAAACTACTCTTAAACCACTCCGGAAGGACAGTTCTATAAAAATTCTTCCTGCGGACAAAGGGAATGCTAAAGTACTTATGGACCCTGAAACATATGATCAGAAGATTAACAAAGTCTTGATGAAAGGAAACTACAGCGTTCTACCAAAGAATTCCACTAGTGCCATCGAGAGCAAGGTATACAGGACCTTGAAGAAATATAGTACCTATATTGCAGAGAGGAGACGCAGTAAGTTAACGCCAGATTACAGCTAGCCACCCCGTCCATATGGTTTGCCAGAGATCCAGAAGCCGAACATGCCTCTAAGACCGATTACTACCTCCAGGGACTCACCAACAAATGATTTGGCTCAATATTTGTTAGAGATCATTGAACCTTTACAAAGTAAACCGAAATCATTTGTCCAAAATTTTAGCCATTTTGTTAATATTCTTAAGGATATCACATTGGGGCAAGAAGACATATTTGTTAGTTTCGATGTAGAAAGCATATATACAAATATTCTTATGTGTAAATCATTAGACATAATTAGGCAAAAGTTGAGTGAAAATAATGCAATCAGCCTGAAACTAACTAAATTAAAAATAAATTATGAGTAGTCGGAACACATGGTTTGATAAATTTATAAATAATTTGAAATATTTCTATCTTGATAAGATTATATTTTCTGCAAAACAACAAAAAGACGTATTTAAACACCTGTTCATCTATAATTGATGCGACGAGACTGGTTAATATGTATGTTGTTATTTGTCACATGCTTTTAAAGTCCTAAACCTTTCCTTTTATGTACACAGGGTGTTAGAAATAGTGGAACAAGCTTACAAGGATTATAGTGCCCGTCACAGTTAAGAAAAAAGAAATAGAGTCTCAAAAACGAGTTTAACGGGAGCTAGTATCCTTTGAAAAGCAAGTAATCATATGGGTTGTTGTCTGACCACTGAAGCTATTAAAAAAGTTAAACTCTGCTTCAAATTAACATAGCTTTGTTGAATTTAGGTATAGCAAAAACATAAAAAGTGTTTATAATGTTTAGAAAAATACAAATATGCAATAATGTACAGGGCATTTCATTTACAAAACGGATTTTGTCATCTATTTAAGGTAGAAGCTTCAACACCGCACCATTTAAAATATTAAAAAAAAAGAGTTCATGTTCATCTATTGCCAGGGCCAAATCTTTAAAGTCATCTATTCATTGATTCTCCAGATACTTCCAATTGACCACTAAGTTTCAAGCACCCTGTATATATTAGGTTGATTATAATATACACGAACGAATTTTACAAATAGTTTATGTTATAACGATAATAAGAATCCAGGTAGGATAAGAATTCCGTTGTTACAATATTTGAAAAAAATCAATTTTTCGATACCGCCTGCATAGTACAATACAGGGTGTTTATCTATAAATTATCACATTTTAACAGGTTATAATTCAAAATCGAGTAAAGATATTAAGATGCTGTTTTCACTGAATTTCTTAGAATTGCTTCAATTTTTTGTCCACGTTGAATAAGTTTTTAAAAATAGAGAAGAAAAAAGTTTTATCCAACGCAGATTAAGGTGAATTTTAGATATAACTAACACTCATTTAGAAGTCTGATCCTTCCCCTTTCTGAAAACGTGTCATTTTTTATAATCTTTTAGAACAAACAACAGAAACAGCAACAACAACTAATCTACATTAATTCAATTGGAAACAGTTTTCTCTTGTAAGAAAAATGGTTTATACATTTTTGTGTTTGACTCGTTGTAAGTTCTAGGTTTTTTGTCGTTTCCGAAATTGGGACAATTGAAAGGAAAAAAAAGACAAAACAGAGACTCTGAAAACAATCTTTTAAATGACATTTTATAGGTCAAAAAAGTTTTAACAATAAACAATAATAAATGTCTGTTAAAAAAAGTCTTAAACATCTCAAAGAGTAAGGTACATAATCTTTTAAAAGTAATTATGTTTAAAGCGTATAAGATACAAACTTATCAAAAAATTGAAAATCATGATATTGAAAAGAGATATATCATGTGTGAGACATTATTAGATCTGTTTAGAAATCAACCGGATGCCATTTTAATAATCTCAGATGAAGCAACGTTTCAACTCAGTGGAAGAGTAAACAAACGTAATTGCTGGAACAAGAAGGAGTACTGCATGATGAATATTTCCAACAAGATGGTGGCTCACTTTACTTTTGTGTAATAGCAAGGAATTTATTAAACACAACTTTTGAAAACAACTAGATAGGTCGAGCTGGCCCCATCGAATGGGCTCAATATTCTCCAGATATAATAATACCCGTTTATTTTATATGTGTGTATGGGTCTTCCATTGAGGAGAAAAAACGGATTTTTTTTACTTCCCTTGTATTTCCCAAGAAATTCAAAATAGCTAGTCGATGTATTTTAGTTCGGCGAATTCAAAAATCGTAACAAGAAAACAATTGAATGAGAAACAAAAGACTTACGCCAAGGATGTTGCGTTTTTTAAACGGAACGTATATTATTACATTTTTGGATTCTATGGTGAATTCTAAGTGTTTTTTAATAAGGGCACTATATGTCTATCTTCAACTGTTTTTGATTTATCGACGTTTGAAAATGTATATTTTTGCTTCTTTGAGCCGTCATAGCACCTGAACGGTTGGACCTAGAGCACAATAACTTTCACATTTTCGTCTTAGTTTTTGATAAGCTATCTTATGATGCCAGTTAAACAAAAAAACAGAAATTATTTTGCTACCTATTTAATTGAATATATTCATATGAAATGCAGATGATCACCTTACTTCAAAATTTTTGTTTTATGAGCTAGGACTAGGTAAAAATCATTTAGAAACATTTTAATTCTAATAATTTCCAATCCCTCTATTATCTAATCGGATAAACTAAACAAATGCTATCTCAAGCTTGCAAGTATTTAGTCATGTTTATCATATTAGGACACGTCATAAATAATAAATTAATACATTTAATCGATCTGTAAAGCGCGGATTGCCTTTGTTAATACCATACTAAACAAATTGGTTAGGTAATAATTCATTATTTATGATTGTTCCTAATATCACAGCAAATCTTTTGTAAACATGCTATATCGCATTATTTCAAACGACAATCTGAACTTTGATCTAATTAAATCTAATCTAAACGAAACATATAAAATATTTATCGCAGTTTTACATATTATGCCCAATTTTTAAAAGTCAACTGCATTAAGTACCCAAATTTTGTTAAATTTGGAAATAAATCGGTTTGTAATATCAACTGACAAATTAGTACAGTAAGTGCCATTCCTAAGATATTTGCGAAACTAATATAAGCTTTTTTAATCAGCATGTTGTTGAAGGACTACAAAATTTTGGAAAGGACATTCCACGTTCACAAGACACTGCCGAATTTATTAAAATTATAATAAAATGGTGGAGTATTGTGAATGTAAACACATCACTAAAAGGGAAACGTTTTCTAGATCATTGTCAAGAACCTATGGTGAAAGACAAACTAAAGGACCCAAAAATCGATTTTGTAGAAAGTATGTTTATTTGGTTAGATATCTAGAAATCGAAAAAAACTTCGAATACATTGACACGGCAAACTCATACTGCTCTATCCCATACTGCCTATGGAATTCTTAAAATTATTAAATACGGTTTTAAGGAACTAAATTTAAATTATATTTTATTGGGAAAATTACAAACAGATCCTTTGGAAGATCGATGGTTTGGACGGTGGTGGGGGAGGCATTACCATATTTCTCTTCGACAACTTATGAATCTGAAAAAAGACTCAGAATTCAGTCATTGCTAACTTTAAAATCAAGAAATTTTGGTAATATTAACAGATTTTAGGAATCGCCTGAGAATGACCAAGACACTATCGAAGACCATACACAAGAAATCAATACTCTATTAGCAAGTATTCCGATAGAAGATTCTGATACAGACAATATAAAAAGCGTTATGCTTGTCATTACTTATTTTGGGGGGGTATAGCAGCCACATTGCTCAAAAAAAAATTAAAATGCAACTATTGCAAACATTCTTTAACTTACAATGAGGAACTTATTGCAGAGGATATTTCTAATCTAATAACTAATTTAAATAGATATATTTTTCAAAGACTACTTAGTGAACATGAAGAGCAATTTTTAAATGTTTTTTTTTCAAAAATCGTTTTTATTGACTTTGTTCTTTAAATATCTCTAAAACAAGAACATTTCATTTATTTTGGAGGACGTAGTATGCATTCTATAGAAACGGTTGTTAATATCTTAGTAGTATTTCAAATACACTTATAAAAAATTACTGTGGCAAGCAAAATGATAGGATGGGTAAACGCTCAGGTAAAAAAAACTTAACGTTTATTTAAAGTGATGCGGTAATTAATAATTAAGTACTTATAGTTTTGTTTCTACTTGCATCTAATATTACACTACTTACAACATAATTATGTTTATATATTTTGCATTCTCAGAATACTTGTACTTGTAGATTATAGAATAGACACCAATCTGTAAACTGTTCTAAATAAAATAAAGGAATAAATAGATGCATACTAAAAATATATATACCTAACATATCTGAAAAGCCTATGATGAATTGCATAACATATTTCCCAATATTATAATTTATTGGGTTGATTAACTTTTACTGTCTGAGGATACTTAAAAATATATTTATTTCAGTATCTTTTTACTGAGATTTTTACCATGCCTTTGAGGTACTATAACCAATAATCTTATATTATATTAACTATATACTTATACTATAACCAATAATCTTGGCAATGAGTAAACTAAAATATTTAAATCTTAATAAGTAGGATACCTAGAGAATAAACGTTTTGTAACTATAAATTTAGAACTTGTTTTAACACACTAGTTTCCACTTGAATATACAGTGACAGCAAACTAATGGGAAACGATACCTTACGAAAATCTGAACCGTTGCTAGTAAGAAATTGGTTTGAGATATTTTAAGTTTAAAAAATAATTTAATCATTACAAAATTCGAAGAACACAACATTTTTTAGCAGCAAACTAATTGGAAACGTATTTCTGAATCAACATTTTCTAACAACTAATAAGTTTTTGTCTCAATCAAATACCTAGTATTTAGTTGGATATCCATTGGCTTCAATTACTTTTAAATACCTCCTAGGCATAGACTGTATTAGAAGTCTATAAGAATCTAGTGGAATACTGGTCCAAGCTTCTCTCATACCCTCGAATAGTTCGTCGAAATTTTGAAAAGTTCTTGAACCATATTTCCTTTTAACTATCATCCAAAGATTTTCTATTGAGTTAAAATATGGACTACAAGATTGCCATTGTAAAACATCTACATGATTATCCTGAAGCCAGACAGTCACTCTCCTAGCAGAGTGCTTTGGATTATTATCGTGTTGGAATGTTCAAAGTACTGATGCATTTTCATCTGCATATGAAATGAAAAAGCCAAAAAAGATTTTTGTTTGTCAATCTATACGCAACAAATAATCTGAACACATTTAAAAAAAACTGCATGTGGTTGCATCACGTTTTGTAGTATGTTAATATATTCATACTGTCCCATAGTACCAGTTATTCTATAAAGAGGTCCTACACCATTTCAAGAGAAGCAGTCCCATACCGTGATACAACCACCACCAAATTTCACTGATTTTATGGTGTAGCGCGGTCAAATTTTTTATTTAGTGGACGCCAAACAAAACCTTTTCCATCAGAACAAAATTTATTTACCTTGGATGCATCTGACCTTAGTATCTGCTTCCATTGTTGGACGTTCCAAGGAAGGTGAATTCTAGCAAATTCCAAACGGTTCCTTCGCTTCACTTCAGAAATGTGAGGCTTCTTCCTTGGTACCCTGCCAAAAAGTTGTGCCTCGTTCAAACGATTACGAACCACTTTGAACACCAAATTCCCTTGGATTTTCAGAAAGAATATTTTGATACGAATAGCCTTTCCCATGAAGAACCCACATTTACAGAAATATGAAAGAAGATTAACATTAAATTATTGACAGGAACAGAAGTCAATATCCCACTGAAGCTCTATAGTAACGATTGTCAATTTTAATTCTAGGAAATGAATATAATCTATACTTCTAGAAGAAATACAAAAGTTGAAATTCGACAATTCCCAACCTTTGAGTAAGTTATGAGTAGGCTTAGGATAATTATTCATTTAAAAATCTAAAAATATGCATGCAAATATGCTTCAAAACATGGGAAAATATGCACTTAAAAATGCATTTATTATCGGATCAAAAAAACAAAAATAAAGCAAAAGTATAGCAATTAAATTATTATATTTTAATTGCTTTTTTTACTAGTAATTATTACATTAATACAACTATATAATAAAGGTATTTTTTTAAATAAAATTTTAATATATAGCTAACTAAATAAACTAACTAAAGAATAAACCTGTTTAACATTTATTGTTTACGCTATTCAACAAGTTGCGGTTACATTTTATAACTATATGATGTAACAAATTATCAAATTCAAATTTTCTTCTATTATCTGACAATAGTACTTTATACTCAGAAAATACTCGTTCAACATCACAAGATACAATTTGAACATATTCAAACAAATTGAAATCACTGTTTATTAAAAATTGTTAATTATCTGGATTCAATGTCTCTTTATTGTCCAAAACTGCACTAATATTTTTTAAATTTTTGTTAACAATATTTTTTTGCAAAACTGTAGCTAATTTTTGAGAAATTATTTTATTTTTACTGCTAGTTATACTTTCACTCCCTTTTGCTATCATTTCTACGCTTTTTGACAAAGACAGTTCTTTCATCTCCAATTTTTTGTAGTATCAGACAAGCAAGAAAAATTGTTATTAATGTAAATTAAATCCTCACGTACATCTTCGCAAAACGTTTGTGTGCTTCTTGTATATAATGTGAGTATTCCGCATTAAATTGGTTGACTATGTTTTTTATTGCCTCGAAATGTTCTGCGTAATAAATGGCAGTGTTTATCCAAGTTCCCCATCTAGTTACAATTGGTGATGGGGGCACCCGAGTCGGAGCTTTTAGGAATATTTTCTTCACCGAGTAAATTAGATCGTTCATTCGTGGATAAAAAGCACGAACTTGTTCTGCAACTCGATGAAGTCCATGGGCAAGATATGTAGCATGTATCATTTTAGGGTACAATATTTGTAGACCACTCATTGCTTTACACATGTATGGAGCAGCATCTGTAATTGCCACTAACACTATATCATATTCAATACCACCGGGCCATAAAAGAAAGAGAGTCGTTGAAAAATCCAACAACAGTTTGTTACTTTGTCTAAGGTCTTCATTGTAAGTAAATATAATTTATCCCTTTCTGCTTCTACACCCAACACACCAAAAACAATATTAGCAACACATCTCTGTTCCACATCAGTTGTTTCATCTAGTGACACCCATATACTTTTATCTTCTACTTTTTCCCGCAATTCTTTGATGTCTTTGTGTACTGCTCTAAAAATGACTTCTGAGCAGGATTACTTAATTTATTCAGTGGAATATTTGCACTAATAAACGCCTTGCACAAATCCTCATTGAACTTTGATCGTTTGGGTCCCGGTCCTGGTGAAAATGCTGTGGTGGTTAAAACTTGTTTCTGAGCACACTTTTTACTTTTTTGGATCTGATGCTTTGTAGTTCCTATGTGTTGTGTCACTCGCAATTTCTTGTTCACATTAACAAGAACATGACAATATTTACAAAACAGCACAAAACTGTCAGTCTTAAAATCAGGAAAATCTTTCATGAATTGATTTAATACCGCACTTAATGAACGCTTTTCTTTCGGCATATTGGACCATGTCCACGCCACAATGTGTAAACTAAACTAAATTAAAAAATTATTTCTAACATTCTTAAAACGCGCGTATTTATGATTGTAAATCCGTGGTAAATCCATAGTTTTTAAAGCACAGATGTTTTATTGGGTTCCTATAATAATTTTAAGAAAGGACGGGTAAAACCCTTGGCCTGGCAGCAACTAGACATTTTTTATTATTTTATTATTATGGATTATATTTGAAATACAGTACATTTGTCTTATAAAAATATATTCAGAAAAATTAGAATATATGCATTTTTCCTGTAATAACTGCAAAATATGCATTTGCATATGCTTTCATGCAAATGCATATATATCGTAAGCCTTTAGCAAGTATTTCTGGACAACTTGGCGGAGGCAGCATTAAATTGTTCTCGCATCCGTCAAGCTTTCCGGCAGCCCGGCACAGTCGCATGTTTCATGTAAATCAGTATCCTATTGGTAGTGCAGTGCTTATTCGTAAGTTAGAATCTTTTAATTTTATAAATTATACTATATAAGAACATTTTTGACATTATATTATTAATCATTATAACTGTTACTTTTATGTTTTGTGTTTTCAGAATAAAAATTAATTGAGTTAAATTGAATTCACTAATTTATAGTTCTGTCAAAGCCTACTTTTTGTGACTAAATTCATAAACGATAAGAATCATTGGAATGCAAGTAATATAAAATGTATCATATTTTTTGCATTTGGCCCCCCGTAGCAGCCTTGGACTACAATTTCCTGGTCCGACATATTGCAGCACATTATTGCAGAGAACATATTCGTCGGTTTCATGCTTTCATTGCCTGAATTCTTCAAACCTTGTAAATTTCTGTTTGTATTAATATTCTATGTTAAAAAAACATACCTGTAACTTGACAATCGTCAAAGTTAGGTATAGGATATTGTCAAGTATACCTTGACTATGGGTACTTTGTGCTAAATGTTGCCTGGACTAATAAGTTAATTAATTATTTATTAATTAACCTATTAACCATATTTGAGATATAATTGGACCGCAGGTCCCTGTCAGATTCAGACTTTGACTTGGTCTCAAATCTACCTTTCCTCTGATAAACCTGCGGACCCCAAACCGAGTGGCCCGCTTCAGATAAATCAGACCTTCTCCTACTTGTTGTCAATGGTTCCTAAAACCAGCTAGAACCCCGTCTGGCAGTCAGGACACATCCTTCCTCAACCAAAGTAACCTAAAGTAATTAACAATTCAGTATGTTCTAGTATCATTAACGTAATTGTTCGATAAAGTATAAGTCAGTTTAAGCTCTTCAAGCAAAGTATTATGTTCTCAATCAAATAAGTAATGTAAGGTACATAACTTCTAAGTCTAAGGTCTTCATATCAGGCCCTTATAGCCTTTCTGAGTCTAATAGAATTCTAAATCTAAACAGAGGTCGACTTAGAACCATTACCGAGGTCCTAACTGGACACTGGCAAGGGTGAAATATTACCTGCATAAGATTGGACTCGACAACGATCCATACTGCAGGTTTTGTGTTGAAGTAGATGAAACTACAGAGCATCTAATCTGTCGATGTGATGTTTTAGTCAACGCCAGATTGCTCTGCTTGGGTGACACCTATGTGGAACCCGAGCTTGTGGGCCGTGCGCGACCTGAAAGGGTCCTTTCCTTTCTAAAAAGTAGTGGGCTCTTGGCCTGACACGCCTACTTGGGGAGATAGCACAATGGGCCCCAGTGAGCCTAAGTGCTGCTCTTGTCGGCCTCCCCATCTATGTCTATGTCTATGTCTGAGGGACATAACTTTCAGTAAATAATTATTAAGTAAACGAAGAATTCATCACAAGCTAGGCGAACCCTAAGTCAGAAGCCAAGCGAGAAATTAGCTCTACCGATGTAAGATTTAAAGAAAAGACCAATAGAGTTCGGCAGATGTTTGTGGATTCTGAGTTTTACTAAACCCCCGTACTAAATATATTTGACATGAAGTCCAAACATATTTGGCAACATTATTTCGCAAATATGTCTAGAATTTACCGAAGATTAAAAAAAAACGCCAAATATGTAGGGTGTGTGTCATTTAAAAACTATAAAACATTTTTATTGCCCTAGGTTTCTGATCTACCCTGTAGGAAAAATCTTAAACGTGAAATATAGCAGTTACATAGAATCGGGGACATCCTGTATATTAGGCAATAGTAAAACAACTATTTTGGCTTTTTGACATGTCAAAAATTCCCGGTACTTCCTGTTAAACCATATATCCTGTTAAACCATATATGACCATATGACATTCAGCTTAAAATTCTCTTTTCAACAATATATGTGATATATTGTGGTAGTAGGTTGCAACATGGACGTCAAATTAATGATCTAAGAAAATATCATATTTAATAATTAACATCTGAAAAACAAATAATCTGTTGAAAATTGAAAAATTCTATGTTGATACTTAAAAGTTACTTAAAGGGACATAATTACGTAACAAGAGATCAATATAGCAAGCTAGAATGGATCTTTGATGTAACTAATGCAAGTATCACCATAACAAAGTATATAAAATATTACCATAATTTTTCTTTGACGAAATTAACTGCTTTTCAGATACTATCAATATAATTAAATCAAATTTTGTCATTATTGAAAAAGAGTGCCTTAACGTGTACAGAATGCCACTAGAAATTAAAAAAAATCTATCTGTTTTGATACAGGGAACTTAAATTTTATATAAAAAAATAATTTAATTAGGAAGCTGATACATTATGTTGTCTGTCTCCAGATATATCTAATGTGCATCAAACATTTGCACAATTTTCTTCCGAAACCCTATATAAAAATAACTAAATAGCCAACATGCGCAACAACGCGATCTAGCGTTACGTGACGGCAACCTTGCGGCAAGATGTCTGGAAAATATTATCCACTTAACGGTTTTGAGATCGAAATTCGCAGATGCGGAGACCGACACCTATGGAATAGGTCGATATATATATGCAGGATGTAGAACACTTGTACAGCTCATGAAAAGTGGATAACAGATGCCGCAACTTGTATTAGAATATATTATTGGCATTTAGCATAATTTAGACCCTTAAAACACTCAGGGGAGGTTTTATTTGAATTTGAAATCCTAACATACCATTTCAATTGCACATCTGTAAAGTGACACAAGGTACATTTACGTCATACTGTTGACTGTTTCGCAGTCGAAACTAAAAAAAGTATCTCGACGAAATTTTTAAGGTACAGCCTCCGCTGGAGGCCTTTAAGACTGCAATCGCTGTTATCTTCAAACAACAAATTTTTTGTTTAAATTCAGACATTCAGAATGGCTGCAGCAACGTGATGGAAGAATTTTGTAATATACTCTTAAGCGAACAATCATCTTCGGAGTTTTTTAGGCCGAAAATTGCAAATTTAAGTCATTAAAAATTGGGAGCAAAAATTCATAATGGGAGCTTCAAAATGGCAAACTAACATAATGCTTTATGCCTGATTTTATTAAAGTTTATTACAAGATTTTTAAGACTAAAAAATTTAATATAACATATTTCAAAAAGTTTAAACCATTCTCTTATAAAGTGAGTTTGTTTCATCCAAGCCGTGTATATATATATATATATATATATATATATATATATATATATATGTATATATATATATATATATATATATATATATATATATATATATATATATACCGGGTGATACAGGACATAGGGTACACGCTCTAATTTTTTTACCTTTTGAAATTACGTTTAGTAACCTATTAAAATGCCTATTTTGACAGATAATTCGATTATAGATCACTTCCGTAAGTGACCCAAACTTCAATATATTAAAGGGAACCCTGTATATTTTTTTCCATAATCGTATTCTTTTCAAAATTCCCTTTCCAATGATGTTTCACAAGTTATATTTTCTTTCCAAAATAGCGACAACAAAACCGATTTTTTGAAAAACGTTATATTCACCACATAACATATAAAAAAAAGAGAGTGTCAAACTTCTGAAGTGACCTGATTAAAATGAAACTTTTTAGGTTAGAAAAAGCATGAAAGCATGTTATTGTGTTTTTTTTTCAAAATATTACGCCTTTTCGAAAAAAAAAATTTAAATGGCTACTTTTAATGTAAATTTTCTGCCAAAATTTAAATCGAACCTTGTATATTTTATTTAACCATTTAATTTCACATTAAATTACGTTTCCAATAATGTGCCACAAGTTAGCCTTTTTTCGTTAAACTACAACAATATTTCGATTTTTCCTCCGAGCTACATAATTTTTTACCGGGAAAATACTAGTTCAAAATTTATCACTTTTATTAGTTATACTGCAGCAACGTGATGGAAGAATTTTGTAATATACTCTTAAGCGAACAATCATCTTCGGAGTTTTTTAGGCCGAAAATTGCAAATTTAAGTCATTAAAAATTGGGAGCAAAAATTCATAATGGGAGCTTCAAAATGGCAAACTAACATAATGCTTTATGCCTGATTTTATTAAAGTTTATTACAAGATTTTTAAGACTAAAAAATTTAATATAACATATTTCAAAAAGTTTAAACCATTCTCTTATAAAGTGAGTTTGTTTCATCCAAGCCGTGTATATATATATATATATATATATATATATATATATATATATATATATTTATATATATGTATATATACGTATATATATATATATATATATATATATACCGGGTGATACAGGACATAGGGTACACGCTCTAATTTTTTTACCTTTTGAAATTACGTTTAGTAACCTATTAAAATGCCTATTTTGACAGATAATTCGATTATAGATCACTTCCGTAAGTGACCCAAACTTTAATATATTAAAGGGAACCCTGTATATTTTTTTCCATAATCGTATTCTTTTCAAAATTCCCTTTCCAATGATGTTTCACAAGTTATATTTTCTTTCCAAAATAGCGACAACAAAACCGATTTTTTGAAAAACGTTATATTCACCACATAACATATAAAAAAAAGAGAGTGTCAAACTTCTGAAGTGACCTGATTAAAATGAAACTTTTTAGGTTAGAAAAAGCATGAAAGCATGTTATTGTGTTTTTTTTTCAAAATATTACGCCTTTTCGAAAAAAAAAATTTAAATGGCTACTTTTAATGTAAATTTTCTGCCAAAATTGAAATCGAACCTTGTATATTTTATTTAACCATTTAATTTCACATTAAATTACGTTTCCAATAATGTGCCACAAGTTAGCCTTTTTTCGTTAAACTACAACAATATTTCGATTTTTCCTCCGAGCTACATAATTTTTTACCGGGAAAATACTAGTTCAAAATTTATCACTTTTATTAGTTATACTATGTTAGATTTTTTTTAGTAGACAATAACTGAGTATTCTCTTTAGTCTCAACATGTGTCAGATTTGTTTATAACATTTAAACTTAAATGACGAGGCTTAGGTTGTCCATTTTATACCCATATCTGTATAAGCAGTGTTAGCGATTCTAATACTCTAATGTCTATATTCCAGTTTATAGAAATTGGTAAACTGACCATTTTATTTTTATAAAAACGTGACAGTTGGTTAATATAAGCATTTTAAAACAATTTTCGCTTATATTAATTTTAAGTTTAATTGTTCCTAGATCGTTGCTTACGATCGTAAATGCATTTTAAATCCCATACATTGAGAAAAAGTAGTATGCTATGAAAAACAAAATAGCATAATACGGCCCTCATTATCTGGTTATTGCAGTTGTAGTATGCGATTTAAGCTGCATTCACGTTGAACTATCGTAAGCAACCATCTAAAAACAATTAAGCTTAAAAATAATATAAGCGAAAATTATTTTGAAATGCTTATATTAATCAACTCTCAGGTTTTTATAAAAATAAAATAGCCAGTTTACCTATTTCTATAAACTGGAATATTGAGATTAGAGTATTAGAACTGCTAACATTGCTTATACAGGTATGGGTATAAAATGGCCAACCTAGGCCTGGTCATTTAAGTTTAAATGTTATAAACAAATCTGACACTTGTTAAGACTATATAGAATACTTAGTTATTGTCTACTAAAAATGATGGGTAAATAAATCTAACATAGTTTAACTAATAAAAATGGTAAATTTTGATCTAGTAGTTTCCCCGATAAAAAATTATGTAGCTCGGAGGAAAAATCGAAATATTGTTGTAATTTAACGACAAACGGATAACTTGCGATACATTATTGGAAACGTAATTTAACTTGAAATTATCCGGATAAATAAAATATACAGGGTGCAAATTAAATTTTGCAGAAAATTTACATCAAAAGTAGTCATTTTAATTTTTTTTCGAAAAGGCGTAATAGTTTGAAAAAACATAATAACATGCTTTCATGCTTTCTCTAACCTAAAAAGTTTCATTTTAATCAAGTCACCTATGTATATATATATATATATATATATATATATATATATATATATATATATATATATATATATATATATATATATATATATGCAAAACAAAAAACGCACCAACTAAACCAAATAAATGTGCGAATCGGAAATACTTCATCACGGGCATTAGTGTTTGGTGTGTGTTTTTTCACAACTCAAATTTTTATAGCATACTGGGGTTAACCCTATTCTACGCCACTGCAGTGACAGTGTTAAGTCGAATTATGTCAATTAATGAGTCCTAACGTATGCATACTCTGATTAAAATTTGAATTGCTTACTTACTACGGAAATATCAAAGAAAATACAAGTTTCGAACACCAAAATGTCACACCCTGTGTCTTCTAAAAATCGCAACTTAGAGAAAAATTCACACTTTTTTTCATATTTATTCAATAATCTATCTACAGTCAAATTTAAGGTACTTATTTCTGAAGCATACTGAATATCGGGCAAATATACTAATCTCATGGGCTAACAACCATATTATTCAAAACTTGCTGGTCCGGCAGATTGGTTTTATAAAAAAAATACGCAATAAAACAATATAGAAAACAGTGTTGAAAGGTCTTGGTAACCAGACGACCATTAAAAAAAATCATGTAAACTGGTGCAGCACAACTCTTTTACAAATTTGCTGAAAAATCTAGCCTGGTGTTTTAAATATATAGATGTTCAGAAGCCAAATTTCCCCCTAGGAACACTAACAGCACTGATAGATAGGGAAATTTAAAGCAGGGAATTTAAATCCAGTATGCCAGTACAAATGTCTCAATTATCTAATTCAGTTTATAACAAATAACAAAGGAGTCAGAGTTTGAAACAATTGCTCAATCAGTTTAAGGTACTAATTGGTCTCGTACCTAAACTTTTTTTAGTTATTTAACAAACCATACTGTTTCATCGAGTTATCACAATTTATAAAGTAAATTGGTCCAAATTTGCCGTTATGCAGTTCACTGCTATTTATAGTTTGTCCCGGTGAGGAAATTAATGGACACATATAGATTCATAATGGAGAATTTGCTATGATTTACATCGTCAATATATTATTTGATAGCGTATATCAGTTAAATGCAAATATTTAGAGCCAATACAATGACAGAATTAAATTCGATTGGATACGTACATGCTAATGATACTTTATCGTTTTCTGTTATATATTTTGAAAATTAAATTATAAAATTCTCATATACTGTGTCAAGTTAAAAACATGTTTTGGAACTTGGCGTAAGTTTATGATTTCAATATAAATTTAATTGCTGTTTTTTAACTTTTAACATGCAAATTCAATATTTTTTCTACTGCTATAAAAAGTTGAGTGGTAAAAACACACACCAAACTAAGGCCCTTAAAACAAACATAGCGTCATGTATATTTTTATATTTCTCTTCTTGAACCTTACAATTTATAAATATCAAGTACTTTCTTGGGATTAGGTTCGTGGATTGAAACAAAAAAACTTTAATTGACGTTTCGCCTGTCCATTTCAGGCTTTTTCAAAATATTTATTTCTGCACATCTAAAAATTAAATACGGAAAGTGTATATATGGAAGTTAAACAATAAAAACAATTAGCTATAACGGCACGCATTAAAATTATTAAAACATTTAGTTAAAATAGTACAATACATACCTTGAGAAATGTTATTTTGCCTTGCTTGGCGGTGTGGAGGTAAGTGATAAACTGGCTAAAGAATTCTATTGTTTTTTATATATATATATATATATATATATATATATATATATATATATCATTTAGTTTTTTTTATTATATTTACATAGTAGACACTATTGGTGGATACGGGTTGTTTTAAAAGTATTTGTGTTAGTCTGACAGTATACAGTATGTATTTATGATTGATGGAAATAGTTTAACAATTGAATTGAATTAGATTGTGATATATTTGGCTGAGATTGTCAATGTCTTTCCGATCGTTTAGCGTATTTTTTTCTTTTTTTATCTCGACCATTTCTTTGAATGTCAGTTTATGGTAATGTTGTTCTTTTGATAAGACCGTTGTACCCGAAAAATCAAATTCATGTTCCATATCTCTTTTGTGTTTATGTAGTGCTGTAGAAGCATTTTTTGTATATTTATGCCCATTTAGTCTATTTGATTGGTATTGTGTGGTCATGCCTATATATTTTTTGGGGCAGTTTAGGCACGGAATGCTGTAAACTACGTTTGATTGTTTTTTAATTGGTGTCTGACTTTTTAGTGGTGTATATAAAGATTTAAGGGTATTGTTAGATTTGTGGCATACGGTTATATCGTGTTTACCGAGAATGTGTTTAATTTTTTCAGAAAGACCTTCAGTGTATGGCAAAGATATGTATGTAGTTGTTTTATTGTTGTCACGATTATTCACGATATGTTTTGTGCCATTGTATAATTTATGGGTTCTTTGCTTTATAATTCGTTCGATGGCTTTTAGTGGGAAATGATTTTCTAAGAGAGTGTTTTTAACTTTATTTAGAATGTCAACTTGGTATATGCGTGATGTTAGTGTTAGTGCACGATCAACTAACCCTATCATCACGGAGTTTTTTTGACATTTTGGGTGACTGGAATTATAACTAAGGTAGCGGGAGGACCAGGTTTTTTTGGTGTACCACTTAGTTTTAATGCCTTTTGTTTTGTGGTCTCTTATTAATGTTAAATTCAAAAAGTTTATAGCGCCATCATTTTCTATTTCGGAAGTAAACTGCAATTTTGGATGAAAATTGTTAAAGAGGGAGATAATTTCCGTTGTTTTATTTTTTGGTATTGCTAATAAACAATCATCCACGTACCTTTTAAAAAATAATATTAAAATAGACGAATATTTTTATTGAGATGCAAAAGTACAAATATTTTTCCAAAATTTTTAAATTTACATACTACACATATAAGTTTTACAAGTAAATACCTTGAGAACAAATTTTTCGATGTTATTAATAATACTAAATTAAAAATACTAAATGTCCTAATTACAGAAACAACAAAATCTATTAATAACCTTAGTAAAAGTTTACAAAATGATAAAAATAAAATAAAAAATATTCTACCACACAAAACTGTGGATACATTCCTAAAATTTGAACAACAAAAAGCAGAAACTATTTTTAAACGAGTCAAACAACAAAAATAATAATACATTTAATAATTTATATAAAACTATACAAACCAGCAACGAAAAAATCGATACCAATAACTGGCTAGAAAACATCTCAGATACGCATATCACAAACGAAATTGCAGAAACACTAGCACTAGGTGAAAAATTTTCTCTACCTGTTACTGTGCATTGAATGCAATTTATCAAGAATAGATTACATTGCTTCTATCGAGTCAGCTATTTACAATAAACCATCCGAACAAAAAGATAGTATCCGGTCAGAGATTGTTAATGTCATTACCAACCATAAAATTAAAATAAGACACAAAAAAAACAGCAAAACAAAACTCAAAAAAAAAAAAATATCAAAGCAAGCACAAAAATGTAAATATTTTTTAAAAACAAATTCACAGATAGCAGTCTTAAAGCCAGACAAAAGTAACAGGACTGTAATAATGAATACCATTGATTACAACAACAAAATTAATGAACTTCTTGATGACAAAAACACATATAAAAAAATGAGATTTGATTCGACGAAATATCTTCAATCCAAAAATAACTCGTTCATAGAAAAACTGTTAAAACGTAATCACATATCCGAAAAAGAAGCCAAATCATTAAAAATACATAATTCTGTTCCACCAAAATTCCATGGAATGCCTAAACTTCACAAACCCGGCATTCCTATGAGACCTATTGTTTCCTATATTCAGTCACCATTCTACAAACTTTCAAGTTTTTTATCAAGATGCTTATCAAAAATTACAGGCAGAAATGATTATTACATTAAAGATTCGTTTGAATTTTAAAAGTTTATAGACACCCTTAAAATACCAAATAATTTCCAACTCATCTCTCTAGACGTAATATCCTTATATACAAACATTCCGACTAAACTTTTAAAACAAATCACTAAAGAAAAATGGAATCAGATAAAGAATCACACAACACTCACTTGCACAGAATTCATAGAAGGGATAGACCTCATTCTTTCAAACAACTATTTCCAATACAAAGATAATTACTACCAACAACTTGACGGATGTGCGATGGGTTCACCCATCTTTTCCACCGCAGCCCAAATAGTAATGGAATATCTAGAAGAAACAGTGTTACAAAAAGCCAACGTACCAATATTATTTTATAAAAGGTACGTGGATGATTGTTTATTAGCAATACCAACAAATAAAACAACGGAAACTATCTCCCTCTTTAACAATTTTCATCCAAAATTGCAATTTACTTCCGAAATAGAAAATGATCGCTCTATAAACTTTTTGGACTTAACATTAATAAGAGACCACAAAACAAAAGGTATTAAAACTGAGTGGTACACCAAAAAAACCTGGCTACCTTAATTATAATTCCAGTCACCCAAAATGTCAAAAAAACTCCGTGATGATAGGGTTAGTTGATCGTGCACTAACACTAACATCACCTATATACCGAGTTGACATTCTAAATAAAGTTAAAAACTCTTGAAAAATCATTTCCCACTAAAAGCCATCGAACGAATTATAAAGCGAAGAACCCATAAATTATACAATGGCACAAAACATATTGTAAATAATCGTGACAACAATAAAACAACTACATACATATCTTTGCCATACACTAAAGGTCTTTCTGAAAAAATTAAACACATTCTCGGTAAACACGATATAACCGTATGCCACAAATCTAATAATACCCTTAAATCTTTATATACGCCACTAAAAAGTCAGACACCAATTAAAAAGCAATCAAACGTAGTTTACAGCATTCCCTGCCCAAACTGCCCCAAAAAATATATAGGCATGACCACACAATACCTATCAAATAGACTAAATGGGCATAAATATACAAAAAATGCTTCCACAGCACTACATAAACACAAAAGAGATATGGAACATGAATTTGATTTTTCGGGTACAACGGTCTTATCAAAAGAACAACATTACCATAAACTGACATTCAAAGAAATGGTCGAGATAAAAAAAGAAAAAAATACAGTAAACGATCGGAAAGACATTGACAATCTCAGTCAAATATATCACAATCTAATTTAATTCAATTATTATAAACTATTTCCATCAATCATAATTACATACTGTATACTGTCATACTCACACAAATACTTTTAAAACAACCCGTATCCACCATTAGTGTCTAAAATGTAAATATAATCCAAAAAACTAAATAATATATATAAAAAAAAACAATAGAATTCTTTAACCAGTGTATCACTTACCTCCACACCGTCAATCAAGGCAAAATAACATCTTTCTCAAGGTATGTACTGTACTATTTTAACTAAATGTTTTTTAATAATTTTAATGCGTACCGTTATAGCTAATTGTTTTTATTGTTTAACTTCCATATATACACTTTCCGTATTTAATTTTTAGATGTGCAAAAAATAAATATTTTGAAAAAGCCTGAAATGGACAGGCGAAAGAAACGTCAATTAAAGTTTTTTTGTTTCAATAAACGAACCTAATTCCAAGAAAGTACTTGATATTTATATATATATATATATATATATATATATATATATATATATATATATATTGTATATGAAGGGTACAGTGAAAAAAACCAGATATGTCACTTTATTTTCAGAGTCGATAAATACAATTTTAATGTTCAAAACGAAATATTTTTATTATAAAAATATATATTTAATTTGTTTACACAAAACTAAACTTATATTATGACAACATTTTATAATTATAGTCCTTAAGGTTTAAAAAGTTTTAACGTATTTTCGTAGTATCGGAAACAAGCGAGAACGAGCCATGTCAAATTTATTTTTGCATAAGAAATACAGATCAAGTAGTGGTTTTACTATGTTTGAAAATTTTCCTACACGAATTTTGAAAATCGTAATTGGGAAATTGGAAATTGCTAAAGTTCATTAAATTAGTCAATGGTCACACATTGCATAAATTTTTTGTCAAATGCGTTATTTTTAATTTAAAAAATACGTTCATTACGTTTTAAGATTTTTAAAAATCAGGAAAAAATTTGCACCTGACACATGCGGAAAGTGTCTTTTCTGCACTCGAACTGGAGTCGCGTGACTACACCAAATATATCGGTATGTAAATAATTCAAACTTACTTGTTAGTTATGGGCCAGATTTTTGAAAAATGTCACCGCTCTTGGAGTACAAAACAGCATTAGGCTCAACTGGTCTTCAAACTTGTCTTTTGAAACTGGTAAAGGACCTTAACGCAAAAAAAATAACGTTTTTAAAAAACTAAAAATAAATTTTATTACAAAACTTACCATCGTATACTGGAGGAGGCAGCACAAATTCTCCATTATGTAATCCTGTGTTCGTTTCAACGCATTTTTTTATTACTCCAGATAGAACTTGTCTGTTGAACGGTAGTAAATAAGACGATTAGTCCAGATTTTGCCATTAGTTCCTTCAAGGTCTGGGTTTTAAAAAGGCATTTTTGTACGTATATTGAGTCCAAATAAGGTTTCCAATTCATGATAAGGTTTTGTGTTACACCCTACCATGAAGGGCGATGGCTTGAAATGGGAATTTCTAATAACTTCTTCAAATTCTTCGGGGATCTCAAAGGGATTTCTCAAATTCCACAATCCTACATTTTTATCACACTCCAAATAGGAGTGTCCTCTTACAGGAAATGTAATTTTTATTTCCCTTAAGCCATGAATTTTGTTGCTCACAATAAAGTGGATAAAGCGGAAAATGAAAAATTTTTTATTTTGTCCTCCTGCAGAGTCGCAGAAGATGTCCACTTCTTCAATGTCGTCTTCTAAATAAGTATTTATAAAATGGAAAAGGAAACAAGCCACTTCATTTGATCCTTTTTTTAGCAATTCCCTCGTGATATGTGTAAAATATCGATTGGCCAGGAGAAAGGACATGAACGTTAAAGGAAAACATAGACAACTGTCTTTTACAATAAACATCATTAGTTGCAATTTTTGGAATGGAAATATTTTATGCAAAGTCAATGCAGATGGCTTCCTTTTTGTTACCTTTTTTTGCAGCTCTTTTTGCCTCCCTTTTTCTGCAATAGAACGTCTCAGCCTTTCTCTTATGCAGATCATTCATTATAGTTAATTTTCTTATTTCATCCTTATCCTTTACAGTAGACATGCTTTTAATTTTAATTTGAAATTCATCACATGTTGCACATGTATCAGTCCGAGGATATCCCAATGCAATATTAAATTCGTTATTAAAAATTGTCCTATACGTTTCATATGAGACTCTAACATTTGGATGATTTTGCTTGAAGTTAAACATTTTTTAATTGTTAGTTCTTCGGGTAAATAGGTCTTTTTTGTATATTTTAAACTATAATGGCTTTGATGGCCCTTAAAACTTTTAATATGTTCACATACCTAACGTTTTGTCAAATCATCCAGTTTTCTATGGATTGCACTATGCTTTCCCCGTTTATCTTTAGGAGCAGCACCAGTCCGTTTAAGATTCTCCTTTATATAAATCAGCTCGTTTTATTGTTATTCCGTGAATTGAACAGAATGCTTTGGCACATACGGGAATATCGTAATCGAGAACGAGTACCCGGTACGTATAACTAGCGTCATGGAGAGCAGCAGTAGATTCATTTTGACGCGGCCTCCTTTGTTTAACAGGCATCACTGTAATTAGTCCCGCTAAATATGAATTTTGCTCATCGTGGGAGTGCAGAGAATTAAAATGTTTTAATACGGCTTTCCTCTGCTCCTCGTTGATCACGACAAAACACTTTAAACTCACATAATTACATGGTTGTCCCGGTTAATGCCTGGATCTTTTTCTCGTATCCAAAACTTTGTGTTTGACAGACTCGTCTGAATCACTGCTAGCCATAACCGACGCGTAATAATATCACACACAATCAACAACAACCTCCACGTTCAAGGGTCACAGGTTATACTAACAACTAAAAAATACTGTGTCGTCTTATTTCCATGACATCGCTGGTTTTTAACCTTGACGCTTGGACAAAGCTATTTCTTTCCCTGTACGATATATATTAAAGTCAGTTTTACTCAGGACTACGCTGGTTATTTCCCATTTTTACTGTTCGAAAAGATACATCTTTAATCGGACTATCTAATGGCGCCTATACCCAAATTTTCAATAAAATGTGACATATCTGATTTTTCCCTGTACCCTTCATATATATATATATATATATATATATATATATATATATATATATATATATATATATATATATATATATATATATATATATATATATATATATATATATATATATATATATATATATATATATATATATATCTTTATCAGTAAATAATGATCAAAAGTTATTGTTTGTATTTTTTGTACCAACGACTGAAATCAGCATGGGGACAATTAAAAAACCACTTGTTGTTAATGCCATTATAATTAATTTCCTTCTATTTATAACAAAAGGTTTCGAAACCAATTAACTAAATTTTAAACGTTAGGAGCTGTTACTTGATGGAATTCCGTTACACGAAGAAATAAAATATGAAGGTTTTTTAACCATCATATTTTAACTCTAGTAAAGTGTATCTAAAGTCAATTGAAACAACATAAAAACTAAATATCCGCCAACAGTCGGCGATTTCATTTTAAAGCATGGTCGGCGTGATAGAAATTTAAACTTATTTTTGTAGAACCTATTAATTATTAGTACTTTATTTTTTATTATTTATTCGCATTTAACAATTTTTTCAATTAGTTTTTTTGATTGATCTGGTCCTCTCCGTAAATAAATCGCATAAAACGTATTTTTGTGGGTTCATGGGTATAGAGATTATTCCAATTGTAACCTACTTGATAATATATTTAGTTATATTACACAGAGGGGAAAAGGAAGGGGATAAAAATTGAAAGTTTCGTTAAAGATCGAGCAGGTATAATGTCATTTTGTAGGGTATCGGGTACATATATATATATATATATATATATATATATATATATATATATATATATATATATATTTCAATTTTAAAACTTATTTGATTTTGAGGGGTTGAAGTAATTAGTGGCTAAAAGCCAAATACTTCGTAAGACCTGAGAGATTGATCTTTTCACAATTACAAATAATTTATTTGTTTTATATCATTTTGTTCCGCCATCTTGAATTCAAACCACAGTTTTACTCGTTCATCTTTATACCACAATTAGTTATGGCACACAATTTGAAATCAGTCCATTCAGTTGTTTTTCAAGCTGAATTTTTAAATATTTTATTAAACCGCCAATTCGTTCCGCCATCTTGGGTTCGTACCAAACCTTTACCAGTTGATTTTTACATAATACTACTACTTGATTTTTGTACAAAATTTGAGATAAGTTGGATTAGTGGCTTTTTAGTAATAATTTTTTTAACATTCCATCAGGCCGCCATTTCGTTTTGCCATATTGGATTTTTACCCTTAATTTTTGACCAAAATCTCAAGTCAATCTGATGAGTAGTTTCTAAGCAATGTCGCGAACAGTCAGACAGACAGACAAACCGGCAGATGGACTGACGGAATTGATAAAACATATTCTTTGGCATCTAGAGACGCCATTTTGTTTCACCATCTAGGATTCATACCAAAATTTTATTAGTTGTTTTCTATATAATACTTGGTTTTTGTGTAAAATTTTAAGCAAATTGGGTGAGTAGTTTTTTCGTAACAATTTTTTTAACATTTCACTACGCCGTCATTTTGTTTTGCCATGTTTGATTTTTTTAATTTTTGACTCAAATTTGAAGTCAATCGGTTAAGCAGTTTTTTAACTATGCCGCGAACAGACAGACCGACGCAATTGAGAAAAAAATGTTTATCTAAGGACCCTGAAATGTAAAGATCAGAAAAAATCTCGAAGGGTAATTTTTTCGCGATTACAATATTCCTTTTTACAAGGTAAGTAAAAACATTGAATAGAATAAAAAGAAATTTTTATTCTGCGGCATTGACACTGACCCGAGATGCAGGCGACGCAAATATATTAAAATATATTTTTTTGTGCATTTTTTGTTAAATCAACGTCTCTGAAAATCTAACCAATTAAATTACGGATACAACCAATTAAAGTGCTTAACTCTGATTCTCCACCCACAAATTTTATAATGAGTCCACGTTGACTGTGTCGCGAAGGTCCGCTGTTTGTACGGGGCTTGCCAACTAACTAATAAGTTAGGTAAACTCTCCTTTTCTAAAGAATTCAGTTTGAAAAATTATCTCCCACTGTTACTAGCACAGGTAACGCAATTAAAAACCTGTGCTAACATAAAGTATTGCGACTTTGCGATTGCCCCCATTTTTGGCCGCCCTTGGGTACCTCCTCATTTGCCTAAGAGGTTAACAAGGCCCTGCTTCTTTCATTATTTTGTTTAAAGCTTAAAACTGGGTTAATTCATTACTTCTTAATCTCACAGCTCCAAACCATTTCCTCAATTTCAGTTCATTTTACTCTATTGTGTCTTTTTAGCTACTTTTGGTAATTAAACCCGGGTGAAAGGTGGTTAATGTGTTTTTCACATCGTTTCTGTAATTTTATTTTGTTTCTGCTACAATCTCAACACCGCTTGGGGTAATTAAATATCCATTTGCTATAAATTGGTGTAGTATGTACTTCATTTTTTGAACACGCTCGAATCAAAAGTCTATTATTAAATTCATGTTAAGGGCGACGAAAATCTTGTAACATACACAAGTGAAATTACAGTCTCAGCAATTACGAATACGATTAAGTGATTATTTTCTAAATCAATTTTTCAAATAAAAATATTTTTTGTAAGGCTTGTAGTTGAGTCAATTTACCGGATATTTTCATGTATAAAAAATTGCTCTTCGGCTCGCCTCGAATGGAATCCTGAATTTTTGCATAGCAAAAAGAACGGAAGTCATATTTTTAAAACTTTTTAACTTTCATAGAAATATGGCGTTATTTAAATTTTCATCAAAATTTTATTTATGTTTAATGAACTTGTGAAAAGATACATATAGTGGTTATTAGTAAGTACTGCAAATTTTAGGTTTTTGTGTGATATAGACAAAGTTAAAAACTGCAGTTCATTTTGAAAATTAAATCGCTTGTAGTTTTTGTACAAACCGGCTAAATTAAACGTTTTAGTTTTTAGAAAGTACGTTTTTAAAGTGCCACTAAAAAGTTAAATTTTTTAAATAGAAAATTCTATATAATTTCATAATTAAGAAACCAAGAAAGTTTTACATTTCAGGGTCCCTAGATGCCGGAAAACTTGTTTTCCCACATTCCGTCGGCCTGTCTGCCTGTCTGTCTGTCGGTCTGTCTGTTCGCGGCATAGCTAAAAAACAGCTTACCCGATTGCCTTCAAATTTTGGTCAAAAATTAAGGGTCATACGGGGATGAACTGCGAAAATTTTGGTAGAAATCCAATATAGCAATACAACATGACGGTCTAGTGAAAAAATTATTACTAAAAAAGTGCTAATCCAATTTATCTCACAAAAATCAAATATTATGTAGGAATCAACTGGTAAAATTTTTGTACGAATCCAAGATGGCTGGAAAAAACTATTTACCTAATGGACTGATTTTAAACTGTGTTCTATATCTAATTGCGCTATAGAGATGAATTAATAAAATTGTTGTACTAATTCAGTATGGCGGTCAAATGAAATGTTTGTAATGTTGAAAAAGTCACCCTCTCAGGTTTTACATATCTTCACGTTTTAGCGTCCCTAGGTGCCAAAAAATATGTTTTATCAATTCCGTCGGTCCGTCTGTGGGTTTGCCTGTCTGTCAGTTCGCGGCATGACTTAAAAATATTACAAAAAAACTAATTATCTAATTTACCTCAAAATTTGCAAAAAAAACCAAGTGTTACGTAGGAAAGAAACTGGTAACATTTTGGTAGGAATATTACATAGCAAAACAAAATGAAGTCCTAATAAAATATTTAAAAAATGAGCCTGAAAAACTATTTAGTAGATTCATTTCAAATTGTGTGCAATCATTAAGTTTGATATAGAGATAAAGTGGTACCCATTCGAGATGGCGGAAAAAAATGGCGGCCGAAATTTTTTTTTAATCAGTTGACTTTAAATTTTGCAATAAAATTAAATGCCATATAAAGATAAACTGTTACGATTTCAAAATGGCGGTATGTATCAATGTATTCTCTCGTAAAAGGGAAGTATTTTAATCGTGAAAAAAATCATCCTCTGACATCTTTAGATCCTCACTTCGGGGCCCCCAGCCGCCGGAAAACATGTTTTCTCAATTCCATCGGTCTGTCTGTCTGTCGGTCCGTCTGTTAACGGCATAGCTAAAAAACTACTTACCCGACTGACTTCAAATTTTGGTTAAAAACCAAAAGGTCATACCTGAATGGCCTGGTAATATTTTGATAAAAATCCAATATGGCGAAATAAAATGGCAACCTAGTCAAATGTAAAAAAAATAATTACTATAAAATTAGCTGAGAAAGCTGAAATTTTTTGAGTAAGGAAAATGCAATTTTTTGGATCACTGCCTAAAATGCTGAAAAATGCTAATAAACTACATTGCCACAATAAACTGTTCCAAAATTTCAAAAGATTTGAAATTTAATAATAAATTAAATTAAACAGAAATCAGAACACATACAATAGCCAACATGGTAACGACACCTCCCGCTTGCACAGATTACTTGATAATGTTATTAAAATGCAATACATGCGAATGTTTTGAACGAAGTTTTTTTTTATCACGTAAGCACGTCTTAAATGGCGCATACAGGGCTACGTATTTAAAATAAAGACATCACGCTATATATTTTCGAAAAGCCTAAAGAAAGATGCTCTCCCATGATGTAAAAATATACGGGGTATTTCGTTAAAAAAGAATTGAAAATAGGAAGAATTTTTTGGGTTACTTTGTCCAATGCTGAAAAATATTTTCAGTGAGGGTAAAAAATTCACAGGGTAATTGAAAATAATGGTGTAAAGAACATTATTTTATCACTTTTGGTTTATTAACATAGACTATCAAAATGCTTCCATTTTGGCTGGGACACCCTATTGTGGATAAAGGCAAATTGACCTTCAGCAGGCAGGGAACACATAATCCAATATCAATGTGGAACAATGTGGACATGAAATCCCCTAATATCTCCATTAACGGTGCAGCTTAAAATATCAGATAATAATAAATCAATAATATAATGAGCTCGTACGCAATAATAGAGACCTAAAAGATAACAAAAATTTACTACGATATCAATCTGTTCCATACAATATCGAAATTGGTTTTTTAAATGTATTCCATTAGAGCAGATCCTTTTAGCAGAATATAATGAGGAGAGATGATAATATATTATTTCACATGGGTGGCTTATTGAAGAAGAGTAAGGTTATGAACGAATATATGGCAGTAATTGTTCGAACGTGTTTGTAATAAGCTTCAATATTTTCAGGATGAGTTCTACGTGTGCCATCATAAAAGTTTGTCTGCAACCCTGTTGCCTTACAATTAATTAGGCAAACTAAATGTCGGTTACACATTAAAATAAAAATGCATTATTTATTTTATTTATTTGTTTTAAATATAATATTGAAGAGGTTAGCCAATTACAGGATAAGGAAAAAGATATACATACTAAACATAACAACAATATAAAATATATAGCAACAATAACAGTATACTACACATAATGACAAAATTTACACTTTTTGGGCAAGAAAAAGAAACGATTAATATTAGAATATAAATAAAAGAAAATAAAACATCCTTCTAATCTAATTGCTGCAGTGTAATATGTTAATACTATTTTCAATTTTATTGTAGTTTTTTGAAATTTGGTATACTGAAGAAGATATAAGGATACAATTAATCTTATTGTTTAATAATTTATACAAAAATATAACTTTGTTGCTTGATCGTCTGGCCGCTAACTCAGTAAGGCCGAACCTAACAAGCAAATCTTCATGAGCACATCCAACAGCCGGCTACACACCGCCCAATATAAAATATACAGTTCTAAGGAATTTACGCCAAATTCTTTCAAGGCTGGAAATATAAGTCTGGTATATTAAACACTATACGATAAAGGCATAGTCAAAACGAGATATTACAAATGTCCAGTAAACAGAAAGCAGTGTAGCGGGCTGTTAAAACTCCCTTGAATAACGCAAAATAAAGCCCATTTCTTTTGATGCATTTATCACTGCGTCTTCAGTATGGTTAATACATGTAAGTTTTGTATCAAAAATTAGTCCAAGGTCCTTAATCACAGTAGATCTTCCTAGCACAACATTATCTATGGCATAATTATGCTCAATTCGTTGTGATTTTCTCGAAAAAGACAGTACGGCACACCACCTACCAACTAAGTCTAAACAGTTTTGTAGTCTATAAGCATCGTCAGGATCTCACAAAATATTTTAAGGTCCTCGGCATACAGCAAGCATTCGACCTCCATTCTAGAGACAATATCATTAATGAACATATTAAAGTAAAGTGGTCCAAGCACTGACCCTTGCGGTATCCCCGATGACTGTATAAATCTCTCAAACCTGTATCCATGGAACTGTACATATTGATACATATTTGATAAATAGGATTTTATTAATTGAACCAATGGATCTAAAATACCAAACCAAACCAAACTCTAGGAGTTTCTTTAGTAAAATTCCGTGAAGAAGCCTGTCAAAAGCTTTAGAAAAATCTGTGTAGATCACATCTTCCTGACTTCATTTGTAAAGCTTCTCAGAGATGTATTCGGTGGCATACACAAGGTTAGTAACTGTTGATTTACCAAGCATAAAACTGTGCTGCTCATCACACATCATCCCCGAGGTGTGCTGAAATTGGACACAATATCCACTGGTCTATAATTACCTATATCGCTGCGCTCGCCCCTTTTTAAAAACCGGTCAAATACCTTATGCTTTCCAAGAATCTGAGAAACATGACGTCGAAATCACCGCGATAATTATCTTAGTTAGTGGTTTAAGAAATACGGAAAGACAATCTCTAATTATGAATGCAGGAACAAGATCAGGACCCATAGTCATTTTAGGCTTTAACTTACGACCAGCCATATCAATACTTTGTTCCGTAATAGAGGTTAAAATACAAATAGGATATTAACAGAGTCCTGGATTATCCGCCAGCAAGCTGTCCGAAACAAAAGACGCGCCACGATCCTGAAACGCCAGGGAGAAAAAGTCTGCAATCGTCCTCTTCCCGGGAACATGCAATTCAAACAGGTCAAGTAGTTTTTCTGTGAAATCCACCGTGGGTATATCTGCATAAAGGGCACAGAAGTTAGCTTCTTTAAAATTAAACTCGCCATTAACTTTCGAAGTTTATGGTTTATCAACTGCTGGGAAATAATATTCAATTGTCAAAGCAGGATGGTAGCGATCTTGAGGAAACACGGCATCGATAGCCTCGCTTACCTTACAACAGTTATTAAACAAAATCAAATCAGCGACCCTGAAAATTAGTGACATTGTTATAGTTTTAAGATCAAATAAAGTACAAAACTTCGAAACAGAAATAAAATTAGGCACAGAAACATCATTCCTGACGCAGTCAGCATATTCCGGAATATTAAAATAACTGACACAAAAAATCTGAGCCATAAATACAATATAATTCAGACACTGCATCAAACATTTTTTTATATATGTCAGGACGGCGGTATATAGCACACCATAAAATCTCAGTTAAAGTAATGGGACGACCTTGATCTCGACTTTGACGCAAATAAATATCCACCGAGATATCCACTTTCGCTTGACGTATCGCTTTTAAGTATTGTACACATATATCCCATGCTTCAAGGCAAGAGCTTGCAACTTACCCTGATAATTAGTCTCTATCAGTACCACCTATAACAACATGTGAAACCAGGCTGCTGGAGCAGATGGACGGACGGTTATTCTAATGCTGACAGCATATCCCTCATACACAATATACGACACACAATAATTCCCTAAAGAAAAACGCTCGCAATAATTATAGATTTATAAGTCTTATGAATCAAACTCAAAAATATTTCAAAAAATAATACGAATTAGAATACGCAGTAAGTGTGTACCTGGGAAGCACTCTTCACCGTACACATTTCAAACAAAATAGTTATGACATATACAAAGACGCATTTCTTTATTTTATAGAATTCGAAAAGATCTTTGATCGCGTCCAACATCAAAAACTAATAAATAGATATAGATAAAGATATCATGTGTTCTGATTGTTTTGTACTGTATCAGACAGCATATATATATCACACAGAAGGTGTCTGCCTACTCAGAGGGGCCCGTCATAGATGTGTTGGCACCACCACTATATAATCTGCATTTTTAAGCCATATTCAGTGTGCCTTTTGTGTATCGATTTCAAACCTTAGATACGCAGCTAACTCCATCTTGATTGCCAATAGTACAGGAAATGTATAACTGACTATCGACAACTCAACGATATGGTTTAAACAAGACAAAGTCTATGACACTTAACAGAAAAAAAATATCCTACAATTTATAAATTAAAATAGAAATGCCACACAGAAAAAATAAGGCAATATAAAAATATTTGGGATGCGTTATGAATGTAGATTACTGCATTGCGAAAGAGAAGTTAGAAGCAGAATTAAGTATTGTTCCAGATTGGCCGGTAATCAAACACGTAATTTTTGAATGCACTCCTTTCATTTAGGACACAGTTTACAGGTAAAGACTGGTTATAGCTAACAATGGTAACTAAAGTAAAACCTGTCACTGTCAACTTTTTAATACTTCGAAATCTCATACGAAACTGAATCAAGATGTTGCCTCGCGGCGCGCTTATATGTCCTGAAAAATGCATCTAGAAAATTCTAAAATAATCTAAATAATACAGGGCGAAACGAATTAAGCGTAACAGAAGACTCGAGAATCAAATCTTTTACTATGACTAAATTCGCAACATTGCCCCCTTCCCAGAGTTGACCATCCCGATCAAACAACTTCGGTATCTTGGTAACGGACTAGTCGATGGAGGTGCACCAGTTTCTGAATCCGGTATACAGGTCATTCAGCCGGGTCACCACCATTTACTCCTTCACCCAAGTTATACAGCATTGCTTCCAACATATATTCTGAATTCTCAGGTAATGTAACATCTTCTGACAAAACAATTTCTCTTATGGTAAAATCCTCTCTTCGAGGCGTGTTCATTGCTATTTTTTCATTTATTGTGTATAGGCCTCTTTGTGATAAGTCTAGTACAAACCTATGTTGCTTCATAACGTCAAGTCCAAGTGTGACATGACCAATTATGTCTGCCACAAATGCAATATATGACAAGTAATACTACCCGAGCTTATTTCAGCTTTGTGGAGACCTTTCACAGGCATAGTACCACCATTGGCTGTTTACAAGACATAATTTTTGTGGGGGTTTGCTATTTTACAAGAAGCTATAACGTCCAGCTTTACGATGGTATGTGTCGAACCAGTATCCAATACCATTTCACATTCCAGACCACAAACCTTCTCTAGTGCTTCCAAGATAAAGCCGTTATTCTGTAGCCGGGACAATTTAATTTTGATTAGTGTTGATGGAGTTTGGTAGCACTTAACTAGTTTTAGTCACTAAACGGCTGGAAGTTTTCCTGATTATCTTCAGGAAGCCCATTGTTTTACAGTGGCTTTGCACGTGTACCTCTTTCCCACATTTCCAACAACGCATACCTTTCCTTTGTTGGAAAGATAGATACTTGCTATCATCTTTCGGTTGCCTGGAAACAGTCTCTTCCAACTCCTTCAGAATTTTTAAAATATCTTCATTGTAGGGTGTTGTCCCGAAATATAATGTATATAGCCTTCGTAATTTTCCTTTACATCTGGATGTTTGCTTAGCAGTTTCATTCTGAAGGACATATGCGAGAGTTTCAAATATCTTCATTTATTTAGCCATTCTTAATGCCTGGTTGGTATCAGGGTCACGAAGGCTTTCAATAAAACTGCTAACTGCCAGATCCTGCTTAATTTCTTCTGAATAGGATGGGTACATCAAATTGAATACCCGCATAATATCTGCTTCATACTCTTCGAGATTTTCGGTATATTTTTGCCTTTGACTTTGAATTTGCGCTTTATAAATCTCCTGTAGATGTGCTTCTCCATAACGCATTTCTAAATGTTCCAAAGTCATTGTGTTTATCTTCGGATATGTTCCTTAGCACCTCCATTGCCTCACCACGCAAGGAACAAATCAGGGCTCGTGCTTTTTCGATGGCGTCTCAATTGTTTCCAGTTTTTACAGCTTCAAATTATCTCAGGTAAGTAACACATGGCACTTTACCATCAAACGTCGGTGGTTTTATCACATGCGATAAAGAAACAACGCCGAATTTTAACCCACTTTGTTTTTCAAATTTCTGCACCTGCGATCGTAGACTTTGGACTTTCTGCTGCGTTAGGTCATGAACATCTTCGACATTCTTTACTATTCGACTTGTTTTTTCCCGTACGTCTTATTTGGTTAATCCCAATTCAAGAAACGTTTTTTTAGTTACTTCTCCATGTCTTGCATTTCTTATTTATCGTCTTCTTGGCTCCTTTTTATATCTTCTTTTAGTTTTTTCTTCATGTTTTTTTGCTTCTTTCTCATGTATTTTGTAATTTCTTGCTTCAGTTCTTGTTGATTTCACTTCATGTCTTCTTTAAGTTCTTGCTTCATGTCCTTTTCACTTGTCTTCACATCCTGTATCTTGTCTTTTACGTTTTCTTTGTCTCTCTTTAAGCCTTCAAGTTCATTCTTTATGTCTTCTTGGGTTTTATTCGTGTCTTCTTGGGTTTTCTTCATGTCTTCTTGGATTTGCTTCATGTCTTCTTTAAGTTCTTTTTTCATGTCTTCTTGGGTTTAGTTCATTGCCATCTACAAGCCCATTATGGAATCTAAATTAGATTCCATAATTATTACTGATTACTATTTCATCTCTACTAGAAAACATTTCTTTCTTGTTCGTTTCGACTGTGGCTGGATATCTATCCCGCTTCCTAGTCTTACTGAAAGAGCTCTGGACAAATAGTGTGTAACTAACAAGGAAATACTGAGGAGAATGCAAAAGAACTCTTCCTTTGCATTCTCCTCGGTATTTCTTTGTTGGTCATTTTATCCGTTCAGAGCACTTTTAGCCATTTTGTGTCCACATTTCAACGCCATCCATTGTATGCAGTTTTATAGCAGTCGGAAAAAAGAAAATTTCGTGGACAAGAACTATAAGGCTTCTTCGTTATCTCTCCAGAGCACTTTTAGTAATCTTCTGTAAGTCTACTATGATATTACTATTCTACTGCTTAAAGATGAAACATTAGAGTGAAGTGATAAAACGTTAGAGAAAACACTTGAGTTTTCAATGCTATTTAAAAGCTTTCTTCTTCTTCTGATATCGGTCGATGTACATTGAAACCATCTTCTCAAATCCTTTAACCATAAACTTTGGTGTCTTCCGACTGATCTTTTCCCTTGGATTTTTCCCTCTATGATGACTCTAAGTATTTCATACTTCTCTCCTCTCATTATATGTTCTATATATTGTGTTTTCCTACATTTGATAGTAAGTATAAGTTCTTTGTGTTTGTGCATAAGGTTGAGAACCTCAACGTTAGTTATTCTCTGGATCCATGATATGCGCAATATTCTCCGGTATAAGTACATCTCAAATGCTTCTATCCTTTTCTCATTCTCAGGGTCAAGGGTCCAACCTTCACATCCGTACAATAACGTGGAGAAAATGTAGCATCTTAGCATGCAAACTCTTAAATCCAAGCTTAGATCCAATCTTATAAAGAATTTCCTCATATTTATGAAGGCCCTTCTAGCTTGTTCTATTCTTGACTTTATCTTCTTCTTTGGGCCGCATTTATTAATTATAGTTCCCAGGTATTTATATGAGGATACTTGTTCAACGGTAATTCCATCAATTTGCAGATTTGCATGTATTGCATTTTTAGAAAACACAAACGTCTTGGTCTTGGATATATTTACGGAGAGTCCATATAGTTTACTGTAATATACTACACGATCCATAATATGTTGAATGAATTTTGCGGGGCTATTTGCAAATATTACAGTGTCATCGGCATATCTGATATTGTTAATTTCTTTACTGTTTATTCTAATTCCTCCGTCAGTTCCTTCTAGAGCCTCCTTAAATATGGCCTCTGAGTATATGTTAAAGAGAAGTGGTGAAAGCACCCAGCCTTGTCTCACTCCTCTCCTGATAGAAACACTTTCCGAAGTTGCTTGCTCTACTCTGACTTCTGATGTTTGGTGCCAATAGAGTTCGGTTATGATACGCTTCTTTGTCTATTCCTGTGGCCTTCAATATCTCGATCATCTTGTCGTGTTTAACACGATCAAAGGCTTTTCGATAATCTATAAAACATGCAAATATGTGAACATTCATGTCTCTACACCTTTATGTTAATACATTTAGGGAAAAGAGTGTCTCCCGTGTACCAACCCCACTTCTAAAACCAAATTGAGTGTCATCTATTTGATATTCACATTTTCTGAATATTCCCGTGTGAATAATTCTTAGAAATACTTTTAATACATGAGACATAAGGCTTATCATGCGATAGTCATCGCAGTGCGAGGAATTAGTTTTTTTTGGCAGTATTACAAATGTGGACTTCAGCCAGTCAGAAGGTATTTTCCCGGAGCTATAAATTGCGTTGAATAGTGAAGTCAATATCTCCAGGCCCACTCCCTCTTGTTCTGCTATCGCTTTTAGGACCTTTGCATGTATTTTGTCTGGTCCTGTAGCTTCACCATTTTTCTGAGCCATTATTGTATGTATGACTTCATTCTTGGTAAAACTTTGCCTAAAGTTTAAATTTTTTTTTATTTTTAAGCACTTGTGTGATTATCCGCGGAAATTTCTTCAGAAGAAGGCGATATCTGGTAATTCTTGTCAAATTTTATACTAATGTGAATTTTTTTATAAATATTTTAATTATTAGTATTATATTGTATGGCTTTATAGGAGTGTTATTATTAATAACTATTTCAGACCTATCTATCTAAGATATTTATTCATATTACCTGCAACATCCATTTCTCTTTATTCTCTGTAGTTTAGTCCTCTTCATTCTAGGTAGTTTCGTCCTCGTTTTTGTCCACTTACTATATTCCCCCTACATTTCACATTGTATTTATTTCCTCGTCAATCTTTACCGGTTTATTCACATTAACTCATAAAAACTAAAAATTAAATGAAATTAGGCACATTTAGTTCGAGTGCTTCCATCAACTAAGCTCAACGTTTTTATTTTTATGCTTTTTACGCCACGCGGTCTCTTTAGTGATGTAAATAGTAATTAATATTTTCAATTGAGGTATTCTAAATTCACTTTTGAATTTATTATGCCGGAAATTTGTATACCCATTCCAATCGTTCCATATTTTACTTGTTAACGGTTTTCAGATATTATTTACTACATATATTTTATGTTATTTTAAACATTTGCCGATTGAATAGTAAAACAATAATAATTTTATGAAGAGCAATTAAAATTTGACATTAAAACTAAGAGTAATCATGAAGAAATTACCCTAAGGGCTGGTATTTTCAACTCCGTATAATTGTATTCGGTGGATATTGTCCATGGTTAAAATTGCCCCAACAATCGGTAAATATTCGAAGAGTAAAGTTATTTGGGGATGAAAATACTAGCCCTAAGATATTTGATGTCCCTTCCCTTGACACTGAAAAAGAAATTCTTCTATAGCCATCTGTCTGTCGCTACTCGGCATAGCTCAAAAATTACTTATACGATTCACAAAAGTAAAGAGTCATATGGTCATGAAATGGTTATATTTTGGTAAAAATCAAATATAGCGGAGCAGAATGTGGGACAATTAATGTCTAAAATGATCATAATTAAAAAACTACATATCGAATCGATCTCAAATTTTGCACAAACATTAAGTGTGATGTAAAGATAAACTTGTAAAATTTCGGTGTTGCCGTTAGGTGGGTCCGTCCCATTAGGTTAGCAGCTGGTTCCTCGATAAAACTATCATTATAGCCACAATAAGTAATAAAACCATTATTTGGCACAGAAAATATCTGCAGAGTAAGGCAAGATAAATATTTGGAATCTCAGTTTGGAATGTTGCCTGAATGTGTACTTGGATTGCGTAAGGGTAATTAATACGTGAACAATGAAAGTTTCTTATCCGCAAATGCTTGTCTAAAGTAAAATTTTTTAGTTGCTTGTGTGTAAAAATATCTACTATACGAAATTAAATTAATAGTATCTCCAACAAAGCCACATTTAAAGCTCAACTGGTTTATCATGTAAACCATTACAGAACAATAAGTCATAATATTTCGATGAATAAAGCAAGTTTATTGAATTTCGAGACCCAAAAACTAAACATGAAAGTCAATTGAGCATGATTGATTACAATGGATGATGCAGTTTAAAAACAATTATCCTTTCACGTGGGAGAAATTGTATATTGGGAACTGGGAACTCACAGAATAAATAAATGCAATGAATGATCGTCATGAAACAAAAGGGAAACAGGTAGTGAATTTACAATATTATTTTATATTTCGCGAAATTAGTAAGCACCTAAAGTTTGGGATAAATACGGTATATAATCAGGGAATCATTAAATCATTGAATTATCAACAACGGACAGTAGCCGTGCCACAAAAACTGTCCGTTGTATAGAGCTGTCCATTGTGCGGAGTGAACAAATTAAATACCAATGTAATTTTATTTAAAAAAATATTTTAATTTTAAGTAAAAAAATAATACGTTCAGTAAATTAAGAAATCATGGTTCTTGGGATTAGACCGTGTCAAAATGGAATCACTTTCCGACGTTTCGCCTTCGATTGCACGAGGCATTTTCAGGGATCTTCACTTCACGAGATCGGAACACTGAATCAACTCGGAGAGACCCAGGCCGGCTATTTATGGTCGACCTGTGTTTACCGAAGCGTGACTCTGTGTAACGATCGGTTTCCACGTATGATGTAGACTGAAGCCCGTATCTCTATTAAAATTGTTAGGATGCTTATAAATTTCAATAGATTCTCTAATTTTGCGTTTATAGAGTCCCGAAACCGATGCAAGAACTTTGGTTTCTTTTACATTTATGACATGCCCAGTAGAATGTTGGTGTTCAGATACAGCAGATTGTACAATTTGTTTCTTTCTGATACATCGTTCATGTCCCTTAAGCCTAGTCGAAATGGATCGTCCAGTTTCTCCAATATAAACATCACCACAGGAACAGGGAATTGCATATACTCCTTCCGTTTGAAAAGGAATAATGTCCTTTGGCGATCTCAAACATTATCAAATTTTCTTGTGTATGTTGAAGATTGTACGTATGTTGGACCGGCGAAGTAACCTTGTAATCTTGTCTGTGGTTCCGTGTATAAATGGAAGAACTACATTTCCTATCGGTAATTCTTTATTAGTATCATTTCGTGGTGTAGGATTATTATATTTTCTAATTGATCGTCTAATCTCATCAGTGCAATATCCATTCCCTCTTAAAACTTGAGTCAGTTTCTCTGTTTCCGATTGTAAAGAATTTTGATCACAAATCACGAGAGCTGTGTAAACCAATGAATTAATGACTGATTGCTTTTGTGCTGGATGATGATGGAAATTTGCATTTAAGTACCTGTTCGTATGCGTTGGTTTTCTACATACAGAGTGTCCTAAGGAACCATCCCCTTTCCTTTGGACAAGAACATCTAAAAAGGGAATCGTTCCTTCCGATTCAATTTCCATTGTAAATTTTATGTTAGCATGTTGTTGATTTAGATGATCAAGAAACCCAGGGAGGTTTTCTGGACCATGTGGCCATATTACAAAATTGTCGTCTACATATCTGAACCATGATTTTGGTTTTAGTGGAGACGACTCTAAGGCTTCCTCCTCAAAAACTTCCATGAGGATATTGGCTACCACCGGTGACAGTGTAGAAAAACTTAAATCAATCCAATTAGATCCCAAAGATATCTTAGTCAGTTTCGATGAAGAATCGCTGTATACGAATGTGCCTATAAATGATTCAATTTCCATAATATCAGACGTATTTCACCATAATAGTATTGACAACTCACTTTTAGATCTAATTGAAGCACGTCTTATATCAACGTATTTTGTCTTTCAAGGAACTTTCTCAAACCTCAGGAGCAGCCATGGGATCTCCACTGTCACCGGTGGTAGCCAATATCTTCATGAAAGCTTTTGAGGAGGAAGCCATAGAGTCGTCTCTACTAAAACCAAAATCGTGGTTCAGATATGTAGACGACACTTTTGTAATATGGCCACATGATCCAGAAAACCTCCCCTAAATCAACAACATGCTAACATAAAATTTACAATGGAAATTGAATCAGAAGGCACGATTCCCTTTTTAGATGTTCTTGTCCATAGGAAAGGGGATGGTTCCTTAGGACACTCTGTATATAGAAAACCAACGCATACGAACAGGTATTTAAATGCAAATTCCCATCATCATCCTGCACAAAAGCAATCAGTCATTAATTCATTGGTTTACAGAGTTCTCGCGATTTGTGACCAATATTCTTTACAATCGGAAACAGAGAAACTGACTCAAGGTTTAAGAGGGAATGGATATTGCACTGATGATATTAGACGATCAATTAGAAAATATAATAATCCTACTCCACGAAATCATACTAATAAAAAATTACCGATAGGAAATGTAGTTCTTCCATTTATACACGGAACCACAGTCAAGATTGCAAAGTTACTTCGCCAGTCCAACATACGTACAATCTTCAACACACACAAGAAAATTGGACAATGTTTGAGATCGCCAAAGGACATTATTCCTTTTCAAACGGAAGGAGTATATGCAATTCCTTGTTCTTGTGGTGATGTTTATATTGGAGAAACTGGACGATCCATTTCGACTAGGCTTAAGGAACATGAACGATGTTTCAGAAATAAACAAATTGTACAATCTGCTGTATCTGAACACCAACATTCTACTGGGCATGTCATAAATGTAAAAGAAACCAAAGTTCTTGCATCGGTTTCGGGACTCTATAAACGCAAAATTAGAGAATCTATTGAAATTTATAAGCATCCTAACAATTTTAATAGAGATACGGGCTTCAGCCTACATCATATGTGGAAACCGATCGTTACACAGAGTCACGTTTCGGTAAACACAGGTCGACTATAAATAGGCGGCCTGGGTCCATTCATTCCATTTTGACACGGTCTAATCCCAAGAACCATGATTTCTTAATTGACCACAGCCGTGAAAGCTTTCGTTCTATATAATATGTTCAGTACAAATTATTAATACAATTGATACTACGTATACACCAACATTTTTTACATACATATATGCATAAAATAAAAATGTACTACCTAATATAAAATATTATACTACCTACATATACAGTTTGAAACAGTTCTACTTTAGAAAAAGTTTATATAAAAATTGTGTTGTGTGTCTTAAACTACTTAATTTATTTTTAATAATTTGAGATTCCATTTTAAACGCAACTTCTGAGATTTTTTCCCCTAAAATAGAATCTCCAGATACCATACAAACGTTTTCAATATCCCTTAACATTTTATATGCTTTCTTAATGTTTTTAATATTGGAAGAAATAATTTCTTCATCATCACTGTCAGATGAAATCTGACCGTTCTCACTATTTTGAAATTCACTGATGCACTCACGTACACTTATGTTAGGATTTTCTTTGTATAAACTTTCATCAATTTCTGAATATGAAGTTAAGTCTGAAGAGAATACATTGATGTTTCTACATAATTCTGGATAATGGTACATCATCTTCACTATCGTAGTCAACGTTTTCCTCGACAATTTCGTCGAATCCAGCTTTGCGGAAGCAGTTATTGATGGTCTTGGATTCGACTTTTTTCCATGCAGCAACAATCCAAATCAAGGCACTTACAACATTTATGGATTCCTCCAATAGATTCAGAATATTCCATGAATGACAAAAGTCGCTTGATTAAAAACTTTCTGTAGTGGTTTTTAAAATTTTGAATCACGCCCTGGTTTAATGGCTGGCAATATGATGTCGTATTTGGCGGCAAAAAAAATATTTTACTATTTTTTAACTCCAGCTTTGGGTGATATGCAGCATTATCCAAAAATAAAAGTATGTTTCGGTTTTGCCTTTGCATTTGTCGGTCAAATTTCATCATCCAATCCGACATTATATCCCTTGTCATCCATGCTTTCTTGTTATAGTACCATTCAAGTGACAATTTTTCTACGCTTGATCTTTTAAAACAACGGGGTTTTTTACTTTTTTCAATCACCAGTGCATTTTCTTTAAAGCATTTTCTTTTAGCAAAGTAAAATAGTGTGTCTCTCCTTGGCCGCTTTCCCGCCAGTACATGTTTCGCCTTTTAAAGAAAACGTTTTATTTGGCAAGGCGCGGAAAACAGGTCCCGTTTTATCGGCGTTATAAATATGTCTCGATGCGTAGTTTTTGATAATAGCACATAATTTCGTCCGCCAATCAGTTACCTGAATCAAGTCTACAGCTGCTGCTTCGCCACAGATGGATTTGAAAGAGATATTATGACGTTGACAGAACTTCTCCAACCATTCATTTGACCCTTTAAAACCATCAACTTCTAGATTCCTCGCAATTTCTTGTGCTTTTTCCTTTATTATTGTACCGGATATTCGAATGTTTTTGGAGCGTACTTTACAAAACCAGTCGTAGACAATTTGGTCTATGGCAGCACCCTCAGTTTTCGCAAATTTCTTTTTTCTTTTATGTTCCCGGTTTCTCAAAATATCACTAATTTGAGATTTTCCTACTCAGAATTTTTCGGCTAGTACTTTAACACTGGATTATTTCAACTTTTTCTTTCGTTTGAAGACGTATTGATCGCACCAGAGTAACATCAAAATTAAGATATTCTATTGATGAAGACTACATTTTATACAAATAGGGTAATCTATTTATTATGCAATTCACCGCAATTTACCTACAAGCCAGACAGCATAAGCCAGCCTATTGTTAAACTAGTGCTATTAACAATAGGTATGCGCTGCGCCGCTTATTAGCATAGATCTAAATATTGCCCATAATGTGCAATAAAAACACCGGCATTAAATAAGGGTTTTTCAAAAATTATCCGAACATCTGTCCTTTCTGAGGAGGTAAATTTTACTCTTTTTATTTAAAATGTTTCAAAGTTTACTGTCCGTGTCCGTTGTTGAGAGTGTCCGTTGTCTAGAGGGTTTAATACACAGAAATACATATACTGACGGTCGGTGACTTCAAAATTGTCTGCTCAGCAGTGGTGTCCAAACGGCTAGAGATAAAAATAGGGAATTTGGTGTGTTAATAGGGTTGATATTGTGAACATTTGTAATATAAAAACAGTTGAATATCGTTTTCGGAATGACCGTGACTTCGTTATTTTTAATTGAACACCCTGTATATTTTATGTTTTTTAAACTCTCTTAACAATTCTAAACAACTTTAGTATAACATAACCTATATCTAAAATGTATAATTTTCCAAATAATGCCCCTTAAAAATGTGCCATAATTCCCACTTAATAGTATTTTATAGAACAACGGAGTAGGATAAAAACCATCACGGTTATTTACTCTTTATTCAAGCCTTCATCCAACAAATAATCAAAAAGTAAAATGTTCCGAGTTTAAAAAAAATGTGTTTTTCGCAAATCGATTTTTCAAGTTTTGATCAGACCCTGTATCATAACGGGTCAGATAACACAACCAAAGCTTGCTGGAATAGTGTAAGAGAGCTTTCAAATAAGGTTCAAAATGACTGGACTCACTATCCATCAAATCTATACGTCGAACAGCAGTATATCGCGATAGGCTCACTTTCTCAAACTCTTTCTTCTTTTTTGGGTGAGTTGACACACGCGCTGAGCGGTTTATTTAATACCCGCAATAAGCAACTAGAATACTCTCGAATCGAGAGTCTCGATCGTACGCGAATATACGATGCGAGCGCTCAGAGCCGTCCGTCATTCATAACGCATCGCTCGTAGTGCTTCAAGGTCATCGGGCGGGTTCTCGAATGTTTATCTGTTTGTCGCTTTCTGACGACTATTTCTGACTCGATTTCTCTGACGTTCTCTTTGTCGATTTCAGACTTTATGTTTTGAAGAATACAGTTTTAGGTTGGTAAACAGGATTGGAGCCGGATTCGGCCCGGGGGTTGCTTATATAAATTTAAATCAACGTAAAAAAGATCTTGTTCAATTGACTTTAGATTTTGCGGAAAAATTAAATGTGAATAACTTAATTTTTCTGCAAAAGAATGAGGGAAAACTGATACAAATTCAACATGACGTAACGAAATGGCGATGTGTGTAAATGTAAAAACTACTTATTGAATTTATTTTAATATTTAAAAAAATTGTATATATGTGTTAATAAATGACCATGTATTGAACTAATTTGGGTCACACTTAACTATTTCTAATAAAAAGATATGATAACGAGGGAAGTTTTGGCACTGCTCTGATCACCTCAAGTGTAGTAAGAAAGTACCAAGTTACTGTATTGTTCGAATTACACACACTTTCAAAATTTCAAGTCGATACGACAATTTCAATTAGGTTAAATTCGACTTCCTAGATTTGTTTACACACATACTAATTTATGTATTTATTTTATTTATTTTTTATTTATTTTAAATACAATATCCAACAGGCTAGCCAATTACAGGATAAGGAAAAAGATACACATACTAAACATAACATGCAATATAAAATATATAACAACAATAACAGTACAGTATATAAAGGCAAAATTTACACTTTTTGGGCAAAAAAAAGTAATGGTTAAAGTTATGAAGCTAAACAAACATCCTTATAATCTGCTGAATGCTGCAGTGTAAAATGTCAATACTATTTTCAATTTTATTGTAGTTTTTTGAAATCTGGTATACTGGAGAAGATATAAGGATGTTTGTTCGTGGAGCTGAGGTTTGAATAAAGCTCAAGCGTCTTGCTTATAAATTTAATACAATCGAGCAAACGGATACAATTAATCTTATTGTTTAATAATTTAGACAAAAATATAACTGAGTTGCATGATCGTCTAGCCGCTAACTCAGTAAGGCCGAACTTAGCAAGTAAATCGTCATGAGGACATCCAACAGCCGGCCACACACCGTCCAATATAAAGCACGAAGTTTTAAGAAATTTACGGTGAATCAAGGCTAGAAATATGAGTCTGGTTTATTGGATACCATACGATAGAGTGGTAGTCAAAACGAGATCTTACAAACGTCGAGTAAAGAGAAAGCAGTGTAGCGGGCTGTTAAAACTCCCTTGAATTACGCAAAATAAAGCCCATTCCTTTGAATGAATTTATCACTGTGGCTTCAATATGGTTAATAAATGTAAGTTTTGATTCGAAAATTACTCCAAGGTCCTTAATCACAGTAGATCTCGCTAGCACGACATTATCTATGGCATAATTATGCTCAATTGGTTGTGATTTTCTCGAAAAAAACATGACGTTACACTTTAAAGGGTTTAACAGCAGTTTATTTTCAGTACACCACCTACCAGCCAAGTCTTAATAGTTTTGTAGTCTATAAGCATCGTCAGGAGAGCGAATCTCGCAAATTATTTTAAGGTCGTCCGCATACAGCAAACATTCGACCTCCAATCCAGAGACAATATCATTAATGAACAAGCATTGACCCTTGCGGTACCCTCGATGACTGTCCAAATCTCTCAGACCCGAATCCACGGAACTGTACATATTGATACCTATTTGATAAATAGGATTTTATTAAGCAAAACCAACGGATCTGAAATACCAAATGCTAAGAGTTTTTTTTATAGAAAAAATGCAGTCATAAGAGAAACCAAATCCTAACCTAACAACTCAAGATCCCAAATCTCAGGATAGAACGATAGGAAATTTTACACAAGGTCACACACTTCTCGCCCTGGGGCCAATTCAGGACTTTTTTATTATGTAAATATAAACACACAATACAGGAAGGCCCGGATAGTTAGGTTGAAGGTTACAATAGGAAAAAAACAGAGGATTCCCATCTATCTAACCTGTTAATGTATAAAAATGTATGCATTTATTAAACTCTTACGCTGCATCTTTTTAAATACTCTAAAAAAATTATTCCAAATTTCCTATTCGAAATGACAGTCTTCATTAATTGTAGGTGAGACATGGGAAGTAAATTTAATTTACCCAGTTGAGAAACAATATATGCCACGGCAATTGAATTATGGTTGCAATTAAATAGTCGGTGGTTAAGATCGTCATTGGTCAAATTGTCGCAGATACAGGATGGGCTATTAGTGAGCTTCATTTTGAAGAGGTGGCTATTGACATTTGCATGTCCAACCAAAAATCGAAAATAAGAGACAGCCAAATGTCTAGGAAAATTCATTTTGTAAATTAAGGGTCTCTGATTAAGTTCTGGGTATAATTCTGTATATACATTTCCTGCATTTTGGGCGTATTGTTTATATTCTTGTTTCCAGTTCAGAAGTGATGTTTCTTTTATATAAACGAAAAGATCTGAATAGGGAATACTTCTTATACTGGTTTCAGAATTGCAAGCTTCTTTTGCAGCTTTATCCACTTGTTCGTTACCGGCTATCCCAGTATGACCTTTGACCCAAAGAAAAACGATGTTTACTTGTATGGAATATAGTTTCGAAATGAGGTGCAGAATCTCTGTAATTACAGGATGTTTACAATTCTCATTGTTTTTGATGGCCAACAAGACTGATTGAAAATCTGACAATAAAACAACATTTTTCATATTTTTGTTGACATAGACAAATTCCAATGTTTTGAGGATAGCAAAGGCTTCAGCTGTATACATTGACGTCATTGTATTGCATTTAAATTGTTTGACCATGTTTATTTGGGGTACTGTAAAGGCACAACCTACACCAAGTTGACTTTTTGAACCATCTGTATAAATTTGATAGTGATTTTGGCATTTATTTAAAAAACTTTTCAGCATGATTATATTAAAAGATGTAAGATCCGTATATTTAGGCATGCACACTTCCAGCTTCAAGTGAGTTATGTTCCACTGTGCTTCAAACAGAAAATGATTATCATTTTTTATAAGGATATCATTATGTGCTGCAATTGTGGTAAATGCATCGGCTAATGGTGGGCTATTTTTATTAGCCCAAAAGGGTATAGTTAAGTTTGCAACACTTATCTGACTAGTTTTTACTATAAGTGTATTACTACGGACTCTCATATTTTTAATCATAAATTTTTCAGCCAGAATTTTTCGACGAATACACAAGGGTGGCTCATCACACTCTGCCAATAGAGCTTGAACCGGTGAAGAGCGCATTGCTCCTAACACAAGTCTTAGGGCTCTAAACTGCACACAGTCAACTCTCTTGAGACGCGATTTGGTCGCAGCACCGTAGAATATCGAGCCACTATCAAGTATCGATCTAATAAAGGCCTTATAAAAAATTAGGTATGTCTTCTGATCAGATCCCCACGATCTAGATACCACTGCTCTAAGTATATTTAAACTTCTCTCTGCCTTCTCCGTGATACAATTAATATGATCATTCCATGTCAGTTTTTGATCCAATATTACCCCCAAATACTTAAAAGATGGAGCCCAGGGCACATTGGCACCGTTAAGTGTAATACTATTGTCTTTAGCGATTCTATGTCGTGAGAAAATTACCACTGCAGACTTTGGACTAGAAATAGTAAAATTACTGTTAGGGAAATAGGCATTACATAAAGACATAATGTGGTTGAGATGAATTTTATAGTCTTCAATTTTTTTTTACTACTATATATACAAAAATCATCCGCAAATTGAAGTATAGTTGATTCAAGGCCTAATTTATGCAAGTCTATCGTGTACAAATTAAAAAAAAGTTGACTCAGCACTGAGCAAGCCGGACGATACAATCCTTGATTTACTGACTTTGTGGCCTATCCTAATCGATACCCTACGCTCTTTGAAAAGCCTAACTAAATTATACACGAACGCCTCTGGCAAATTAAGTTGAATTAATTTTTGTATTAGAATGTTAAGGTCAACACTTTCATAGGCGCTTGTAATGTCTAAAAATAATGCAGATAAGTAGTCATTATTTGAGTACGTATTTTGAATGTCCGTAACTAAATGAGCCAAACAATCAGTAACACCTCTCCTTTTTCTAAAGCCAAATTGGAAGTCCGACAATAATCGTTGTGATTCACACCACCACTCCAAGCGCTGCTTAAGAATCCTTTCAAAAGTTTTTAGCACACATGATGACAAGGATATAGGCCTAAATTCGTTTGGCCTTCCAGGTTTATTGATAGGGATAATTAGGGAATGTTTAATTATGTCTAAATCGTCTCCCTTGCCAATAACATTGTTAAAGGCTAGACATAAGAGTTCCTTGGCAGATATTGGCAAGTAGTTTAACATGCTGTATGTAATCCCATCAGGGCCTGGACTAGTATCTTTTGACTTTTTAATATTAATTTCTAGCTCTGAGATTGAAATAGTTTTAGTTAAAAAAGTGATTATTGTTGCAATACTTCCCCGGTATATCTAATGAAACAAAACTTGGAGCGACCTTATTTAAAAGTGTGTCTGATAACTCATTTGAGATAGGGGATGAAATATTATAATTCAAACTATTTTTGATACTATTGACTCTTTTCCATATAATGGAAGGAGATGTCTGAGAGTTTAAGCTAGTGCAAAAATGTTTCCAACTTAATTTGGCTTTGTTTTTAAATATCAATTTACTTTTAGCTACCAATTTCTTATATTCTATAAATCTTTTCTATTGCGAAATTCTTTAAAGGCCTCTTTTCGGCGCGTTGATATTGACTGGCACACAGATCATGTGTTTCAAAACAATTTTCTGTATTTTTATTCAATGTTAATTGAACAGGGAAATGATCTGATCCATAGGTATCCTGTAAGACTTCCCAAGTCGAACCAGGAAGCAGATTTGACGATACTATTGTTAAATCTATTGCGGATCCGATATTGTTATATCTATTGATACGAGTAGGATGACCTTCATTTCGAACAATTAAATTTTGAAAACTTTCTAAAGCATTTGTTAAAGTGACGCCTGCAAAATCTTCTTTAGCAGTTCCCCATAAGGGATGATGTGCATTAAAATCACCCGCGATTATGCAAAAATCATTCACTTGCAAAAAATATTTTCATAGTCTTGAATATTAAGCTGTACATTGGGAGGCCTGTATATGGATACTATAGAAATAGACTTATTATTATAGCTTATATTGACACCACAATTTTCAATTCTGTTGTTATTTAAATTCACAAAATTCAAAGCTGTAAAAGGAAATGATTTTTTAATAAATATAGCCACACCTCCTTTACCGTTGACTCTATCTTTGCGTATAATATTATACCCTGTTAAAATTATGTTATAATTTGGTTTATACCAAGTCTCACTTATAAGAACAACATCAAAATTTGTGTCAGAAGTAAGGTTTTTTAAAAGATTGTGGTTAGAATAGGCGGACCTAGCGTTCCAATGTATTAGTTTTAGTTGTTGTGTTGTGGTCCCCATTTTTGAAAAATGTTATGTAGGGTTATGTCAATTATATTACTAATGTTATTCATTATTATACCCATATTAAAATCTTTCTCAGAGTTAAGCTTATAGCTATAGGTCATCCTGAATTTTATTTCTTAAAGCTTCTAGAGTGTCTTTATTGATGCTTTCCTGAGTTTCAATCCATGGCAACCCTGTATAGGACCAATCAAATTCTCTACGAGGTGTTTCATAATTTGGGCTTCTATCTGAAACTTTTCGTTTTTTATTTTTATCATTATAGTTGGCACTAATGTTAGGTTGAGGAAAGAATGAACTTATTGTTTCGTTTGAGTGGTGTTCTTTGCGAATTACTCTGACAGTGAGTATTAATCGCTGATAAGGCGGGGAACTGTGAGTTATCAGAGAGTAGAGGCATAAACTTATTTTTACTGACTAAACTTGCATAGGAAGGTAGATTAACGACTTTTTCAGCTTCATTGAAAGATAAATTTAGGTTTGCCATTGCTTCTTTAATTTTTTTTGACTATTATATCTAGGACATTTTTTACTAGTAGAGTTATGGGTACTAGATTGACAGTGGATACAAGATATATCACAATTAACACGTTAATAACAAGAGTTGTTTTCATTCAGAGGCATAGAACAATTACGGCAACGTTTTTTGCCTTTACATTGTATAGCTGTATGACCAAACTTTAAGCAATTGAAACATTGTGTGACAGGAGAATACCAAATGTCAACCTCATGTCGTAATCTATAAATATGTATATATTGAGGAAGTTCTAATTTATCGAAAGTGATTATAATTTGTTGACGGGGCACTTTTATTGACTTGCCATCTTTATCAAATACTATCTTGTATCTCCTTTTTACTGATTTTATGGGTATTGGTGAATCTATTATTTTAAGTAAATTTTCTTCCGAGAAACTCGTATCTACTCCGCGCACAAGCCCCTTTTTTGGGTCAAATGAGTATGGATATATGCAATAAGGTTATTTTCGTCAAAAATCTTGTTTACTAAAATTTTATTTGCCCCTTCAGCCGATTTACCAAAAACTTGTTACGCCCTACAGTGTTGAGATAATCAATATATTTTTCATCCCCACCTAGATCGAAAAGTTTTTCACTAATTTTAAGCGGATGAAGCTTACCAAAATTAAGATATTTATGTTCGATAAATACTGAAAAAGGTCCAATACTATCACCCCTGTATCTATTGCTTAAATCGATTCTATTAACAATATCAGAGATTTGTTTTTCCGTGTTGCTGGGCGATAATACATTTCTTTGGCTACTGTTTACGATATCATTAGAAGATACTTCCATATGATTTTCATTATAAGTTAGATCCACCACCTTAATGTTCTGTTTATCGGGGGGTTTACCTCCCCTTTCACCGTAGTTGCCCCCTGTCATGTTACACACATGAAGGGAGCGTGAAATTAAAATTAGAAAAGATACAACTCACAGTAGTATAGATCCTATTCAATTATAAATTAATAATCCAAAATTGGTTTGACACAGCACAAATACGGAACTCCGGAACACACTTATCGCTTTATTCGCAGCCAAGGTCGCACTTCCGATGCCGATAGCAGGTAAAATCGAACTGCTCTAGTTTCTTTAGTAAAATTCCAAGCCTACCAAAAGCTTTAGAAAAATCTGTGTAGATCACATCTACATGACTTTGTTTGTCAAGCTTCTCAGAGATGTATTGGGTAGCACACACAAGGTTAGTAACTGTTGATTTACTGGGCATAAAACCATGCTGTTCATCAGACATTATACCCGAGGTGTGCGCAGCCATATATTTATGCAACACGATCTCGAATAGCTTGCTGAAATTGCACACAATAGACACTGGTCTATAGTTCTCTACATCGCTGCGCTCGCCCTTCTTAAAAACCGCGAATGCGTGATGCTTTCCAAGAATCTGGAAAGCATGGCGCGGAAATCACCACGTTAAATATCTTAGTTAGTGGTTTAAGAAATACGGAAGGACAATCTTTAATTATGAATGCAGGAACAAGATCATATTAGGCTTTAACTTACGACCAGCCATTTCAATGTCTTGTTCCGTAATAGAGGTTAAAATACAGGTAGAATATTGACAGAGTCCTAGATTATCCGCCAGCAAGCTATCCGAAACCAAAGATGCACCACCATCATGAAACGCCCGAAAGAAAAAGTCTGCAAAACCGTCGGCAGTCGTTTGCGGGTCTTGTATTACTTCGTTATTATACGTTAATGTTTGTGGAATTACTAATGACTTATTTTTTACATGTAAATAAGACCAGAATCTATTGGGATCCCCTGACATATCTTCTTCTATGTTGCGAACATAATTAGTATGTAAAACTTTTAATTCACGTTTAATCTCAGATCTAATTTCAATAAACTACTCAAGAATTAGAAGATTTTCGGTTTTCTTCAATTTGTTTTTTAACTTATACTTTCTTTTTATTTTATAAATTATATTAGAGTTAAACCAAGGCGAATACAACCTAGATGGCTGCTTCTTCCCGGGAACCAAGCAGGTTTAGTATTTTTTCTGTGAATACTTTCACCAACAAATTTACATCGTGAACACAAGCAATAGTTAGTTACAAACAAGTAAATAAATAATTAATAAAAGCGTGTTAAAAAATTACTTTGAAAAGGGAAGGCCATGCCTAAAAAATATGTGATAATTAAATAGTTTTTAGCCAGAAAACACTACAAACATTCTGATATTTTTATGGTTTTACAAATTTTATCGTCTTGTTATAAATAATCGTTATATATTTATAGGTTATTTTTCCAGGTGTTTTATATGCATCATATTAAGCAATAACTTTTGCGTCTAAATTAAGTGACAATGATGTCAGAATATGATTAACTTGAAACAAAAGTGTAGTCCTTGAGGTTATCTAAAACATGAATTCAAAGACAGCAAAAACGATAGAAGAAAACATAGTAAGAAAGAAAACGTAGTTTTGCCCAAGAAAAAATTACTTTCCCGAAGGAGCCAATATTTTTAGTAATTTTGCTTACTTTTAGTAATTTTAATATGAACTTAGAAAAAAGTCAGCCACTCAAGTAAGCTCATAGTTTTTGTCGCATCTCTTCTTTCTATCAAATTAATATTACAGATATTTTTATGTCACGCTCTAATTAAGTTTAGTTGGGGAGTAATCCCCCACCTTTTGATCGCGCTGCTGAAACCGTCTGTGCTATATAGAGTGTATATTAGAATATAAAATACAAATTATAACCTAATAGAGATTTTTACATCCATTTTATAATAACAACGCGGCTGAAAAGTACGTAAAAGTTTCCAGCATAATGGAACTAAAAGCGTATAGAGTAAATTCCAGTCGCGATTAATTCATTATTTTCATCACTAAAGGGGCTGCGTAGTGTAAAAACCGGAAAAATAAAAGCTCAGCTGGGCTTAACAGATGAAAACACTCAAATTAAATGTGCGTAATTTTAATCGATGTTTTGCTGTTATCAAGAGGAACGGATAAAAACCATAAAACATATTGACGATAAATTAAATTTTACGTTATTTGAACAATATGTGAGGACAAAGGGATATTCCCTATAAATTAATCGATAATATGACTGTTACTTAAAAGGGTAATGGTTATGGCAAGGTATTTCTGAAAAATGTATATTTTATGGTTTTTCCCCCTTCCTGTATTGTAAGCAACCTATTTTGACACTGCCTGGATGTAAGTCAACTTACATCCCTAGGGAAATAATAATCTAAAATTATTATAAGTAGCTATAATTTTTGATTTCATCAACATATTACAAAAATCCGGTGATATTAATTGAAATGAATATTAATGGTACAATTATTACAATTATTGACGTTATTAACTAAATTTGGAAACACCTTTTCTCGTTTCTTCTGGATGTGTATTACATTTTCTGACTCCACAGGTCCTTCATTTCTAACCAATGTTTCTGTCACTGTTGAAGCACTGGAAGAGACTTCTGGCTGGGTCTTATTGTACAAAATTTTATTCGCTACTTTCTTTTAATTACTGAGGCTCTCAGATACCATGTCGCTTGCTAGCTAATACATCAACTCCAGTATTCATTTTGAAGTTATCAAACTTTGAAAATTTCGCAATTTTACTTGGAATTGACAAAAACGTATTTTTCCCGACAGGCTGGTTTAAGCACTTTCCATTTTGATATCGCACAAAGAAGCGTGGATTAATAGTCGTCATGTGGGATCTTGTATCAATGTACTTTTGAATTATTTTGAAATGACAAATCTGAGTGTCGTCACTTTTTGTCACTGTAAATGTACGTGACATTCCATTTTTGGAGTCAGGAATGGTCACAATTATGACTTCTTGACTTATTTTAACATTGTCCATTTTCATTTTACAGAGTTCATTAGAACGATACGCTCCAGCAACTCCCATTCATCAATAAGTATATATCATCGGGGGCTTCAAGCATGAACTTATTTACATCTTTCCTGTTAAATACATTCGATTTTTTGGGTCTATAAACATCATTTATTGGATTTTTGGATACTTAGAAATATCTATATTTTCTTCTATAAAAAGGGTGGACTTCAACATCGAATACTCACACCATAAGCTTGATGGGGACTTCAATATAGCACTTTTTTCGTGGAAATACGCCAAAAACAAGGTTTCTGAGACTGCAGTAGCCGTCTTGCTTTGACACCAATTCTTAAAGGATTTAGATGCTGCTTCATACCTTTTTTTCCACTTCTCTGGTAGTAGAGATAAACAAGCAATATTCGCCCATTCTTCTTTGTCTGCAACATCCATTTTGTCCACACAGAATCAAACAATTCGACTTCTTCAAACTTTTAGCTATGAATTGTCAACTTGACGTTGATAAAATAAAAACTGCTTATGTTGCTCTGGCAACGCATCACGGCAGCATTTAATGAGAATGCTATCAAATTTAATGATAATTAAAATCCAAAAATATATACAGCATTTTTTTACAATATACAATACAGGGAGGGGGAAAAATGTTATATACTATATGGGATGTAAGTACATTAACCAGTCTCGTACTCGACTGGTAAATGTTACTTACATCCCTTATAGTATAAATACCTATTATTTCCCTCGTAAAAGGGAAGTATTGTAATAATGATAAAACCACTCTCCCAACTTTTTACAGATCTTCACTTTTAAGGTCCCAAAAAACATGTTTTCCCAATTCCGTCGGTGTGTCTGTCTGTTCGCGGCGTAACTAAAAAACTACTTACCCGATGGACTTCTAATTTTGGTCAAAAATTAAGGGTCATTGGGGATGATCTGGTTACATTTTGGTCAAAATTCCACCTTTATTTATTACGGCGAAAAAAAATAACAGTCTAGTGAAATATTAAGAAAATTACTACTAAAAAACAACATATCCATTTTATCTGAATTTTTAGACAACAATCAAGAATTACATAGGAATCAACTTGTAAACTTTACGAGATTAATTTTTCAATTTTTTATTTGTTCCGAAAATCTGTCAAACCAATCTCTTAGTTCTAATTCTTAGATTAGCGTAAAGCTTGGTAAAATTGTAAAAGACAATTTCAAACTTTTTTAAAAATTTTTAATATTTTTCTACATAACTACATGTAACTTTTTATTAGTCATTTGATGTAATATTTATTGATAGAGGGCCTTTAAGTCATATTTTTTTCATAATGTGCACGGTCTGCACTACCCAGAAAATATACAGGGTGTGAAAAAAATGTGGCAAGGTTAGTTAAAAACCTAGCAATCCTAAAGATCATGTACGTATATTTCAACAACCTGTAGCATAAAAAAGAGTTTAAATTTAAAAGTTTTTACTTAAGTTTTAAGGAGTACCGAGTATTTTCTCCAAATCTTTTTTAAATTTTCTCTCTAACTTTATTATTTTAAAAAAATACATGTGTTGATTTTACAGCCAAAGTTACCAGCATCGGGTAAAGCAAAGTGACCTCTACTCTCTCTCTTTTTTATTTTAAGTAGAACTCTGTACATTTTTATTAATTATCGTATTCAGTTTAAAATTAGCTTATCAACGATATATCACAAGGTAAGTAAAACTTGTATTTGTTAAAATCATAAAATTAGAGGGAAAATTAAAAAAACCGTTAGGAGAAAATATTCACTACCGCTTAAAACTTAAGTAAAAACTTTTAAGTTTGATTTTTTTTATGCTACAGGGTGTTGAAATATACGTACATGATCTTTAGTATTGCTAGGTTTTTAACTAACCCTGTCACAATTTTTTCACACCCTGAGTATGATCTGCCTAAAGCAGACCGTGCACATTATAAAAAAACTATGACTTAAAGATCCTTTAGCAAGAAAACTTTACATCAAATGGCTAATAAAAAGTTACAGCTTATTATGTAGAAAAATTAAATTTTTTGACAAAAAAAATCATATCCCAAAAAATTTAAAAAAAAGTTTGAAATGGTTTTTACAATTTGACCAAATATGATGCTAATCTAAAAATTAGAACTAAGAAATTGTTTAACTCCTTTTTAATTTTCATTGTTGAACCCTTCGTTATTTAATTTTTATTCTAATTTTAACCACTACTTTTACTTGCCCAAAAAGTGTAAATTTTGCCTTTATATATTGTACTGTTATTGTTGTAATATATTTTATATTGCATGTTATGTTTAGTATGTATATCTTTTTCCTTATCCTGTTATTGGCTAGCTTGGTGGATATTGTAGTTAAAATAAATAACTAGATAAATTAGTATGTGTCTAAACAAATCTAGGAAGTCGAATTTAACCTAATTCAAATTATAGTATCGACTTGAAATTTTGCAAGTGTGTGTAATTCGAACAATACAATAACTTGGTACTATCGAGCTAATCAGAGCAGTACCAAATATAACTGGCCGATTTTAACCTACTTCTATTTATCGTATCGAACTGAAATTTTGCAAGTGTATGTAATTGAGCTGACAATACAATATTCGGTACCGGTAGATTTCAACCAACTTCTAATTGTCGTATGGATTTGAAAATTCTCAACTGAATATAATTCGGATATACAATAAATTGGTAACGGTTACCGATAGTACAAGATAGTAAACACTTCGAGTCTGTGTTCATTCGGTTATAGTGATAGTTTTATAGTTTTACAGATTTAGCATAGAAAAGTAAAAAATAAATTATAGATCGGTAAATTTCCTTTACCTGGAACTTCCTTGTTATGATATTTCCTTGTCTACTTCGTTCGATTCGCCGTCAAAAACGTAATAAAAGTTATTTTTTATCATTTTTACCTAAAGTGCAAAATAACAGAGAACAGGAATTTTAATTTAAATCTCGTTACCTATGGCATAAAAACAACAGTAGAGATGGCGCTGACATTCACAAACTCTAATTAATGTCAAGCTATTTTTAATAGTAAGCTTGGGCTATTATTAACAAAATAAAAATGATGTTTACTCACTTATATTTTGCGCAGAAAAAATACTAACGAGGCACCTCAGCGTTATAGCGAGAAGTATCCAAATCGCAATCTCACAAACTGTCGTTTATTTTTAAAGCTTTATCACAAATGGAGGTCTAATACCGATACATTTCAAAAATCGAGGAGAAAAAACAAATTTGTGCTTTTAAAAAAGCACAAATTTGTTCCATACAGACATCGCCTAATACAAACCTTGGAAGCATGTGAATTTCAAAGACGACTTGATTTTTGTACATGGTTTCTTAATCAATGTAGGATATTTCCTAATTTACCACAAATGGTTTTATGGAGTGAAGAAGCCCAAACGGGTGAATGTTTAACCGAAAAAATCGTCATTATTGGTCACGAGAAAATCCCATGCAAGTCCACCAGCGTAATTCTCAAATGCGATTCAATTTAAACGTATGGTGTGGAATAAACAAAGGAAGAATTATTGGACCTGATTTTTATGAAGGTACCTTAAATGGAGACAGGTACCTAGAAATAATATTAGAAATTTTAGAAAATTTTGTGGACGATGTGTGTTTAGAGAAAAGAAGACGCATGTATTTTCAGCAGGATGTGGGCTCCTCCTCATAACACCCAAGTTGTCCAGCAACTACTACAAAGATACTTTGAGAATAAGTGGATAGCTTAAAATAGCCCAATACGCTGGCCTCCAAGGTCCCCGGATATCACACCTTTAGATTTCTTTTTATGGGGATACGTCAAGGACAGAGTTTACCTAAAAAAGTATCCAAATGTTGACAAGTTACGGCAAAGTATTACCGATGTGATTCTTGGTATTGACAGAAAAATGTTAATCAATGTTACCAGAAGCATATGTAAGAGGTACCAGCTGTGCATACAACATGGTGGTGATGTTTTCTAGCATTTTTTTTAAATATGTACCTATTTCGTTCTTCATTGTTCAAATTTATTTTCAAACAGAAATTGTTAATAAAACATTATGCAGTATGTAGCTAGTATTATTGTTTTATTTGTTTTATTATAATATTAGGAATTATCCTGCATTGAATAAAAAACCATGTACAAAAATCAAGTCGTCTTTGGAAATCACCTGTTTCCAAGGTTTGTATTAGGTGATACCAGTTGTCATTGCAAAGGTCCCTTATGGAATTTTCAGGATAGGTGTAAAAGTACGCTAACAAATTTATTTCAGTTTCTTCACTTATAAAGTGATTCCTTCTCCTCGACTCTTGAAATGTATCGGGGTTTCACCTCTATTTGTGATAAAATCTTAAGGTGATTTATGTAACAAATTTTAGTTTTTACTTAATCTTTAGTAATAAGATCCCACCCTGTTATTTGGTGTTATTTATGTGACTTCAATAAACCAATCTAAATGCTTGTCCTTAATTATTAAGTTATTGCTAAAACTAAACTTTCCTACATGAACCAAGTTTGAGAGATTGCGGTTTGAATATTTTTCGCTATAACGCGGAAGTGCCTCGGTAGTATTTTTTTCTGCGCAAAATATACATTTCCACCATATCACACTTCTGTAAGTGAAAACACACCATTTTTATTCTATTAATAATAGAGCAAGCTTACTATTGAAAATAGCTTCACCTTAGATTTAATGAATGTCAACGCCGTCTCTACTGTTGTTTTTATGCCATAGGTAACTAGACTAAAATTAAAAATTGCTGTTTTCTCTGTTATTTTGCACTTTAGGCAAAAATGATAAAGAACAACTTTTCTTACATTTTTGACGGCGAATCGAATAAGGTAGACATATACAGGGTGTTCAATTAAAGAAATATACTTTTTTGCAAATATCGCGGGAACCGCACATTCTATTGTTTTTCTGCTTTCACTATCCAAATCAGCAAGAAAAAATACAAAACTTTTATAATTTAACCGACATCGTAGCTCTCATAACAAAAAGTTAGCAATGGTGCCAACTTAACTTTGAACATCCTGTATTGTGTATTTTTTTCAAATATTTTTATTGGGTGCCATTTTGTTCCATCATATTGGATTCCTATCAATATTTTACCTGTTTCTACCTAAACCATACTTGATTTTTGGGCATAATTTAAAATAAATTCAATAAATAGTTTTTACATTGACACACACCGCCATTTTGTTACGTCATATTGAATTCGTACCAGTTTATCCTTATATCACATTTAATTTTTTTGCAAAATCTACAGTCAATTGAATAAGATTTTTTTTACGTTCATTTAAAACATATATGGGCAACCCCCGGGCCGGATCCTGTCCTCCACCCAGCGGCGGCTCGTCAGATGAGGCAACTGAGGCGCCGCACTGTGGTCCCATAGACCGAAAAAACGCGAAAAATTACAGGCACCCTTACGATTGATATAAAATTGTGTTTTTATAGGGATTTTGACATGAGTAGTCCAAATCTAACATATTGATTCTGAAATATTGAGAGCTCGGCTATACAGGGTGTTCCAATAAAAAAAATCGCACCATATTCTTTCGGTTAAATAGAGTAACTCTACCTATGATTGATAAAAAAACTATGTTTCTAGAGCGATTTTACCATTATGAGTAAAAAACTAGATTTTGGTATCCAATTAAATTTGATAGCTTAGCTATACAGGGTGTTTCAGTATAAAATTCCCGTCCAATTTTTTTAGAAAATTAAGTACCAATAGGATTCATGTAAAAGTATGTCTTTAGGTGTCATACATCATAATTATAAATTATAATAATAAATAGATAACAATAATGGATATACAGGGTGTCCCAGTTTAAGCGAAACAAGGCAATAGGTATTTTGGTGTAAAAAGGACAAAAAGGTAAAACACGTCAACTTTGTTTTCGAAGCCATTTTTTTTTACCGTTTTGTCCTTTCACACACAAAAAAAAAACTTTAAATTGATTTGTTTTGTTTAAACTAGGATACCCTGTATGTTATTATATATTTTAAATTATTTAACAAGTATTTGGTTCATAGAGACTAAGAAATTAAAGTACTATACAATAATTTATATTAACAACTAAAAACTAAATGCGCAAACGATCAATCTTTGTTTTCATCTTCAATTTCTTCGTGTTCTGCTTCTCCATCCTCAACGAGTATTTGTGACAGTACATGGGGTTCCTTTAAAAGACTTAAAACATTTGGAGAATAGGAGTCCGCTTTTCGAAGAAGATTTCTCATGCTTGATATCAGCGGATCTGATGACAAGATGAGCATATTAAATAAATCGCGATTACACTCTTCTCGACTAGTTTTTCGAGTATTGTTTAGTCGATATTTCCGAAAATCTTTGTTTCGCGCCTCCTGCGCCTCCTCTGAAAACTGACCAATTGGTAACGGTTGTGCAGCGATTATGTCAGTCCCATGCACCAGCAGCTTATGAAGAGATGGAGTCATGTAATATTTCGGATATAGTCTCACGTATTCTTGTGCTGTTTCATGTGTGTATCGCCGAAACTCCTCAATATTAATCTCAAATCCACTCCCTACAGCATGTAAGATGTTCGACAGACGTCTAATAAGGCCCGCATCTATACCAGTAATTTCTGTTGAGAGCTCTGGATTTTTAAAAAAAGTTCTTGCAGTATTTCCGGTGTTTGACGTCCCGAATCCTTGCACAACAACGTCGACGTTCAAGTGCATTTTTTCTTTAAAGAGGAGTTGGATTTTTTTTTTCCTATTTTCAACTTTTTCCTTATCTGCACTACCACTGCAACGGCCACAACCAATGTCAAGCTTATATGCTATATGGAGAATGCATTCAAATAGGCGTATCCACATATGTAATGTTGATAAACCGTTTTTTAAAGACTCTAAATTTATCTTTTTTTTTAATACTGAGTCGATGTCGTTCATTTCCGATTGCAAAGCATTGCAAACATTACAACGCTGTGTAGATTTGGTTTCTGTCACATAGTTACAAGCTTTTCCATCTAGCATAGTAAGATGAAGCTGATGATGTACTGTGCACAAACGGTCTGTAATATTTATGGATGATACGAGAAGGGAATCTGCTTGGGCTTGGATGTGTTTATTCAGATCAACTACTGTTTTATTGGTTTCTTTGATGAAAGAAAAGCTAATGGGTCGACAAAACCTAGGCGACGAGGGTCGAGGGTTTTGCCATATTACAATTTTTTCCTGGGAATCATCAGAGTGGCCAAACAGTTGTAATGGCACAAGAGATGCCATTAAAATAGATTTGTCATCTAGCTCCAAATCGGTTTTTTTTTGGTTGTAAGCAGATTGACCTGAGGCTCCGTCAAAGCCCCACTTACTAATTAATGTTAAATTTAAACATTCGCAGGCTTTTAGGGGGCGTGACGAATCCGAATCTTCTTTTAACTGAGGGAATTTTAAGGAAGTTTTTAATTGTTTAATTAAACGTAACACCGAACTTGTAAAGCATTTAGAAGAGAAAAGTGTATTTACGGGACAATCGAAAACTATTCAAAATGAATTAATATTTTTTATTGACGAACATATGAGAGACTTTATTAAACAAGAAATATCGGAGGCTACATTTTTCTCATTAATTGTAGATGATACGACGGATATAGTTGCAAAAGCCCCATGTTGTGTAACTGTTAGGTATGTAAATAAATTAGCCGAAATAAAAGAACGTTTTTTAGGCTTTTTTGATATAAGTGACGATTCTAGAGCTAATGCACTCTATAACTTAATTGTAAGAATCTTGAAACCTTTAAATTTTAAACGGAAATTAGTAGCACAATGTTATGATGGAGCTGCGGTTATGGCCGGAGAATTGAGCGGTCTACAGACACGAATAAAATCAGATGCCCCACAAGCAATGTACACTCATTGTGCTGCTCATCGTCTCAATTTAATTTTACAACAGGGTTCAAATTATATTAAGGAAAGCAGAACCTTTTTCACAACTTTGAAAAGTTTGCCTGCTTTTTTCCATAATTCGTACAAACGCACATCTATATTGGACAAAATAATAAAAAAACGAGTTTCACAAGCAAGTGATACAAGGTGGTATTCTCAATCAAAAATTCTAATTTTTGTTGCAAATAATTGGGAAGGACTAACCTTAGTTTTTCAGGACATGATTGAAAATCCAGAATTAGACTCAGATACTATACACATGGCCAAGGGGTATCTAAAAGACCTTTTCGATTTTGAATTTGCTTTTTTAACTTTCGCATTTAAAGAATTTTTTTTTGTTACTGATATCCTGTTTCAAATTTTTCAGTTAAGTAACCTAGAAATTGATTTCTGCATTTCATAATTGAACATTGCCGTCAAACGATTAAATGAGCTGCGCGCTGAAAATTTCCTTAAATCAATTTTTGAAAGAGCAAAATCACTTACCGGATTGCCATGCAGTAGATAAACCCGTAGCATGAGCGAATCAGATTTAATGGAAAAATATAAAAATCTGTTTTATGAAATTTGAGATTGTATAATTTTTCAAATTAACATCAGGTTTGAAGATTTACACAAATTGGAATTTGTGAAACTTCTTAATACATCAAAATACAAAGACTTTACCACAGAATTCCCTATTCGTCTATTAAATTCGTTAGAAAAAACGTATCCAAAAATGTTTGATAAAGACCGCCTCAAAAATGAGCTAAGCATAATTTACCGAGATGAACAATTTTATAAAGTCAATATTCAAAAACTCCTTAAACAAATTAATAGTTTAGAATTAATTTCAGTATTTTGTGAAGTATATCAACTTGCGACATTAATTTTGACAATCCCCTTAACAAGTGTACAGGCCGAAAGAGATTTTTCGTTCTTAAAGCGAATAAAGACCTACTTACGAAATAGTATATCTCAAGATAGGCTCTCAGCCCTGTCGATCATGGCAATAGAAAAAGAGTTATTAGTTAAACTTTCTGAATGTAATGGTGACTTTTATGACAAAATCATTGAGAAATTTGCTTCTTTAAAAGACAGGCGCATTAATTTAATTTACAAAAAGTGACTTAACTGCACCATCCACATACTTATTTGCCTAAACAGTTTTGGTTCTGACTATTTTGATTAAGTATTTTAAATATTTTTTATAAAAAAATCCAATGATGAAAAATGTGTATATTATATATCTTTGAGAAGAGTATATATGTACGTACATATATCTGAGGATAAAACGAACTACATGAAAATTGAGTGAATATCTTAAAGATTATTATTTTATTTCTATATCTATGTAATAATTTTTATTTTAAAAATTACTTAATGAAAAATTGGGCATATATCTTGGTATTGGTATGTAAAAGACAAAAACAAACCATAAAAATGAGTCAATTTGGGCGTGGCAGCCCAAAAATTTTTCGCCTGCGGCGCCATCTACCTGTTATAAGTAACAAACCTTTTCTCGCCTCATCAGTTTTAGACAACACGAGCCGACACTGCCTCCACCAGCTCCAATCCGGCCCGCAAGAGATTCAGAAATTTTAAACAACGCGCAAAAAAATTAAAGGTTCAGCACACATAGCTTATTTGTAATTACTGTCAATCAGCCTAAAACTGTATTCTTCAAATTACAAAGACTAAAATCGATAAAGAATTTTATTAAGCGTAAGCAGTGGAACGTCACAGATCGAGTCAGAAATAGTCGTTAGAAAGAGACAAACAGATAAACTTTCGGGAAGCTTCCCGAGCGATGCGTTTTGAATGACGGTCGGCTCTGAGCGCTCGTATCGTATATTCGCGTACGACCGAAACTCTCGATTCGAGAGTATTCTAGTTGTTTATTGCGGGTAATATATAAACCGCTCAGCGAGCGTGTCAACTCTTAACAACTGTTAAAAAAAGAAGCGTGAAATATTCAAGGAAATACAGCTCAGAAGAAAAAACTATCAAGATGTCTGGTTCAAAAAAGAGGAAAGTGGACTCAGAATGTCGTCAATTCCAAAACAAATCGACTGATAAATACTCTTTTAACATGCACAGTGTTAAACCTATGTGTTTGTTGTGCAAAGAAACAATTTCTGTTTTAAAAGAATACAATATTACTCCAGCAAGCATTTTGCTCAATTACAGTCTAGTTAAGAAAGGATAAAATTAAAAAACTCCTTACCGACCTAGGGAAACAGCAACAAATATGCTATTTACAAAGATCAAATCTAGACAGTCTTGTTAAATCTAGTTTTATAGTTAGTTCCAAAGTAGCGAAAACATCGAAGTCATTTTCTGAGGGAGAACTAGAGAAAGCCTAGTAGATGTTGTAAAACTGTTATGCCCAGAAAAGAAGAAAGAGTTTGAGAAAGTGAGTTTTTTGCGACGACGACGTCCTGTTGTTCGACATATAGATATGAAGGCTAGTGATATCAAAAAAACATTTACTGATAGATTGGCTGGTTTTCAAGCATTTTCGATTGCTTTGTATGAGAACACCGATTTATCTGACACAGCCTAGTTAGCTACTTTTATACGAGGTGTTGGTGAAGAATTTGTAGTGATAGGAATTACTGTCTTTACGGCCACTACAAGGGACCACTACTGAAAAATATATTTTTGACAAGGTGCAAAGTACTTTTAAGCAGTATGGTTTACGTTGAATTATTCACCAACAAAACTTGTGTTCTAAGTCCATTCGACTGAATAATGTTATGGATGTGGTAGTAAGTACCATCAATTTGATCAGAACTCAATGATGTGACCTACTATTGTAAAGTAAGGGACTAAGCAAAGATAAAATGCTAAAAAGATTTTATGTCCTTAGAAAAGAAATAGCTGATTTGATGGAAAGGAAAAAGGTAAAACATTGTCGCAAATTTGTGATCCAACATGGCATTGTGACTTGGCATTCCTGGTAGAAATCACAGGACACTTAAACGACCTGAACTTATAGCTTCAAAAACAAGGGCAATTGGTAAATCAGTTGTACATTCATCTTAAAACTTTTCAAAACAAAATACGCGTGTGACACACAAATGAGAAGTAAAAACTGTTTTCATTTTTTAATATTATCCATTCACGAAGACATTGAATACGGTTGCAATGCTGAAGAACTGAAACTACTGTCAGATCAATTCACTGATCGGTTTTTCGATTTTAAGAAAAAGGATAACACTTTCAACATTTTTGCAAATCCTTGTAAGTATAATGTGGTAGATGTTCCGCTTCACCTACAAATGGAGTTTCAAGAACACTCATATTCCAAGTCTAAACTTGATGATGTCGAACTAAGCGAATTTTACAGAACATACCTTTCCGAAGAAAAGTATCCACTGTGAGTTTTCTTACAAAAAATAATTTGTACATTCGGTAGAATGTATAAATGTGAGCAGCTTTTTTCAATCATGAAAATTAATAAAAATAAGTATCGTACTCGGCTTACAGATGTTAATTTAGAAAACCCTTTGCGCCAATGTACTAGTGATATTGGCCTTAATATTGATCATCTTGTTTCTCAGCTTCAAACTCAAGTCTCTCATTAATTTTCGTATAATTTTTTATCTGTTTTTGTTCATTTCTTTTTTATATTTGATTATACTATTATAATTAATAAATAAAAAAATGTGTGAATTTTTATCGTTTTTTTATCACTACTACCTACTTATTTCTGAACTACGGCCCGCGACTTGATTAGGTCACGAAATTACGCCCTTTGCTAAGCAAAGATTGCCTATATCTCATTTTAAAAAAAATATTTTGCTACCATTTTGTTGCGCCATCTTGAATTCGTACCACAACTTTACCAGTTTATCTCTATATCACACTCAATGCTTGCACAAAATTGGAAATTAATTTAATGAGAAGTTTTTTCAGGTCGACTTTTTAAACATTTTATTAGGCCGCCATTTTGTTTTGCGCTATTTTATATTCATACCAATGAACTGGTAACATTTTTACCAGTTCATTTTTATGTGACATTTGATTTTTGTGCAAAATTTGAGAAAACTGAATAATTAATTTCTTTAGCAATAACTTTTTTACTAGGTCGCCATCTTGTTCCATATTGGATTTTTACCAAAATATTACCATATGACCCATAATTTTGTACTAAAGTCACTTTGATGAGTATTTTTTAAGCTATGCCGCGAACTGACAGGCAAACAGACGGACCAACAGAATTGATAAAAATATTTTTTGGCATCCAAGGGCGCTAAAACCTGAAAATATGTAACACTTATCGATTACAAAATAGTTTATTTGACCGCCCCATCTTGAATTAATACCACAGTTTTACTAGATAATTTCTACGCCACAATTAGTTATAGCACACAATTTGAAAACAATCCATTAAGTATTTTTTTCAGGCTGGATTTTTAAATCTTTTATTAAGCCGTCATTTTGTTCCGATTGGTATCGAAATTTTATCAATTATTCCAATATAAACTTTGATGTTTGTGCAATATTTGAGGTAAATTGGATAAGTAGTTTTTTAATAATATTGGATTTTTAACAAAACATTACAAAGTCATCCCCATATGACCCTTAATTTTTTATAAAAATTCAAAAGTCAATCGGGTAAGTAGTCTTTAAGCTATGCCGCGAACTCACAGACAGACAGACCGACAGACAAGCCAACTGAATTGATAAAACATGCCGGACGCTGAGACGTGAAGATCTGAAAATATCTCGGAGGGTAATTTTTTCACGACTACAATACTTCCCTTTTGTGAGGGAAGTAATATAAGGAAAATGTACATACATAAACCAGAAATTCAGAAATATTATTTTTTGATAAATAGAAGCATAATGGATCTGATCAAGATACGCAGAAATTCTATATCTGTCAGTGGTGGGCAAAACTTTTATATTTTAGCAATACCTACTTCAACAATTTCGGCAGTAACGTTTTTTGCCTTAAAAATCGACTGTCTAACTTTGTAAACATTTTCTGTGGGTGGAAAGTTCTATATTACTTTTTTTAGTCGCTGTTTTTACGACATGAAATTGTAAGCGCCACATTATTTGAATTTCTCTAGAAAATATTTTCCTTTTAAAATTTCCATGTCTATTTGCATTCATAACAAGGCAGCGTTTTGTTTGTACTAAGCCGTTTTCAAACAAACAATACTGCCTTTCCTTTATTTGAAATTCAAATGGAAATATCCTAAATTATTTATTTCGAAGAAATTGGAAAAGTTGCCAGCCTTTATCAAATTACAGATAAAAGAGCGAGAGCATCATTAGACCCCGATAGAAATAGCTAGAACTAAAAGAATTGGTTTAGTTGACAAACTCGAATTTGCTCTTGAGAAGTTCTCCCATGGATTTAAATTGTCTCCATTGTATATTTTTTATAGCATCAATTTATTGATACGTTGGATAGTAATTTACATTATTTAACACGTGTGACAGTCAATCTACCGAAAATCGTTGTGAAAAGGGACTGGTCTTCCCGTCGGGTCTTTGGTCTAAACATATTGGTGGGATCACAAAGGAGGGGAATTCTATGTTTTTGCATTGCACAACCATAGGAAGCCATATTTCTTACTCCCTTGTTTTTAAATTTTCATAACAAACTGCATTGATTTCAAACATCAATCAGAGACAATCAAGTTGAGACGCGCAAGTCAATGTAAATAAATCATCAGAGAGAGAAAGAAACTATTTCGCGTTCTCTCTCTATCTCCACGGAAAGTGAAAGCAGATTGCGCTGCCGTTTGCCCGCAAAATTCAAGACGCTTTTATTTACTTTTCTGCATTCTAAAATTTTCCACACTTAATTCAATAAAACAAACGCGTAATTTTAAATAATATTTATTGGGAAATCGCAGCCTAGGGACAGTAAATTGTGGTGCTAGGCACTTAATGGCTGAAAATTTAGACATTCGCCGGTAAAATGTAATAAAATTCGCTTTCTTTAAATCCCTGACATGCGCCACAATGAGAGGTTAAGGATTGGCAAAGTTATCTGACCTACTTGCAAATTAAAATGGAAAAGATACATCAAGTAAAAATTCACCGAGATATATCTTAGTGGAAAATCATCTCCATGTTAAATCATTTATAGCAGATTGTTTCATTCTGAGAGTACGTTTTCAGTACCAATAATGCCAATATTTCAACACGATGTCAGGGATTTAAAGAAACACACTTTAGGTACTAACAACATGTTTAGCCAATTTATATAATTGTAAATATCTATAGTTCACCGCTTATTTCTCTATTACGTTTTATTGTGTATAAATAAGCATACACTTTTATAATATACAAACTATAACTACACCAAATCAAAAAAAAAATAGGCCAGGAAAAACTGAATAAAACTCATAACGAAAAGCAATTTAAAGCAACATATGTCACATTTTAGAGCAACAAAATCTAATCAATTTTTCAGTAACCAGTAAACACATTAAATGTACATATAATACACAATCAATTAAAACAAAACCAATAATTTTAATATGAGACCTCAAATATTTCCCAGCAATTCGCAAGTATTTAAACCTTGACTTACATATGCAAATAAAGTATTTAGAACAAACCAAAACAAACCTTCGCCAAAACCTCCCCAGTTTATGAAGACAAACAAAGATTTTTAACTCCACACCGAGTTAACAATACAACAATAATTATTTTTCAACCACGAACTGAGTAACTTTATAACGGAAGACTTATACAAACCGATACTATAAACCAAAGTCAATATACTATACACCAAAATTGCCAACTTTATTTTTGCTGATTTTGAAAACAATTACGACTATCCTAACCACAAGCAACAAGACAACGACAACAATTTCCAGGCCAGTACGAGCCATTTGAACAACTAAATTACGACAAGACTACACTTTGTTGAGTCGGATAACCTAGAAACATAATACTGCAAATAATATTCATTAATAATACTAATTCTAGCGAATAATCATACATCATATTTCCAGAACACAATTTAATATTTTTAATTGGTTAAGGTTACTCAAAATCATTTATCAACTCAAATTTGGCAAAGCAATTTTGTAATTAAAATGTAATGTTTGTCCAATTTATTATCACATCTGCATTTCTACAATCGGTGTGTAAACATAGTGTTAAGATCTCAGCATCTTCTATCTTTAATTTACCAAAACATAAATATTTTTCATTTTACTCATTTAGTGTCCATAACTTTTTCGGATTCCGAGGCCTTGATAACATTAAATTATTAAAAGTTAACATACATTATGACACCGGTTTCCTTGTAAGTCCGTGTAATAAGATAATATTGCAATTTCACAAAACTCGAGCACAAATAAACAAAATAACGATTTTCTCCACGTGCCGAGCAAGTTGTGAAAACTAAAACTGACATTTTAAGTGGTGAAATATTTCTGATATTTCCTATTAAAACATGCCTTTAACATATGCACCAGCAAAATCAAACATTCGATAAGAAAAACAGATGAACAACCTGTATACACACACCACATACAGATATCTTTTTATTCACAAAAGGGAAGTAGAAACACATAAAAAAGATGCTTGATCAGAATATCAACACGTCTGGAAAAAAAAGGCGGGTTGTAGTTGACTTGCGGGGTCTGAATTCAAAGACTAATGATCATAAATATCCCCTTCCAAATATTACAGATTTGCTCAACGAAGTAGGCAAATGCCAATAATTTATGACGCTAGACCTTGCCATTGGTTTACACCACATAGAAATGGTCGAGAATAAAATCGCTTTTAATATTGAGAACAGCCATTTTGAGGACACTCGCATGCCACTCGGACTGAAAAATACTCCGGAGTTATTTCAAAGAGTAATGGACAACATACTTCGGGACATTTAAAACGAAAAATGTTTAGTTTAGCTTGACGACATCATCGTATTTTCTACGTCATTGCAAGATGATTCAAATTTTAAAATACAATTAGGTAAGAGCAGATTTCTGCATTGAGAAGTGGCTTATTTAGGTCACATAGTAACACCTGATGATCTACGTCCTAACCCAGACGAAATAAAAGCCACTAAAAATTATCTTTTGCCGAAAACCACAAACCAGATATAAAGTTTTTTCGGTTATTATTATATTACCGAATGAATAATTTCGTTAAGATAACCAAGCCATTAACAAAGTGTTTGAAAAAGGGTGCTTGAATCAAACACAATTAAGAATCTATCTATGTCAATTTCCGAACTTATATCCATAATAGTTATTTATAGTGCGCAAAGTGTAACTACTCGTTATTAATATTTATAACAAAAGAATAATTACTGACGTTTTGCATATTGACTGTAGATCCAGTAGTTTCATTCAATGGGTGGCTTTTGGAAGCGCTTATGGGTCCATTTGAGGAAGGCTAATATTTTATTTGAAATGTCCTTTTTTTGACTTGCGGAATCATCTATGTAGCTCTCTAGCCGAGGATCATCGAAAACTATGTCCCGTGTACTGTTCTGCATTTTTGAGTTGTAGATATGCAGCTATTTCTGAAGGCATTTTTTCAGATGAATTTATTCCAACACATTGAGTACAGCAAACTTCTTTTCTATACTGGACAAAAAAAACCGCCTGTGGTGAGTACACGTTTTTCGTAAACTTGCTTATTTTCGATTCAGTTGTAAATAATACCCTTCATTTATTTCATCGGATACTACAAACATTCTTAAAGTGTTATTTTTACTGTCAGGAAATTTGATGATTATTAAATTTCCCTTATCCTCTATGTCATCAATTGTTATCTTTAAAAGCTCTTCTCTCCTACAAGCACCGGCCAATCGAAAAATAATAGTTACTTTTATTAAAAGACAAATTTTATTAGGCGCCTCTTTAATGAATCTTGAAACTTAATTTTTAACGAAAACTTTCGCTTTTTTTTCAGTTGAATCCTACATTTTGCTTGTTTATAAAAAATATAACTAAATATAAGCTAAAAACCAAGTTTTCTTTTTATTTTAAAGACGCTTTTTAACATGGAATACTTACTCCATAAAGTATTTGGCTCGAATGTTTTTTGCAAGTCCGCAAAATAGACCAGAAACACTTCCTTCTTAACACTACTTGTTGTTACCTTATTCTGGCACAAGTCTTCAAAATTCTTATATTATGTCTCATATTTTTGTTGATATTTCGCAATAAATTTAAACTTGTAATATTTGCAAGTTCCAGGCTAGAATCGTGTAACTCATCATCAGAGTTGTTCATTTTAAAATTATATTTATATTTTTTTACAATCTGTTGATTAAACGGTAGGCGACGCAGACGTTTTACAGTGTGGCTGCATTTGAACATCGACATCACAACACAGGATAGTTACATTACATTGTTGAAGTGACGTCGCCTGGCCCGCTCAAAATATTTCGTGCATTATTTCTATTCGACAAATTTTATATCAAACTGATAGAGCAGCATTACCATATGAATGTCGGTCAATAAGCAATAATTAATTGCTCATCAAAATGTTTTAGAAATATATATTTAGACAGAAAAATAAATTATTAGGAAAAAAATTAAACATTATGTCAAGACAAAAATATATAGTGAGTGCCATGAAATTATGTTATATTATGTTCTTTTGTGATAGGATGGGATTTAGGTATCTAAATGTATTAATTTAAAAAGTGATTCTCAAACAGGAAAGCAAAAAACACGGTATTACGATTTTTTAATAATTGTTATTATTGTCATATATTGAGATAATAATGTTTTCTAGAGGTTGCAAAAAATATCTAAATATAACCCCTTTTACAACGAAAACGGAAACAAAAAACACAATAACTACAGAGAGGCTTCTGATAACTAATTATAAATAACTTTCAGATTAATTAACAAAGTTGAGATTTCCATTAATACTAAAAATACAATCCAGAGCAAAAATTAAAAGTCCTACTATATGTTAAAAGAAAACACAACTTGCCTGAAAAATTAATAATAAAAAATATTAAATAATCTAAGTATATCTATAGCCTGGCAAGTGATTTTTGGAACAACTTTTGCAATTATACACAACACACTTATTCCTAGACATTGTTTTTTATGTATAGACTCTTGCAGAAGTATATATATATATATATATATATATATATATATATATATATATATATATAAGAGAAGTATTAATTCTTTCGTTGGCTAATTACGTTTCAATATGCGCGAACAACACTTTTTTCAAACTTGTATGATCTATTATCTTGTTGGTGTAATTATAGTTGGTCATAGATTGTGCCCATGAGAACTTTTGACCAGGACTCGAGAATAATAAAACCATTTACCCCAAGACAAATGCGGAATCCTTATCTGCTACGTAATGCGCAAAAAAATTACAAAGTGCATTAAAATTGCATCTACAGACCTTAATATTAGAATACTGTCATTTCTAAAATCCTTGCGACAGAAATACTCTTTTCTGTTCACAAATTTAATAAAACTGAATCAGGAAAGTTTTTTAATTCCGCGCTACGAGAATATAAATAACTTGGAACAGTTTGATCTGAATTTCAAATAGGAAGCTGTTTATTTTGTTTGTTGGTATATTTTTTTGGTACAAAAATATTATTTCATTTTCAATGCAAATATATAAACATATCTCTTAAATTACTACGGTCGAATAAGCTGAAAAATAACCCTGAATTTTAAATTGTATTAAGTTTATTTTTGTTTCTAACATACCCCATTCTCGGCGCTTTTGCAGGGTATATTTCTTATTTTTGAAGATAGAAAGTTGCGGATTTCGCGACAGTGTGCTAATTTTTCGTGAAATTAAAGAGGGCGCCAGCAGAATTTTCATAGCCTTTTTGTTTTTGTATCCTAGCTATCTGATAACTTATCAAAAAGGCAAAAACTCTTATAACTTTATCCGTAGAATTAAGTGCCGCTTTCAGAATAAATATACGGGATCAGGTCAAAAATTTATCGGATCCTACTTTATTTTTTTAAACGGGATACCCTGTATATTATTCTCTATATTTATTAAGAATACTGTGGGCTTTCCAAAAATATATACATTTTTGCAAATATTTTGAAAAACAACCTCAAAATTCGAGATTTTCTATTGTGTCCAATTAATAGGTAGTAGGCTATGGCTTAAAAGTATTATAAAAATAAGATTTATCGGACCAGATAACGAGCCAAAAGATTTATCATTATGGATTTGTTGTAAATACCATTGGAAAGACAACATGTGGAATGTATATGGGTGATACTTATATTTTTGCACAATTCTTTAACCATCAGACTTGGACACACCAGTTGCTTCCTCTATTTGCTGACAAGAAGATGAAGGTTTCGCTTCTACATCACCCAATACGTTTATTTCTTTTCTCTATCTTTATCTATGCTTTAGTACGGGACTGGATAAATGACCTGTGCTCTAATAAATTTGATTTAAGGCGGGCAAATATGTCTCAGAAAGGTTGCCTTTTTTCTGAATATCTAGTATGAACAAAAAGGACTCCTAATATATTATCCCAACCATTGCGCTCAAAATACGTGTACTTTGTAAGTATCATTCTGAAGCTTCTTGGGAATTTTCATTAGATATTATAAAACAAACCATCATACATATCATACTTCTCATAATTTTCGTAGACCGCCGTTATCGTAAAACAATAAATAAAATATAGGATATAGTTAAATAGAAACAACAAAACAACAAAAATATTTCATTAATAATCAAAAACTGACAAAACATCAACGTTTTTGTCATTTTGCTTTTTGTTCCAAACAAATTAGTCATAGCTACTACTACTGCTACTACCTACTAATTGGTCACAAAAAAAAATAAAAAATCTCGAATTTTAAATTTGTGTTTCAAAATAACTGCATACATAGAGATATTTTTCTGGAAGCGGCCCTGAATTCTGTGGATAAAGCTATATAAAAAACAGTTTTAGCCTTTTTGATAAGTTATTAGATAGCTGGGATACGAGGGGTGAGAGAACCCACTGTATATTTTTATTTAGTCTTGTTAAGAATAAAAAAAATTACAACTTTTATTAAACATATTATATATCTCTCTTCGATAGTTTTCGAAATATTTTCAAATTTCCTTTTTTTGCGTAATTAAATCAACAACCGGATCAATCAAAGTAGCCACGGAAAAAACAGTCTATCGCAACTGGCGACTAAATGTATGAAATGTCAAAAACGTGTTGTTGTTAGTGCATTGTATTTCGTCTTTCGTATTCTCGTCTAATTTAAAATGAATTTTTTACAAAATGAAATGATAGATATGGTCTATATATTAGGTGAAGCTCAAAAAAGTTGCCTTCTGGCCAAAAGGCTATACGAAGCAAAATATCCGGATCGACGCGCGCCTACTAAAGTGGCCTTTCAAAATGTCATGTAAAGATTTGATGCTAGTAGCAATGTGGCATATTCGAAGAGAACAGTTGTCAATAAAATTGCAACAAATCGAGATAAAGAGTTAGAAATTCTACTTCATATAGAAGAAAATCTCAGTTTAAGTAGTCGACAACTTGCTAGTTTAACTGAGACATCACAATCTACAGTAAGCAGGACCACAAGAAGATATAAATATCATCCATATCATATGGAATTACACCAAGAGTTGCACGATGAAGATTTTGAAAGGCGTGTTAACTTTTGAAACTTAATGATAAGGCGAATAGAAGCATATCCGGACTTTTTAGCGAATATCATATTTTCCGATGAAGCTAAATTTAGAAGCAATGGAGATGTAAACAGGCATAATATGCATTATTATGCAATAACAAATCCCCACTGGGTACGAGAGGTACAACATCAAAATCACTGGTCATTAAATGTTTGGTGTGGAATCATTGGAAACCATATTATAGGTCCGTACTTTTTTAATGAACCACTTAATGGACAAAGATATTTAGATTTTTTTGAACGTTGAGCTGCCTATTCTTCGCAGATCACTCAGCATAAAAGAAAGAAGAGACATGTGGCTGCAGCAAGACGGTGCACCTGCTAATTACCATCGGGACGTTCGTGAATTTTTGGACGCTAATTTTAATCAAAAATGGATTGGTCGTAGAGGTTTTATCGAATGGCCACCCAGACCTTGCGATATAACTCCATTAGATTTTTTCTTGTGAGGTAATATTAAAGATCGTGTTTACACCCAACCACCTATAGCAAGGGAGAACATGCAGGAACGAATCAGGAATGTATGCGCCACTATATCACCAGACATGCCAGTTAAAACTAGGCAAAATATTATTAAAAGTTCAACATGTGTATTCGTGAAGGCGGACGCTTATTTGAGCATCTTTTAAAATATAACTATGAAAACATTTGATTAACTTTTAAAAGCGATTTTTTTTAGTCTAAGAAGTGTTTTTTTCTGTATAACTTTAAAAATTAGTACCTATTAATATAAGTTTTCGACTATCTAAATTGAAATGTGTTCCTTCATTGAAGTGTATTTACTTATTTGCAAACTAGACGAGTAGACCCCTTTTTCAACACAATTTTTAAATATTTATAATATTATGCCAGTTTACGGATTCTTTGCTTTGAAATGTAAGATTCATTCCAAAATCATAACATTGTCTAAAAAGTTCGTAAATGGCTCTACTCGCCTTATCACTGGGTTACAAAACTTAACACGGATTTTAAAATCTTCAGCGTGTAACTCTTGGTTTAATGTAATATGAAATGGATGATATTTATATTTTCTTGTAGTGTTGCTTACTGTACATTCTGATGTTAAAATCTTAAGGTTATTAGATCGTTTTTTTTGTAGCAATTTTAGATAATAAACTATGGTATTCATATTAAATACTTTTGTTTTACTGACAGCTGCTATGGCTACTTTGATCGAGTTGGTAACTTTCTAAATTACGCGAAAAAAGGGAATTTTAAAATATTTCAAAAACTATTGAAGACAGATATATAATATATGTAATAAAAGTTGTAGATTTTTTGATGCTTAAAAAGAATAAATTAAAATAAGCAGGGGGTTCCATTTAAAAAACTGAAATAAATTGGTTTAAATATGTTAAAGTTGGGCATTTAAATTTGGACACCCTGTATGTCATATCTTCAATATCAGGAAAGCAGTCCTTTATTCCCTGCCTCTTTTGTGGAGAAGCAAAACAATTTATTTTTAGTGGCCAACTGGGCGATATATTGCTAATCATAGATGTGCATCAAATTTATATTTTTTTTCGTTTAAAGCCAAATATTTGAGAAAGTATCAATTTTAGCCATATAACATACAAAAAAGTGTTATAATTTTATGAAGAATTTGAAAATCAAGTTAAATATAGGGTATCTCATTTAAAACAATAAAACTTTTAGTAGCCCTACTGTTTTGACGCACCCTGTATAGATCAAAATATTTTTAGAATGAGCGCGATTTACATATGTATCCCATAGCATAAACAGTTTGTTTCCAAATTGTACCTGCTCGACGTAAATTTACTTTTTTCAATCGTTGGCTCACCTGGTACAAGTGTGATGCAGCCTTAAAACTACAAACTATCCTATCCAATATAGTATTATTATGCGGGGCAAGTGGGAAGTGGGGGCGGGTATCCCAGACAACTAACAGTATTTTTGTGAATTATAAATTTATCAGGTAAATATATTTTACCTTCGTTACTTAGAGTATTCCAGAGTTCTGATTGCTGATGTAGTAAAGGAACGAATTGTTTTTTTTTAATAGGCTGGTTGTCCTGAAGGAATATATATGGTGTTTTCCACGATTTTTCATGTGGGAATATTATGGTTATTTAGGTGTGGTGTTATGTTCTGTATTGAGTATCTTAAGCAAATCTCATACATGAATTTTGAACGATTTGAATCCCCATAAACAGCACCGCAAAAGTCAAAAAGGGATAATATTAAACTATGGCAAAGATACAATTTCTAGATTATATTATTAAGGTCAGTGTAACTAAAAACTTTTCTTTGTGGTATCGTGGGAAGAACATTTTTTTTACTTAATTACTTACCATAAAATTTTGCTACTATTTCTTTTTTTTTCAATTTCAAGAAGGGGTTTAGTTCTTGCTGCAGTTACTTTGCCAAAATAACAATGATATAGAATTTTTTAAATCACTGTTGGGCGCAATTTACAATAACGCAAAATTTTCTGAAATAAAAACATAATCAATTTCAAGGAAAAAGTTAACAATTTTACGAAACATTGCTTGTAATATCTACCTCTATGCCGGTAAAATTTATTGGGTTATACACCTTCAGCAAACGAGATATTCCCTCATTAAGGATGGATCATATCAGCCCTTAGAGTCCCCTTCGAATCTTTCTTAAAGGCAAAATGTCCCTTTGAATGTCCTTCTCCAAAAATGACAGATCTAATTAAGACGCGTATATATAGAACGTATTTTTAACTGTTAGTAGGAAACTGTCGCTATTACGTAATAATTATTACCCTTACAGTTATAACTCGCCTAAATCAGTTTACATATTCCTTTAAATCCTAACATACAGGTGTGAACATTTTAAAAAACGCTCGAACCTGTACACTTTTGTTTTCGAGGGGACACATTAATTTCATCGTTGCAACTTCGAGCCCTTAGCGGGGGTGGATTCTACCCTAAAGTTTTCAAATGTTCCATTTTTTAAAATAAGACTGTGTGTTGCCGAGAAATTAAATACTATTAAAACTACTAAAATTAAAACCAACATACGCAAATACAACAATACATTACACTTCATGTCATCCAATGCAACATAAGTTAGCAGCCTTTCATAGTATGATCAATAGATTAATCACATTAACCCTAAATAAACAAAATGTTCAAAATGAACTTGACTTAATTAAACAAATTGCAATATATAATGGTTATAGTTCAAATATGGTTGATAATATTTTAAGGAAAAGGAGCTATAAAAAGCTATTTGTTCGGTTTACCCCAAAAGTTCAAAAGACCCTTCTGCTAACTAGGCAACCTTTTAAAAAAAACTAAATATAAATGTTGCATATAAGACCAATAATTCCAAATCCAAATCTAACACACATTTAAGTAAAAAATCAGGCGTCTATAAATTAACTTGTAAAGATTGCCCAAAAACTTATAGGTGACAGACAGATAGAAGTTTCGAGAAGATGATAAATGAGCATTATAAGTGCTTTGTTAAGGGTGATGACAGATCTAATTATGGTTCTCATTAAATTAATGGTAATTATCATTTTAATAACAATATTAAAGTTTTACATACAGAAAAGAAAGGTATAAAATTGAATTTTCTAGAATCTTTAGAAATGAATAAACTTAAACACAGAGGTTTATTACTTAACGATCGAACTAACCTGAGCAATTCGCCTCTATTAAATATGTTTTGTTGAAATAGATTTAAGTAAACATGAAAAAAACCCATTGTACACTAGGTATAAAATATTTGACTTCATTCTAATTGTATCATCTGAAGAAGCCACAGTGTTGGCGAAACATGGCATGAAATGTAATTTCTTTTTAATATACTCGAAGTTTTAAGTAAAAATTGTTTTGTTTTTACTTAGTACCATAAATCTGCGAAATTAAATGCTAAAATACTTTAGTTCATTTAGACGCTACTTTTTTGTTATCTTGTTAACTATTGAAAATTTCCACCATTCACATCCATACAATAAAACAGCTGTTCAAAATGATCTTGGGCGTTACTAAGAAGATTTATGTAATTTTTTGGCATTCATTTGTGATGCATTTTTGGAAATCTACGAAGGCTGAGTGACATATATTTTTGACTTAAGGTGTCCTTATAGAAAAATTTCAAGAAGAGATAAAACGGGTGATCTTGCGGGCCATTCAATAGTGCCGCGTCTTCTAATCCATCTATGCTGCCACTTCGAGCCCTTAGCGGGGTTGGGTCCTACACTATGTTCTTCAAATGACCAAAGGGTATGTTGTTATACTTCATTTTAAAGGGAGTTGAATTCTCTACAATATAGCTTTTTAATTTTTTAAATTTGCTGTATTAGTTGCCGAGGAATGGCATTTGAAATATTTTGATAAGCACTAGATAATTCGGTATACTAGTTGCTCGGGATATTTCATTATTGCCGTGTGCTTTTTACTTCTCTTGTAAAAGGGAAGTATTGTAATCGTGAAAAAATCACCCTCCGAGATTTTTTCGGATCCTCACGTTTCAGGTCTGACTGTTCGCGGCATTGCTAAAAAACTACTTACCCGATTGAGTTCAAATTTGGGTTAAAAAATTAAGAGTCATATGGGGATGATCTGGTAACGTTTTGGTTGTATATAAAAATATATTATAAAAAAACTACTTATCAATTTATCTCGAATTTTCTACAAACATCACGTATTATGTTGGAATCAACCGGTAATATTTTGGTACGATTCCAAGATGGCGGGACAAAGTGGCGGCTTAACAAATTATTTAAAAATTCAGCCTGAAAAAATTACTTAATGGATTGATTTAAAATTGTGTGCCATAACTAATTGTGGCATATGGGTCAACTAATAAAATTGTGTTACTAATTCAAGATAGCCCAACAAAATGGCGGCCAAATAATACGTTTGTAATCGTGAAGAAATCACCCTGTCATGTTTTACATATATTCATGTTTTAGCGTCCTTAGATGCCAAAAATTATGTTTTATCAGTTCCCTTGGTTCGTCTTTGTCTGTCAATTCGCCGCATAGCTCAAAAACTGCTTACACGATTGACATCAAGTTTTGATCAAAGATTAAATGTCATATGGGAATGATCTGGTAATGTTTTGGTAAAAATCCAATACTGCGAAACAAACTAGCGGCCAAGTGAAAAGATAAAAAAATACTAAAAATCTGCTTATCCCATTTGCTTCAAATTTTGCAGAAACATCAACTATTATGAATAGAAGTATTTTATTAGTTTATTTTTAAACTGTGAAATATATTTTTAGAAATATTTATAATCAACAGCAAAAATTATGGTACGAGCGGGAATCGAACCCGCACCTCTGGATCAACAGTCCATCGCTCTAACCAATTGCACTACCGTACCACTGATAAGCAATTAGAACTTGTACATATTAAAACCCACCAGTTTCATAATCATTGTTCATCCTGCCAAATATTCTAACCTCATGACGCGGTGTTATGTTATTATGTTAGAATCAACTGGTAAAATTTTGGTACGAATTCAAGATTGTTTAATGCCAGAGAGGCATATAAACATGTTTATCATGGCTACGTTCAGTAATAAATAAAAAATGGGATAATCAAAATATCAGTAATAAAGTTAGCTGTTCTAATACAATAATTATCAGAAAAATGTTCGAAGTAACTGGAGTTTTGTGTACCACTACAACTTATTTTGAACCACAACGAATGGTATGCGTATATCATTCAATTTATTCAAAGATTACCGACGATGTTTACAGTTTTGTAAAGTAATGAGCGGCCAAATAATCCGAACTGTCTTTCTAACGTTTGCTTCCCAGGCGAATGCTCGTTTTTCCTAAATGGTGGTGCCAATTGAGATTGCTGTCGTTATTGCTCCGATATAAATCCAAAGATCTTCAAAGAGTTTTAACTATCCTTTCGTCTTCCGCGTTGATATTTTTTAAGTAACTGAGAGGACTTTACCTTTCTCCATTTAATCGTCTCCGTCGCAACTCTGAAAACTTTGTCTCCGTTGGTAGATTTTTCAATTTAAAAAAAATCTACATTCCATACTTGGGTAATGACAAACTTATGATCAATTTCAAACCCAGCGACTCAGTAGGCCTCAGAACTAAACAAGTTAGTTGGTTTGAACGACTGCAGATCGGCCTATTTTGACTAAATATTTTCTAGAGGGCAAAATACTACTTCCATTAGAGTGTTGTGTTCGAACCCATTTAAAAAATAATCCAAATTTAAAAATCTTTTAAAATAAAGTATGACAATGGGCTGGTGTAGATTATATAGAACTAAAAACATTGTAAGTGAATACAGGAAAATAAAACTAATACAACAGCATATTATGTACAAACAATTCATGAGCGATGACCAATTTTTAGATCAAACGTCTAATATACAGTACGTTCAGTGAAGTATGCAACAAATAGAAAACTTTTTCATTTCTCAGAAAATTTTATTCTTGATAAAAATTGGTGCATCTAAAGAAACTACAGGGGGAATAAACTTATTTCCAAAATATTCATTTGTTTACAAGGGACGATCAAAAATATGAAATGTTCTCAAGAGTAAAGTGGCATGATTTCTCAAAATAGAGAAAAATTGTATTCGGAAAAGTTGCTTAAAATTAAAATGCATTCCCTAATGTGGAATTGTGTATGAAAATCTTTAATTTTGTTTTTTTATAGTTTTTTTTTTAAATTAGGTGAAACGCCACTGGAATTTTTAAAAAAATTTCATTCATTTTGGAGCTATTTACTGAACGTGCATAGAATGAAAAATAAAAACTAAACTAAAAAAAAGTACTGTTCATAAGAGAATTTTTGTACAATTGTCAACTTCATATTTAGGGTTGTTGCACACTACCTAAAAAAAACCAAACTACATGGTTTTCTAATTTTGCTATTCCTATGCTCTGGAAAAACAAAATATATAATTATAGCTGTCTACTTTTCGAATGTCAGAGTGATCAAAGTTTGAAAGTTTTTTAACGCGACGAAAAATAGCTGCAAAACTGAATTTGAAAAAAAAACAAGCGGTGTTAGTACTTATTATTGGAGAAAATTATAAATCATTTCGGGAGGCTACAATAATTTTTAACGAAAGGCATCCTGGGTTGCTTCAGGTGAAGTTTTCGGGGACAAAAACCAATAAAAAATTGAACCGTTAGGAAAAAAAGTTAAAAAAATCTTAAATCCCCTACGGCCCTGGAAAACCCTCATAAAACCTACCAACATTAAAGGCCCGCAACAATATTTCTTTCAATTGGTATATTAAAACTATAAAACACAAAGAAATTCAAGGGCTCTTTAAATTCAATAATTTATAACTAAAATTTACAACAAGAAAGGGAATATATCATTTATTCGGTATGCCTTGCATCTCTTTCGATACATTTACACGTTTTCTTTGAAAAATATCTCAAAACATTATCCAACATCTGCGGTGTGATAAGGTCCACTTCTCTTCGAATTTCATTCTCTAGTACATCCAGGTTCTCAAATTGTCTATTGGCATAAACCTTTTATTTCAAAAAGCCCCAGAGGAAAAAATCGAGAGGCGTCAAATCGGGCGACCTAGTCGGCCATGGATAATTCTAATACCTTCCAATCCACCTGCGGTTGAATTTTCTTTCCAAGTACTCTCTAACATTTTGGGTGTTATAGATAGGAGCCTCATCCTTGTTGAAACCACATCGCATTTCTCGCTTCCAGTGGTATTTCTTCCAAAAAATCGCTTATTTCACTTTCCAGAAATTGTAAGTATCTGTGAGAAAATAAATTTTCTCTGAAGAAAAAAAGACCCACAACTTGGTTATTTAATATTCCACCCGAGACATTTGTTTTCCTTGGATATTGGCTTTTACATTCGATTGTAAAGTGCGTATTCTTATCCGCCCACCATCGGCAATTTTGTCAAGAGACTACATCATTAATACTAAATGTCGCCTCATCAGTAAATAATATTTTCTTTGGAAATGATCTGTTGTCCTCAATTTCCCCCAAAATGAAAAATCTAGCCTCACATCATAATCCCTCTCCAATATTTCATTAATAAATTTCGGCTTGTAAGCATTAAATTTGGGTTCCTTCAAAACTTTATCTATAGTGCTTTTTCCGAATTCGGAATTCCTTGCAGCGGGTCCTAACCTTGTTGTAGGAGTTTTAATAAATGTTTGTAGCACCTCAATATCGGCATCTTCATTCCTGACCAACTGTTGGTGACCTTTTTTATAAGCGCAGTCTAGTGAACCACTGTCCTTAAAATGATTGTAAATTCTTGACGTCGTACTATAATGAACAGTTTTTCCAGGATACCTTTCATCAAAAATTATTGCAGACTCCCGAAATGATTTACAATTCTCTCCAATAATAAGTACTAACTCCGGTTTTTCTTTTAAATTTAGATTTGCAGCCATTTTTCGTCGCGTTAAAAAACTTTCAACGTTTGATCATTTTGAAATTCGAGAAGTAGGCTGCTATAATTATGTATTTTGTTTTTCCAAAACCACCTAAGGAACATGAAACGTAAAGATCCGAAGAAATCTCGGCGGGTGGTTTACATTACAAGGGAAGTAAAAAGAGGCTGTGAAACCTTTGTAAATTATGGTAAACTTGAGAAACATTTTTAAATAAATTATTAAAAGCAAATACTAAAGACAATAAATAACTTTAATTAGGAATATAAAATTGAAATCACTGTAACCAACAAGTGTTTGATTTAAAGAAAGAGAAAATTAATCAGATTGTAACGGATGTTATGTGTTAATTTTATTTGAGTTGGAAAGAACAATAAATACTTAAAAAAGTAGGTGATGGAGAGAGTGTAGGATGCTATTCGGAGCAAAAATTTCAGAATTATAAGAACAAGAAATTCTATACAGAAAACAATTTTCTGTGAATTTGCAAGGGTGGATCCAAGGGGGGGGGGGGTGATGAAGGTGATCCCCTCCAACGGCAAGAAAAAATGTGTGTCAATAAAATTCCTCACCTGGCTTTTCAGCGCCCAGTGGTTATTTTTTTATACTTATCGAGATAAAATAAATATCGATATGTCGTTACCACCTCTACGTGTAATTTCGCGTTGGATTGCTTGATGCCTGTGTCATCCACGAGCCACGTTCGACTCTATAACGTTATTGCGTACACAGTGGCGGCTCTTCCATTAGATCATATGGTCAATGACCCCCCAATAAATATTTCCAAACAGAGACAAATAAATGAAATAATACATAATTTATATTTTATAATTTTTTTTTTAAGTTTGAAAATTCCTCCTATTATTCTAAGCGTATAAACTCGTTGGCCGTTTACTTAATTCCGCGACACACTATCGATGCCTTGCACCGCGATCTCCGAAGGTTTCGTTTCGTTGGGCTGGCGGACCGCGTCGAACTCAAGGTTATAAACGGAGGCGAGTTTTTCCCGAGTGGTCCCGATCAAAGTTTGGGTCAACAGCCGCGCCGAGAAAACTTAATTATTCCTGTCAGTTGATGCGTTTAATGTGGATTGTGTGATAGGTTGTGGTTACGATTGCTTATTTTTATAGATTTCATTTTCAAGATTTGTTGATTTTGTGGTTTAAATTAATGTTTTAAAGAAAGGTAGCCAGTGTTTTAGAATATTAAGACTTTAAAAGCCGTTTTCAATTATTTTGGCGAGATGAACTTTGAGAAACGACTCGAATTTAAGACCAGTAGTCGACCTTTGCCGAACTTTAAAATTCAGCAAACAAATAAAGACAAGTAAATCGGATTCTTTGTAAAAATATGTACGATTTATCTGCCTGGACATGCGGTTGGACAAAGACATTTTATTGTTTTGTGTGTCTGATTTTTTCAGATTACTCTTTATGTTGTATATATATTGACCCCCTGAAAAGTTGACCACGAGCCGTCACGGACAAGAATCAAATCTTCTAAATTATTTTATTATTAGTTTGGTATAATCTTTAGCTTATATTGGTTGGTCGAATGATAGTGGATTGGTCGTTGAGAAATAATTAATTAAGGCTAATTCATTTTTTTCCCAGTTAACAAGGTAAACGAGGTACGTATTTTAGGAATCTATTTATAAATCAGTAACAGGGGTCTATTGTACTAATCTAATTTTTAATAACTAATGCAGTTATTAAAAGACATTTTCAGAAATTTTACGTCTTTATTCTCTATGTTGATTAATTTAAACAAATCAAAGTAGGCGCGAGACGCTAAAAACAGGACTATCAAACCTATTAAAAAAATTGACATGCCAAGTACAAACCCCCGGCGCGTCATCTCACATCACCCCCCACCCCCCAAGCAACTCGTCTGAATCCGCCCTTGGGAATTCGTATAAAAGATCTATTGTTTCCTTACACATCTTAGGTTTCGCCTAAAATCTTCTAGAAAATCAAATCTCATATATTTTGTCAAATACTTAATACATTCACTAGAAGCTTTGTTATTTGGATAGACATGTGATAAAAATGTGACTGCCAAACGGTGAATTATTAGACTTACAAGTATTTCCTATATAAATAACGTCACAGTCAGAGCAGCTAAGCTTTTTACTGTTCTTTTGTTAAGTTTATTTATCTTGCCTTTGCTGTTATTTAAATATTTTTCCAAGGTTGTTTCTTGTTTTATGAGATATCTTAATATAATTTCAAAAATATTTATACATTTTTGAAATGTGTTCAGCTGAATTGTTATCTAGAAATGGTATTGAGGCAAACTTATTAGCAGCAGGTTCAGATAATAGGTAGATAGATTTTTTTAAGAGTTTACTTTTACCTTAGTGAAGTTAGTATCTACTAATTTTGCATAGTATTCGTTGGTATAAGGAATCTGCATTAAAATATTTATTTCTTCTCTATAGTCAGGTTCTGACAAGGACAATATTTTGTGAATATAAAAATTAAAAGCGGGCATGGTTTCTTGGTGTAGGCTGGTAGAGTTGTTTTATGTAAACTTTCTTAAACCTGCTTACTAAAAGTTAAATTCTAAATAATACAAATAAGTTATAAAATAATTCTGCTCCTGGAGGTAATTTTTAATTTATTTTGCAACCCTTGCTCTGGTTTATAACCGTAGGGTGCAAGATTGCTACGCTCTTATTTTTTTTAAATAATAAAATAGGAAATATTTTTATTAATTTACTGAAATAAAAGAAAACTCACAAAGTTAATAAAAAAAAGGCAAAAGTATCAAGAGACAAGCTCGTGGTCAACGGAGCGTGCAATATTAATGCCCTAAGCTCGTTTATCCCGGAGAGTGGGCGTGGGAAAATAATTAAAAGTAAAAAAGGTGAGCGCCATAAATTTATTACGGCCTAAATTGGAAAGCCCCTGGATGTGTTCGGCACTCACTTGTTCCTGATACTTTTATAAAATAAAAAAAAACTGTAATTTAAAATTAAGAAGTGATTTAATTAAAAAAAAAACTGAAAAAGAAGAGAAAATGTGATCTAAATAAAACACACTAAATAAAACACAAAAAATCTATTTAATAAATGGTTTTTTTTTGGAAGGTTCACCAATTGGACAAGCGTCCCAGCGTGATACGTCACTAGAACCGGTGGAAGGTGTACCAGTAGACAAGACCTTAGAACGTTACTCGTTCACGTCAAAGGGAGCCTTAAAGCCCCGTACTAGGACCCTATTCAATAGGGTTTAGTTCGCCCCCGGCAGGAAGACTTCATTCACAACGTGGCAGGAAAATGGCGACCTGGTCTAACTTCAGCATCAAAAATCCTCTCTTAGAGAGATTACTTGGAGGTTACAAAATATTATAAAATTCACAAATACAAAACGCCAAGTAAATTAGTTCGAAGCTGAGGAGAAATCCCACTAACGGATTCCCAAGAAAAACTTGGATTTTATTTTCCCCACTTCGCCCTTTCGATGTTACAGGAGACCAGAAAAGTAAAGAGAAAAAGTAGTTCCTTCCTGGAACCAGCTCCGTTGTACCTTCTAGAATTTACTCAACTCGGATGCCGAACATTGTTTAGATTGCTGCAGGTGACCTCAGTGTTGTCAAGAGGAACTCGGATTTATTTAAAATAGGTATTCCAGGGCAAGAAAAACGATCACTGATTGGTTTAAAATTTAAACGGCAACCACTTGAGAATAAACTTGGCAACAGTTGGGATCTTAGCATGCGCCTACAGAATGAGGGCATAGGAAGTGACACGTCTCATAACCCTAAATTGTACTGTGAACTAGGTAAAAAAGATAGTAAACAAACATCTAGCTTCCAGCTTCCAAAACTTAGATAATTAGACTAATAGTAGAAAATGCTATCCCGAAAAATCAACTTGCAACTGGCACAGAAAACAAAGCTATGGGATTGATTTCCAATGGGGACGTGGAAAAACTCTGACAACAAAAAGGTACTTAGGCTTAATTTAAATGAAATTTTCCCAACAATACAATATAAATTTGTCATTTAACCATTAAAAGAGATTTATTCATAACGAAATATTTTAGGCAATTCACAGAAGGCAAAAAATGGTCGAGTAATAATTCAGGACATAAAAGGGTCTAAATACTCATGCAATCAGGAGAAAATGATTGAAACAGGAAATATTTAAGGAAGTAATTTGGTTTTACAAACACTACACAGAATCGATTTTGTTATACCAATATGCAACTGCTACCTAATCCAAGAAAAAAAGGTATGACTATTGATTTTAAATCAAGAAATTTATAGGCCAAAGTTTTTTGTTTGAAAGAATCTGTACTAATATTGCCCTTATGTGTCAGATATCCAGGATAAAGGATACAATTGAAATAGGATAAATTTAAAATAAAGTAATAAGCATGTATTGGCCTAAAAACAATCTTATATATATCTAAAATAGAAATATTTATCAAAGTAACCATGCCTCATAAATATAAATTCCTACATATTATACAATACAAGTATTAATACAAATATAGACCTTACATGCAAAAAAAAAATCGGTGCATTAATGTCAGTATTTTATTATTTACAGCAACAGAAAAGATATGTTTGGACCCAAAAATAGAGGTTTGAAGTCGAAAATGCAGCATCCTGACAAGATTATCGAAACGCCAAAACGGTCATAAAGGAGGCAAAACGGGTTTTCAAGATTGCTAAAATTAAATTCTTATTTACTCTGTAATATTAAGAAATAAATATCTTTAGATGTTATTTGTGTTTTCGTTTTTTAAATAATTATAATTTTAATTAACGAATGATATTTTATGAATCTAGACATCGCCATCCATGTAAAAAGGTTCGAACTTGCAGTAAAACGTTTCTTTAGAACGGGGTGGTGAACTACTTCTGTTTAACAATACTGATAGATGTTGATAATAATAGGTGGCGCTATACATACCGATTAATGATTATAATATAATCCGGTTTAACAAATGAAATCTTCGCTTAAGATATGGGTATCTAACTAAACTATAAAACCAATATATAATTTAAATAACTCGCACATATCAATTATTAAAAATTAATACTAAAAAAGTACAGTATAAAAGTTAAACTTAAAGACTAAACTATATAACAAAATTAGAGTGTTACAATTTATCTACATTTTTGTTATAATAACTAGCCAGTTACACATTCCAGAAAATTAACAAAATAATTGTTTTGAAATAGAACATTATCAAAAACCAAACCTAACCCATAAACCTTGATGAAATGAATTGTTTTTCTTTCTTTGAAAATCTATAGTTATTTGAATGTTGAAGACTCAGTGAGAAAGCGTTATAAAAGTCTGTTGCATGTGACACATCGAACATTTGCGTCTCATACAGCATTTCTGAAAAATACGAAGAATCAGACTGTGGTGAGGACATTGACTGCAATGTTAACATTTGATAGTGGTTCTGAGATGGAGTTGGTGAAGAATCAGAATCAAACTGTGGTGAGAGTATTGAGTGCAATGTTGACATTTGGTGCTGGTTCTGGAATGGAGCTGATATTTCATCGATAAGACTCGACATTTAAAATATTTAATTTGCGAATCACTCAGTTCTTTCAGTTCCGGTAACATACTAGGAAGGAACATTTTGAGATCCTCTTGCCTGTCAATTTTCTGAGACCTAGTCTCTGTCTCAGTCTGTTGTATTTTTGCTTTTTGAGGTTGAGGAAAGTGGTATTGTTTGCACTACGAAGTTGTAAAAAGAATACATAATCAGTTGAACATAGATTTTTGTTTTGAAGAGTTCTTCGACCAAATTATGATTGGCCCGCCTTTCCACGTTGTTTGAAAAATAAAGCAAAAATTAACATTTACCTTTCTTACAATCGTTATATAAAGTACACATGCATAAAATACCTTTTATAAAAAGTGTGAGAAAACTAAAATCATTAAACAAAATATTATAACGGGTCACAATGAAATGAAAATACTATTTAGTACATTTTTAGGGTCATTATTTTATGGTTTGTCGCTCTTAAAAGGTAGGCTATGGATTTGTAGCTGAAGGTGTTTGGGTTTTATTCCAGCGAGTCAACATAGTTTATATGATATTTATTAAAATTATTAGTTTCAATTATTAAAGTTTAAAAACCAATATCCACTAGTTTGCATCGTGTAAATATTATGACCCTGGGTGTGAATAATTAGATTGTATGAAATTATTATTATACTAAATAATACACTTTAACACAATTTATTTGCATGGAAAAGTTACAATTTTCGATTAACCCTCGAATAAAGATCGGAGAAATCATTTTTCTTGTATATTTATTAGTCATTGAATCATTTCGGCCTGAAAAGTATAAAAAAAATATCTCACATTCTTGGAAAGAAAAAAAAACAGGGTTTTATAGTAGTAGTTGCCAAAGGCCGTTTTACATGCTGCAATTCTTCTTGCAATATGCAATAGTCTCGAACGTGGGCATGCGCAGTTTGACAAAATCGTGCAAGTCTCTTGCAGTTGCAAGAGAATTGTACAAATACGGTTCTGTCGGATTTTTATTGCAAGTTTGGTGCAAGTCTGGGAGAAAATTTAGTTATATTCACTAACCAAAATAAAAGTTCCTGTAGAAGTGAAAAAACGAATTCTTGACATACCATATTTTGTGGTTGGAAGTTATACTTCTTATAGGGCCTACATGATTTATGTAGGCCCCGTTCTATAAAAATTTTCTCTCTTTTGGTTTGGTTATTAAAAGAAAATATCTAAATAATGGCGTGTGGCAAATAATATTTTTTCAAACGTTGTTTGATCCATTATTAAATAATTAGCGTACTTTTCTTCGCCCGATGACAAAAATTCTTCAGTCATTCTTATATTTCCTTTTTCTTGGTTTAACCATAGTCTAACCCACCATCTTCTTTGTCTTCTTTCCACGTTGCTGGTTTACAAAAGAACAGCAGCAGCAATAATTAAGGAAACTGAAGCAGCAATTACTTTTTTTGAGTTGGATTTATTTATTTTACGGTCCATTTTAACTTGTAATAATAATTTAACTCGCACCACAAGTTTAAGTAAACCGTCAGAAGTAAATTAAATTTTCAAAAGTTGGCTACATATTGCAATTGAAACACAATTGCCCGTTGTAAAACAACTTGCAAGAAATATTGCGCGCAATGTCTTGCAAGTGCAACCTCTTGCTGCCATAGACTTGCAGGTAATTCTTGCAGCCTGTAAAACGGTCTTAAAAAAAATCTGAAATCTTCTTGCATTGCACTATTGTTTCATACACTTCTTTTGTTCCGCACTTTATTTCGAAATTTTACGTCGTCCTTATATTCCTTGTTTAGTCCCGTTCTGAAACCCGCTCTAGATTTGCTTGTCATTCGCGAAGCGCTAATCTGGAGAAATAATTAGCAGTCTGGTATAGGGATTAAATAATAAAATTTTGAGAGTAATTACATGCATTTCGGGCCTTATATGTCGGGATTTACATGATAATTAATTTAATTGTTCGTGTATATGGCAGTGAGTTTATGTATTTCGATTTATTTTGTTACGCAGATGTTCTTTTCTGATATTATAAATAAGTGAAATAATGTTATATCGTTGTATTAGTTAAATAGTTCCTTACACGCTAGTATGTGTATTTTAATTCTTTATGATTATAGAGAAGCTGGGATTTAAAGCTTAAGTGATTACCCCAGGTGCATCTTTTAGCTTCTAAAAGGTCATGGAATGTATCTACTTGGCACAGTTATAAACCTTGGCTTTAATATTTCCAATTTTCGACCCTGACCTATTGATGCTTTTGCCTCCATTTTGGATTAAGGACGCTAAAAATATCTTTTTCTCGAATATGTCAATTCCAGTGCGACTTACAAGGATTAACAAACAATATAAAAATGCAAAAAAAAACGGAAGAACATTTGTATAGACAAAATAAATATGAAAGAAAATGAATTTCAAAAAATCGGTAAATGGGCCTTTACCTAGAACATCCCTCGTAACAAATGTGTTTTTAGATCTTTACGTTTCAGGGTCTTTAAATGCGGAAAATCTTGTTTTCTCGTTTTCGTCGATCTGTCTGTCCGCTGGTCTGGCTGTTCGCGGCATAGCTAAAACAACTATTTACTCGATTGACTTTAAGTTTTGGTCAAGCGTTAAGGGTCATATGGGGATGAACGTTTTGGTAAAATAGCAAAATAAAATGGTAGCCTAGTGAAATATTAAAAAAATTACTAAAAAAACGCCAAATTATGTTAAATTTTCCACAAAAATCGAGTATTATGTAGGAATCTACTGGTAAAATTTTCGTACGAATCCAAGATGGCGCAACAAAATGGCGACTTACTAAAATATTTAAAAATACAGCCCTAAAAAACTGCTTAATGAACTGATTTCAAATTGAGTGCCATAATTGATTATGGTATAGAGATGAACTAGTAAAACTGTAGTACTAATTCAAGATGGCGAAATATAATGGCATTCAAATAAAATTTTTGGAATCTGAAAAAAATCACCCACAGGTTTTACATATTTTTACGTTTTAGCATCGCTTGATGCCTAAAAATATATTTTATCAATTCCAGTATAGTCTGTCAGTTCGCGGCACAGCTTAAAAACGACTCATGAGATTGACTTCAAGTATTAGGTAAAAGCTAAGGGTCATATGGGGATGACCTAGTAATATTTTGGTAAAAATCCAATAGGTCGGAACAAGAGGGCGACCTAGTGAAACGTTAAAGAAATTATTAAAAAAAAATAATTATCCAATTTACTTCAAATTCCGCACAAAAATCAAATGTTACAAAAGAATGAACTGGTAATATTTTGGTATGAATATAGAATAGCAAAACAAAACAGCGGTGTAATGAAATATTTAAAAGATTCAGCCTGAAAAAACTACTTATTAGATATATTTCATTTTTTGTGCAAGAAATAAGTGTGATATAGAAATAAACTGGTAAAATTGTATTACGAATTCAAGATGACGGAACAAAATGGCGGCCAAAGAAAATTTTTAAAAATTCCACTTAAAATATCTTATTCAATTGGCTTTAAATTCTGCAGAAAAATTAAATGTGATATAAGGATAAACTGATACGAATTCAACATCACGTAACAAAATGGCGGTGCGTGTCAATGTAAAAACTACTTATTGAATTTAATTCAAATTATGCTCAAAAATCAAGTGTGGCATAGGTAGAAACTGGTAAAATATTGGTAGGAATCCCATATGATGGAACAAAATGGCGCCCAATAAAAATGTTTGAAAATACAGTATACAGGGTTTTATTTAAGTACGCGGCCAAACTTCAAGGGGAGATTCTTTGAGTGATTCTAAGTCAAAAAGTTTATAAGAACACGTGGCCGCAAATACTTCGTTTTCAAGATGCAGGTTGTTAAAAGAAAAATCGGGTTTTCGCAAAAATCTTAGTAATTTTTTAGCCCATTTTGATGGAATTTGGCAGTGTTTTTTATATTCGTAAGGGGCTACCCAGCTAGCACCAAAGTAGCTACAACTGTTTCCACTACTACTCTTTAAGAGTTTTTACATATTTATTACTAACAATCCTATTATATATCAACAAACACTTTCGGTTACACGTTTTTAAGTATTATATATGTATTTGTTACTGCGAATAACACTTTATAGTAATTTTCCATGAAAAGTAATTATATAATAACTATTGTCAAGCAACTACTTAAGGAATTGACTCAAAGATCGCCATTTCGTTTCCGTTACATAATAGTAATTATTCAAAGTTACTGTTTCTAATCTGTTTACTAAACAACAACTTTTAAGTATCAGTACCTTCTTGAACTTTGCAGATACTACTCCATTACGTTCAAATGTACTCCTATAACGTATTACTATAAAGTAAAACGAGTCGTTGCAGAGTAGAAAAAGTTATCGTCTACTGCTACTTTAAACTGGCTATTACCAGTCGTTAATCCTCTGTTGCAACTTAGAAGTAAGAATTACAGTAAATATTTACTACAAGTAAACTATTATCTGTTGTACTTGAGATTCCGGAGATAGGGGGCGCTGGTACAAGATTCGGTCGATGATTTTATAAGGACAGTGGCAACAAAAAGGAAACCAATTTTTGATTGGTTCGGCCATATTGCTGCTAAGTAGATTTCTTATGAGGTTTGTTGTTTTAGTGTCTCATTTTATTAGTTTTTGTGATTACCAAAATGAATATTGATTCAAACATGAAGTTCTCAGCCATTGGCCATATGGAGAAATGTATTTAAGCCTGGTTCACCTGTTTTTTGCTTGTAATTATAAAGTGTTTGTGATGAATGTGTAAATGACTATGACCGTAAATGTCTTAAGTTTAAGTTTACTCCAAGAAAAGTTGTTAAATATTGCACATTATTATATTTTGGTTTTATTTTGCTGTAAAAGACAATATTGTTTCATGTCTTAGTGTATGTTTTACTTCATTCAGCGCCTCAATTTGAGGCAGAAGCTCTGTGATATTAGCATAAAAGAAACTCTATTTTATAGGCTTTCTTCAGTACATATTACATTACTAAATTCACTTGGCAGACAACTCTTATTAATGGCTTGCACAAATATTGTTATTTGTTAAAAACTAAATGAAAAAGTAAGTTTGTACTAGATAGTTCGAGTATATTACTAAAGTAAAACATTAACATAACCCTACATTTACAACTGACGCTGCTGACAGATGTTGCAGTCAACCTAAAAGTAAAAGTCCGATAAAACGCCATTGCTTATTTTCATCTCACCTATAAATATTTAGCTATGATGTTTGTTTTTGTGGGTATAAAGATTAAAACTGCATACAAATTAAACATTACGTTAAAAAAAGAATCACTCTGACAATTACAAAGTACCAAATTGCATTTTTGAGATTTAAATTGGCCAATATATTTGACCAAAATGTATTGAAAATTAACGAATTTTAAAGGCTCGTAATTTTTTTACGACTATCATCAGCATATTCGCCAGAGAAATTGCCTGCGTTTTAATTTTAGGTCCTTAGCATCTCCAGAGAACTAAGTGAAATGCATGTATCCTACTTCAAGTATCAATCACGTATTTTATACGCTCTACACCATATTCCCAATTTGAGTATTTGTAGTCGCCATAACTGTTTTCTTTGTATTAAAATGAACCATACATACTTTTAAAACGGACTAAATAAAGACAGAAATAAAGAAGTGACGAATAGGGTTAATTATTACTATTCGGCTACTTAAATGGAACTACACAATTCCATACTATCCACGTAATAGTCAAAGTCACAGGTACATGTTATTCACGAAATAGTTACCCTAAAATTGTTTCCCATTTTGGTAATAAGTACGTAGTCTCAGCTGAAACAGAACGTGGCGACACCAAGTTCCGGTTACTTTAATGAAAATACTTGTGATAACAATGACGTATTCATGACTAAAAGTGCTACTTGGGTACTATTATTAAGTCCAGTGGCGTCACGAGAGGCACTTTAACCAATATTTTTGACAAAAGAAATGTGTGCAACTGACTTATAATTTTTTTCGTATTGAGCAACTAAAAATACAACTTTTTTGTCTCTAGAATTTTTTTGATATCTGGCTTCATATTCGAGGAAAAAAATAAAAGTGACATTATTGCAGGTTCCTGAAACAACATAAAAAATTAAAACTAAATAACTGGATATGCAATAAAGGTGATTTAATTTTTTTAACGAAAGCAAGATACCAAAAAAAATCAAGAGAAAAAAAGTTGTATTTTTAGTTGCCTAATGCCAAAAAAATACAAATTTTTTAAAAAAGTCACTAGCGCACATTTTTTGTCAAAAATATTGCTTAAGGTACCCCTCGGGACGCCACTGGACTTACTTAATTTGAATCGAGTTAGGGTTAGATTGGCCGCTTACTACCATAAATATCCAAAAACTGATGAACGAAAACGAAAAAAAAAACATTTTTTATAAAATATTGATATTAGAACTCAAAGAATTAACATCTTGAAGTTTTTCGCTTAGATTAACAGTTTCCGATCAAGCAAATAAACATAAAATGCATAACGTTATTTACTACGGCAATGTTTTGGATGTAACAAAAAAGCAAGAAAGTCATGAACGGAAAACAATTATTGAAACAAACTTGACTTTGACATAACTAGCAAGTTTAAGCAGTGCGAACATAATCATTTGATGGTGATAATCTGAAGTGTTTTTAAGAGTTTTAGGCTATAAAATTTTTTACTGATATTAGAAAGTGGTTCAATTTACAAACGCAGAAATGACCGAAATTTATTGCCTTGCACCAAACAGACAAACATTTCTAGGAATACATGAGAGACTCTGCGAATCAGGCACCTCTGAAAGGACTGCTGTTATTGGTAGACCTGCAACAGTAAGAACAATGTAGGTGGGGGAAGAAGTTTTACCAGTTGCGAGTATTCAGGTGAAGTAGGTGAAGTGCTACTTCACCAGGAAAAATAAACAAGCAAACATCTAACTACATTTATTATATATCTCTTAAAATTTTAGCTTTTACATTCATTTATTCACCTAGTTGGCAAAAAATAAACTATACATCTCGAATAAATATTTTACTCGACCGTTGGCGGCATGTCTTTTTAAAACTTTTAATCGAACTTTATTATAACAACTATAACAGTGGCGCAAACCACTTCGACTATGCTGGAGGTGCTATGTTTAGTTTACTTAGAAAAGTAATATTAACCAGCGCCCTACAACGCTCTCGGTGAATTGCTGCGGCAGGTCACTACATCCACGTGTTTTTCAGGTTAGGGAGGTTGCTTACTTTTATTTTCGCGGTTTTCGTTGCAACCGGTGAGTTCCTTTGCGGTTTTCTTAACTGTTTTGTGTGTTGTTATTTATTTATGGTGTTGCTACAACTTTATTTAGTGTCGAGTTTATTAATGTACATTATTAGTTGACTATAATATTTAAGCTTTATAATGAGTCCGATCACGGATGTGGTTTGTTGGAAACTCCATTTAATCGATGGAAGGAATAAGATCAGAGGGATGTATTAAATGTAGGGCAATACAGGTTTGACTTGACAATTTTAGCAAAAAAAGAAATAAAAAAAAGTGGCAGAACATGGAATGGTTTTGAGTATTTTTTCATTCCTGTATTTTACTTATTACTTTATCTGTATTTTGGCCAAGTTTCATAATTTTCTGATAACTTTTTTATTTTTTCAAGAAAAAGTTCGTATGGCATTGAAAGTCATTTTAAACGTTGTATTTTAGTTAAATAATTAATCTGTAAAAGATTTTTCCTACAAGCGGTTTCTTAAATATGGGAATTTTCCTGCAGGACCTGGTGCTCTGCTTCTAAGGCCTGTTTCCTTGTTTTCCTTTAATTTTTTCGCATAATGCTTTATTATAAAAAAATCCTTCTTTTTATTAGGGCTAACTTTCTGTAAAAGTCCTGTTTCGATATTTGAAAAAATAATTTTTTGTTTTTGTAAAATTTTGGCTGTCCAAAAATTGAAAAATTAACTTTTTTAATTTTTTACCTACAAAGTTGAAATTTTGACACCACGTAGTTTTTGGCATTTGAAAAGTCAAGAGTGAATTTTTTCGAAAAAGTTATTAGTTTCGGAGATATCGACGTAGCGTCCTTTTGGATATCAAATGATCTCAAAATGGAACTTTCTTTTGTCGATTATTCCCTCAGGTATTAAGATATCTTTTTTAAATTCTCAAAGAATGTGTCTCTGGATAGTCCCTTTCGAAATTGTATTGCGGCCCTTGATCAATCTTAAAGGGAAAAAAATTATTAGCGATTACTAGAAGTTGAAATCGTTTTAACGTATTTTTCAATTTAAATTTCGAAATATCAAAGTTGATTAATTCTGTTATTTCTTGACGGATTTTAGTAATTCTTTTTACCACGTGTTTGCTCTGATAAGGGCTTTTTAAAAAAGTGTTTTTTCGTAAAAATATTACATTTTAGATTTTAGAAAAAGTAGGTCAAATTTATTACTACAAGAAATACTTGAGATATTGAAATTAGCTTTTTGTTTGAAACTCCATTTAATCGATGGAGGGAACAAGATAAGAGGGATGTATTAAATGTAGGGCAGCCAAGGTTTGACCTGACAATTTCCGCAAAAAAAAAGTGGTAGAACATGGAATGTAAGTTTCAAATCATCCTGGTTTTCAGCGTATAAATGGTTATGTAGTAGTCAAAGATTACAAAAATTGTTTTGCTGGCATTGTTTACTATTTTCCAATAAATATTCAGTGTGGCATAAGGAATATTGGACCATATTTTAATAGAAATAACACTAAGATTTCAAGACTGTGATAAACTTACATTTTTATGTTTGGCAAATTTTGCTAAATTTTCCGAATATAGTTTAAATGTTCCGACTGGCCCGTTTGATAATTTGTTACAGTTACATGGGGCAATATTTTCAAAAATTCAACGACTTAGAAATGAGCTTGGTCCTATTTTTGCAAATAAGAGTAATTGGAATATATGGCTGCAAGAGCAAGTGAAAAAAATTAGTGAAAATAAAGATATTTTTACCGAAGCATATAAACTGTTTTCCCTTTTTTTGACAATACCGTCCAGAAATGCTTTAGTGGAAGGAAGTTTTTCTTGCCTCAAACGCGCGTATAAAAACTTATTTAAGAAATACAATATCTCAAGAAAGACTTACTTCTCTAGGCAATATTTCGATTTAAAAGAAAATTCTAGAGGAGATTAGGGCAACTCATCCATTTTATGAGGATGTTATCAGTAAATTTGCTACTATGAAGGATAGGAGAATTGATTTAGTATACAAAATTCAGGTAAGTCGTAAAGAATATTCTAACCTTTCACATATAAAAAAGTTCTGGAAAAAAAATTAATGCTATATTTTCTTGTTTCTTTTGCACTTCACTTACTTTTTCACCCGCGAGCCGCCACCGCCACACAGTTTTACTTGAAGTTGAGCATAGCCTCGACACGTATGGCATATTTTATGAGATTTTCAACTATATCCTTTCCGCATACAGCGTGTTCAAGCGTTATTGCCTGTAGATTTTCCCCAGCGAGTGGATTATTGTATTTAGCTTTTACAACAACAGATAGCATCTCCGACATCTCCATCCTGTATTTTGTTTACAGATGAAGTCTGTTTTTCCTAAAATTATGAACTTTCATAACAATCATATCTGGGCTGAAGAAAATCCACATCATCCGGCTACACAAACTAATTATCAACAACAGTATTCTGAGAATGTTTGGGTTGGTATTGTAGGTGATTATATCCTTGGATCTTATTTTTTACCCGCGTGACTAAATGATCTAGATTATCGTCACTTTTTCGAATTTGTGTTATCTGAACTATTAGAAAATGCCCCCCGCCAGAAAGAGAAGCAATGTAGTTCATGAACAATGGGGCACCACTTCATTTTAGCATATCAGCATGTCAATTTCTGGATGCAACTTATGGAGAAAACTCGATCGGTCGTGCGGGTCCACAATCGTGGCCACCAAGGTCACCGTATTTAAGTCCGTTAGATTTTTTTTCTTTGGGGGCATTTAAAGTCTCTCGTTTATAAAACTCCGGTCAAAACTGAAGAAGAATTTATTCAACGAATAAGTAACTCCTGTAATCAGATAAGACGTATGCCGGAAATAATTCAACATGTTCAGCAATCGATGTTAAGACCAGCTAATCCTTGCATTGAAGTTGAAGGAGGACATTTTTAGCAACTAATTTTCGACGGTACTCTTATGTATGCTACTGGCAAAAGGAGGCAAAAAATTGTTAGCCTAATATGATTTAAATTTAGTTAGGAGAGTATACAATCCAATTTAATTTTTATTGTTTTCATACAAGAAAGCAAATGATATGTAATAAAGTGGCTTTTCTTTTTTTTCTCAAAAACTAAGAAAGATACAAAAAAAATAAAGAGATAAAAAGTTGTATTTTTAGTTGCTGAATACGAAGCAAATATAAAAAGTTAAAAAAGTCACATTTTATTTGTCAAAAATATTAGTTAAAGTGCCTCCCGGGACGACACTAGACTTAATAATTTTAATCTAGTTAGGGTCAAAGTAGCCTCTTACTAATAGAACTAACACTGCCATATTTCAACAAAATCAGCTATAGAATTACTAAGATTTTTTGCGCAAAACCGATTTTCTTTTTACTTTAACATCCTGTACCTTGACAACGAAGCATTTCCGGACATGTGTTCTTATAAATTTTTTTGTCTTAAAATCACTCAAAGAATCTCCCCTGATAACCGTTTGTAAGGCTTCTTACTAAATGCTTTCTAAATACAAAAAAAATATCATTCACACAATTCAATGTCGATTTAACTTAATATTTTAATTCAAATGTGGAGAATTTAACTGTGATTTAACTTATAAATTCTTCACAATACTACCCCTATTATCAACCCTTCTGGAAAATCTTTTTTCTGTGCACGAAGAAGCTCGCAATTTTTTCTTGGCTATATAATTACTGAAATGAAAAGACTTTCAGGGTTAGGGAACATTATTCATGCAAATTCCATTGGCGTGTAAATATATATCGTACATATTTGTGAGAAATTTTAAAAAATAAATTTGTTTTACTTATTAAAATATTCTAAATAATTTTAGTTTAATAATACATATTATGATTTTTACAAGTTTATTGTAATTTATTATCAGCGCAGCCTTAAATTAAAATTATAAAATCCGCCCTAAATAAGCAAAATATCTTAACGTTCCATACAATGTATGCTAATTATTTAAATTATACTTCTTCAGCTTAAAAAAATATTAAATATTTAATGAGAAAGCATAAGGACAACACCAAGCAAGGCACAAATTCTACATAAAACGATAAAAGTATGGTAACATGCAAACCCACCTTTGAGACATCAAAACAAAAAATTTTATTCGCATGTAAAATCAATGCAGACGTAGACAGCAAAAAGGAACGACTGGACAACATAATGTTATGGTGCTCTCTATTATTATTATTATTATTACTATTATTATTATTACTTTTATTATTATGCTAGCAAGTACTAGTGAATAGAGAGACTCTTCAGACTTAAGTAAAATAATATTTGCTACAACTTGAAAAATAAGGGAGATATATTAAAGTTAGCAGGTGGTCGAGCTTTAAGTTTACATCTGAGTTGTTCTAGCAGGCCTGGGTTCGAATCCTAGGTGGGTGCATGACTTTACAAGGCTGCAGCCAATATTAGTGGTAATAGAATCCAACACACATAAGTGTAAAGTATCTCTACTTCATGGGCCAACCTATCTACTCTGCCGAATGTGGGTGGATAGGGATTGTTGATGCAGATACACACTTGTCAGTCGGTAGGTCACTTGATAAAGACCAAAGGGTACACCGTAACCCAAGAGTTGACAGATCGAGGGTAGGGTGCAGGCCGGGGATCAAGAGTGACCGAGGACCGTGGTTCGGAACCCACATTGAGCTGTAGCTCCCGTCCAGATTGGTCACTACCATGACGGAAAGGAGACATTAAAGCAAAAACCGAAAAAAGTCTAAATTTTTCGGTTGTTTCTCCTGTTCTAATGATCTGATCAAGTCGTGTACCTATACATGTTGTTTGTAATTTTATTCTCTACAATTCATTTTTTTACACTATTAGGATTGCTTCATTAGTTTCGGTTTTATAAGCTAAAATTGTAAGAAAACGCGACTTTTTGCATTAAATTGTTTATAGCAAATAGACAAACGATTCTTGCAAGTGGAAAACATATTGGAATATTACTATGGACTATGTTGAGAGTGATGGAGCGCTTGGTTTCCCGTTTCTATTTTTGGCAACAAATCACTGGTATTTTGCTCTGTTGATTATATTGATAAATAAATAATAAAAGTGGGAATTCTCTGCTTCCCTGTCTGAACTCTCCTCCATTTTTCACAGTTCATGTTCTTCCTGCTTGAACGAAAGACCGGTGCGTTTAGTAACACAGGGAATTGTTCGTCTTATTGGGAAACGATTTAGAGCATTATTAGATTAATAGCATTTCAACCTGGATTTTATGGTTTGGACTCCATAATACGTCGCCGTTTTCCCAGACTCTAGTTACTATTTCTAAGCATATTTTTTGGTCCTCAATTTTTTGCAGAATTTTAATTTTAATTGTCACACAATAAACCGTTTTATGACAAGCGCCAAACCGGCTCATTTATATATGACAGATGGCATCGACGTTGACAGGTACGTATAGCCAGGGTTTAAGCAGTGTTGCTTACAGTATTTGGACTTTTTTAACTTTCTTAAGGAATTCTTAAACTAAATGACTTTAAACTTATTTTAAGGCAGCTGCATTAAAACTCTATTGCTTTAACTCCATCTTGTAAATAGCAAGATAGTTTAAGATTTTTCAACCATTTTATTTGATGTATCGGGTAATATTTTACAAAAGTTCTGCCTTTAAAAAAATAAATTACATATAAAATATATAAACTCTCTGGCAGACAGAGATTTGCCATGTCGGTTAAATTTCCGATGACAAAAAGTAAGATTTTTACTGCTCTTAAAATTTTATTTTTTAGCTGCTGAAGACCGGGGTAGACTTGAACCCAAAACGTCCAGAAAACTAGTGCCTGCACAGTGGACCCAGAACACAAAACCAAAGCTTGGAATTTATAGGTATTCTTTGTGTATTGTGGTGTAATACCCATAATAATTTTTTTCTTCAGTCATGAATCTGCCACTGTCATTTCGTAGTAATTCATTATGGATAGGTGAATCGATAACACTAAGTGTTAAAAATGTGTCAAATTGCAAAAAACATCGAATTTCTATTTTGGCTTTAACGATGACTTGTTAGCGAAACAAATACGTTTTCATTTATACAAATCCCAAATTTTCATTTTTCACGTGCTTCTAATTTCTGAGAGATATCGGATGGTATCCTTATTGTAATAATATTAACAAGATAAGATCTTTGCAAGTGTGTGTTGTGTTTCATTCCAAACGAAATGAACATATTCCGTTCCTTATTCTAAACTGGATGATTCATACCCACAAGGCTTAAAGATAGTGAATAATGTATTTGAGGGAAATAAATTTTAGAATATGCTGTAGTCAAATCAGTTTGCAATACCCCTTATTATAATATGAACAAGATAATTCCTTTCCAAACGAAATAAACATATTCCATTCCTTGTTGAAATCTCGATGATTTATATCCACAAGGCTTAAAGAATGTGAATAATGTATTTGATACAAATTTTAGGATTTGCTGTAGTCAAATCAATTGCTTTCTTAATTATAATTAGCAAGATAATTATACTTAGACAAGACCCTTGCAAGTGTGGCTGTTAAGAAAATTGTCCATTATTTACCATGGCAAATGGATATTATTCCTTTCCAAACGAATTGAACATATTCAATTCTTGTTCTAAACTGTATTATTCATATCCACGAGGCCTAGAGAACGTGAATAATGTATTTGAAAGAAAGAAATTTTAGAATCTGCTGTAGTTAGCACCGGCATTTCACCGAATAAGTCATCATCAAGATTAATTAGCCCTTTGTTCTATACTTTATATACCTCACAATTTAAGTTGTTACGGGCTTTATCAGGACCTGGACTTGTCTGGTTGGCTGCAATCATTTTATAGCCCTTTGTCTAATATAAAAACTAGAATATAATAAATTGTTTCTGTAATATTGTACGGTGGAACAATGAATGTATAATTATATTATAATTATAATATTTATTATTATTATTATCGAATCAATTTCTTAACAAATGTTGCGCATGCATAAAAAAGAGTAGGCTGGTTTCTATTAGTTCTACGTATTGTCCTGTAAGAATTTTCTCATTATGTGGCAAGTACTGAGCAGGACTGCTTTCTGGATGTCGATGAAGGTGTTAGTATGCAGTCTTATGATTTTCAGGTTCTGTTATAGTGTTTTTGGAAGTAGTCCAGTTGATGATACGGTGATCGGTATCACGTGAACTCTATTCAGTCGCCATATGAGCTGTATCTCGATGACCAGCTCCGCATATTTGGCCTTTTTCTCCTGATTTATCCAACACGTTATGATTGTTGGGTATAGCAACATCTACCAAATAAGCTGTCTTTGTTTCCTTATTTAATAGTACCACATCAAACCGATTATTCGTCACCCGTCTGTCGTTGATAGTTGCCCGGTCGCAGTACAGTTTGAAGGCATTATTTTCAAGCACTGAACTTGGTTGGTATTTATAATAGCACACAAAGGTGTTCAGGAGCTCGTCTTTATTGCCCTGGTGTATGATGTTACGCACCTGGTATGTCGCTGGAGGTAGTAGTGTTTGCTACGTAAGTTCAGCCAGATGTTATATGCTGTATAAGTCTCTGATCTCTCGCTACATTTTCGACAATTATCGGATTCAACGGACCGGTCTATGATGATGAATTTAGTGTAATTTCGTGTGTTAATAACTTGGTCCTGTATTGCCATCACAAATCCTTCTGTCTCCGGGAATAGTTGTCCATCCTTCAACTACCTGTTGGATGCTTCCTTATCTATGTGTGGCTGATTCAAGTCGTTGTGATGTCGGCCGTGCAGTGCCATTTGAGCCCACTGTTCTTGTTTGTCGGGCTTTGAAAGTGACTTTAGGATGATGTTGCCACTTGCGAGATTAAGTGGAGAGTACGAGTTGTCACTTAGGGTCATTATGCGGTGAAGGCTTTATGTTTGTGCCTTGTTGGTTAAGAAATCTCTCAATTTTTGCAGCTGTCGGGAGTGCGAATTAATCAAGTCAACAAGGGATCTTCCAACTTCTCTTCGTGCTAAGGTCATTCGGAGAGTTGATGACCTTGGGTGGTGTGACTTGTACTTGGTCATCATTAGGCGAGTAGTTCATTGTAGTCCCTCTAGCTCCGTGTTAGTTCATTTCAAGATTTCGAAACTGTAGGTCAACACGGGCACAGCATAGGTGTTAATTGTTCTAATGTGATTTCCGGCGTTCAGTTCTGTCTTCAGAAGAGCTCGCACTCTTGGGACGTACTGATCTTTCATCTTGGTCTTTCCTTGCTTATCATCGAGCAGTCTAGCTTCATCGCTTGAACTATTTCTCCATTGGGTATTCCATATACATGTCTTTCGAGAAGGTGTATGTCACGTCAATAAGTGTTTTGAGTTGGTTATGGTTTCCACCATAGGGTTCAGATTCAGATAATAAGGAGCCGTCAAATTACCGACCTATTACGTGCCTTCCAACCCTATATAAGGTAGTCACAGCCACAATCACCAGGAGAATAGAACAACATCTAGCACACAAAAACATTCTAACGAAAGAGCAAAGCACTGCAAAGGGTGCAGGAAAAACCGCCGAAGATGCAAGGAACAGCTAATTATAAACAGCATCATCATGGAACAAGCCAGGAAAAATTATTATTATTTATACTGGTTACATAGATTATAAAAGAGCCTTTGATTCGATACCCCATAGTTGGCTAACCAAAGTGCTAGAATTATATAAAGTCAATAAAAACATCAGGCAATTTCTTACGCAAATCATGAGTACGTGGAAAACTAAAATCAACCTGAGAACACAAAAAGAGCACATCGAAACAGAAGAAATCTACATCAGACGAGGTATATTCCAAGGAGATTCACTCAGCATTTTATGGTTCTGCCTCTGTCTCAATCCACTCTCAAACACACTGAATAACACAAACTTCGGATTCCAAATTAAACACCAAAAAATAACCTACACATAATAAACCTTGTACATGGATGTTATAAAATTATATGCAAGCACAAAGGCACATCTAAAGGAACTCCTTAAAATCACAGAAGCGTTTACCCTGGACATCAACATGGAATTTGGTATAATTAAATGCAAGCTACTTCATATCAACAAGGGACAGTGGAAAGACCACCCTACGAGGGAAACAATCAACAATGAAACTATAGGTAACATGCTCAAAGAAGAAACATACAGACACCCAGGCTTCCATCAAAGCACCAAAATTAACCACACTCATATCAAATCAAAGCTCAAAATGCAATTTAAAACCAGACTCACAAAGCTACTAAAAACAAAACTGAATTCCAGAAATCTAACGAAAGCTATTAACACCTTCGCCATACCTATTCTTAGTATTCGTTTGGTATGATTAAATGTTCACAGACACACATAGAAAACATCCACATTCTCATACGCTATGAATTCACTAAACACAGGAAGTTACATCCCAATGCATGCAAGGAAAGACTCACCATCGAGAGAAAAGAAGGAGGGAGGGGAATTATAGATATACAATCGCTAAATAAAAAACAAATTTATGAACTCAGAAAATTGTTCCACAACAAACTAACCTTCACAAGGCAATAGTGAAGGCAAACAAGAATGATACACCACTCGGCCTATCTCAAACGAGCCACGCAGCAGTTATATCCAATCACGACTAGAAAAGATGAACACCTGGTCTGAAAAAAACACTTCGCGGAAGACACAGATATCACATAAAGCAAGACCATATACATAGAAAGCTTTACCTGATTACAGGAAGGGCAGCTGTTCCCCGAAACAGAAGGCTTCCTGCTTGCCATTCAGGACAAAGTCATAGCAACCAGAAACTACCGAAAGCACATCATCAAGGACACAACCGTTGAAGACGAGAGGTGTAGGAGATGTCACCAGCAGAGAGAAACGATCGTTCACATAACGAGTAGATGTAGAATAATAGCTGGAACTGAACACACCGCAAGACACAACTCAGCAGTTCATCAAGCATTAGCCACAACATACAAACTAACGGAGAACATAGGCCCTTGCTACCATTATACATCAACATCCATACTTGAAAACGAAGACTACAAGCTCTACTGGGACATTGACATCCATACAGATAAAACAATCCCCGCAAACAGACCCGATATCACCTTTCAATCCAAAAAAAGAGAAAATCACCTATCTAAATGACACGGCTATCCCCAACGACGAGAACATCCAAGCGAAATACAGTGAAAAGATCGCCCAATACACCGACTTGGCAATGGAAGTAAAAAGGCTGTGGAAACAGGAAAGAGTCATCATTGTCCCTCTCGTCATATCAGTAACAGGTCTCACCCCAACAACGTTTACACCGCTCAATTAGGACTTAATACAGACATTCACAGGAACATCCAAAAATCGGTCATTTTGAAAACATGTAGCATCGTTAGATCATTTCTTAATACACAATAGTTGTTTTTCTTCCATTTCATTTTTTTTTAATTTTATTTTTTGTACTGACTTGGTATAATCCTGTCAGTATAAAATACAACCATAGGAATACAGTGAGACAACAAGTCAATAATAATAATAATAATAATAAACTTCTTAAGTTAGCCTCGAGATTCGATAGATTGAAAATTAAAGAATCTATCGAAATTTATAAACATTCTGATAATTTCAATAGAGATGCGGGCTACACTCTAAATCGTACGTGGAAACCGATTATTATGTGCTGCTACAGTGGGCACAGATCATATTTCGAGGAGAAAAGATGCCTGAATTATTACTAAATCGTATTGGCGATTTCATGATTTAAGAAAAAAAAACTATTTTTGGGTTTTTCCCCACAATTAAAATAGAAAATTAAGATATCAAAAACATTTTATCTACTTACCTTAAGGTTTTAATATGCAGTCTATAGTTACGGGTCTACTATAAAGGTACCCGAGGAGCGAAACTGAAAAATATCTACTTTTTAGGACTTTTCATATATTTACTCAAATCATTCAATCACGGTAAAAATGGGAGTTGTAAAAAGTCTTTATGATAGAACAAAACTAGTTTGCAAGAAGCAAAAAATTTTATAACTGATGTTTTTGAGAATCCAAAAGTCAAACAAATCCAAAATAGACCAAATATAAACCTCTTTATACCATACATTCCTAACTTATCAGATAAAATAAAACGAATATGTAAACGTTTTAACGTAGGAACGATCTTTAATATACAAAATACGCTTAGAAGCAAACTTACAAAAACAAAACGTAACAATAAACAAGAAAATGTAAAAAAATGTTATTTATAAAATTCCATCTCAATGCAATAAATTTTACATAGGTGAAACCTCCAGCCCACAAGCCAAAAGAATTTAAAGAAGACCAAACTTACACAAAAAACAGAGAATTTCAAAAATCAAATATTTGCGAACATGCCGATCATAAAATTAATTGGAATGAAAAACTTTTAAGATAAAAGAATGTGCGTTAATATTAGTAAATAAGTATAGTTCTGTAGCATCTTGTTCAGTTAATTTTAATAACATATGTTTAAATTTTTTAAATACTGAAGTAAAAAAATACAATAAATTAAAATGAACTTACACTAGGTACACATATTTTTCACCTTGTTTTAACAATCAAAGTAACACCTTTAAATTGACATTCATTCACATTCTGTCAGAGATTAGCCATGTGGGTTATTTTTCTGATGCAAAACATAAGTTATATACTGCTTTTAGGTTTTTATTTTTAGTTTTGCTGAAGACGGGGGTAACATTTCTTCCGAAACGTCGAAAAAAAATACATATTTTTCACTGCCGCTCCTGCATATTCCGTACTAAGTTTTTGTTTTTGAATGATTCTAGTAAAAACCTTTTTTGCTATAATAAACTGTCTTTTTCCTTACTAGAACGCCTCTGAAAAATCACAGTAGCACAGCTCAATTACCTTAAACTATTACAGTTTATGTTAACCCATTATTATATCGACGACAAAAAAAGACAATTATCATGCTAAGAGAACCTTATATACTGAAGTTCCAAATAATATATTTCAGTTTGAATTGTAGTCTTTCAAATCTCCGATCAACAAAAATGGCTAATGAGAAACATCTTTTTAGACTAGTTAGATTCATGTTGATTATAAGTGGTTTATGGCCGTTGGAAATTCCTAATGTATCGAAATTTTATCAAGTTTTGTACAAAATATATTATATAGTTGCCCATTTGATATACCTAACTTCGCCTTTTGCTTTTGGAGGAGCACTAATATGTGACTATGGTACCAAGGTTGCTCAAGGTATATTTATTGCCGTAATATATTATAGAAACAATAGATTTTCTTTAAGTATTATACTCATAATAATAATTTTTACTGAAAAAAGCTTAACAATTTCATCGAAAAATATGGGACATGGTAATTGATCTGTAAGTAGTGTGTGATTGTGGTAACCGGTAAATTTTTTTTACCCAAAACTTCCTTGTTATGAACCTTTTTTTTCATTAGAAATAGTAAAGTGGAACTCAATCTAGATCCGTTCATATTCATTAAGTATGCTGTCTTTTCAAAGAATTGTATTGTACGCCATTTTATTCCACCATATCGGAATCATACCAATATTTTACCAGTTTCTACCTATGCCACACTTATTTTTTGGCTGTGATTTAAAATATTTTTTTATCTCCGAATCTCTGTATCACATTCAATTTTGCTGCAAGATATTAAGTCAGTTGATTAATTTGACATTTTATTTGGCCGCCATTTTGTCTCTTCGTTGTGGATTCGTACCACAATTTTATCAGTTTATCTCTATTCATTGTGCAAAATTTTGAGGTAAATTGGATAATTTGTTTTTTAGTAATAACTTTTTTAACATTTCAGTAGGCCGACATTTTGTTCCGTCATATTGGATTTTTAACAAAATAATACGAGGTCATTTCCACATTACCCTTAATTTTTAATTTTAAGTCAATTTTAATTTCTTTAATTAAATCTTTAATTTTAATTTGAAGTCAATCGGATAAGTAGTTTTTAGCTACGCCGGCGCCGCGAACTGACAGACAGACAGACAAATGAAATTTAGTAAAAGTATTCTTTGGTATCTAGAGACGCTAAAACGTAAAGATATTTAAAACCTGCAATTTTTTTCACGATTACAGACATTTCATTTGGCCGCTATTTTGTTCCGTTATCTTAAATTCGAACTACAATTTTATAACTTTATCTCTATGCCACAATTCTTGCACAGCATTCGAAATCAATCCATTAAGTGTTAATTTAATTGTTAAGTTTTTTAGGCTAAATTTTTAAATATTTTATTAAACCGCTATTTTGTTTCGCCACCTTTGATTGGTAACAAAATTTTTCTAGTTAATTATTACCTAATACTTGATTTCTGCGCAAAATTTGAGCTAAATTTAACAAGCAGTTTTTTAGTAATTCTTTTTTTTTAACATTTGTCTAGGCCTTCATTTTGTTTGGTCATATTGGATTTTTATCAAAATATTACTAGATCGCTCCCCGATTTTTGACCAAAACTTGAAGTCAATCATGTAAGTAGTTTTTTAGCTCTGCCGCTAACAGACATACCGACAGCCAGACAGGCAAACCGATGGAATTTAGAAAACATGTTTTCTGGCATCTGGGGGCCCCGAAACGCGAAGATCTGAAAGATCTTAGAGGATGAATTTTTTCACGATTACAATACTTCCCCTTTTGTTAGGTCATTTTGAATTCGTACCAGTTAATCTCTATATCACATTTATTTTTTTTGCAAAATTTAAAGTAAAATTTTTGGCCGCTATTTTTTTCCGTCTTCTTAAGATGATATCACAATTTTACCAGTTTATCTGTATATCACATTTAATACTTACACAAAATTTGAAATTAATTCAATAAGTAGTTTTTCCAGGCTCATTTTTTAAATATTTTATTATCACGGCATTTTGTTTTGCTATCTTATGTTCATACCAAAATTCTACCAGTTCATTCCCATGAACTTCATTTTTCTGCAAATTTGAGTTGTATTACACATTCAGTTTTTTGTAATAATTTTTGTATGGTTCAATAGGCCGACATTTTGTTCTAGCATACTGGATTTTTAGCAACATATTACCAGGTCATACCCATATGAGCCTTAGTTTTTGTCCAAAATTTGAAGCCAATCTGATGTTCATTATCGAATTTATGCTTGATTCTTTGTAATCGTCACCGTTTTGTTTTTTCATATTGAAGCCGTAATCCTCCAGAATGTTTGCTACTTCTTCGGGTGTTGTGTCGTGTTTTAATTTGTAATGCTTCTTCGAACAAAATTGGGAAAACTGTTCCCAGACGAATGTTTTAGTTTTTACGGTACTGATCGGTATATGGTTAGTAACTATATTTTCTATATTTTTAACGATTCTTTTCCGAACCTAGATGAACCCGCGTCAGAACTCATTTTGAAGAATTGAAATGCTTAATTTGCACACTGTCAAAAGCACGTCTTTTTATTTGTTTGTATTGTAACAAATAGGGTAATTTAATTGGTAACCAAGGATATTAGACCTAGGTGACACTTGTCAAAATGACAAGATCAATTTTTTAATTTAACCTAACAAAATGTTGTCGCTGAAAAATCAACTTGTTGATTTTCTCCAGGTAGGGAGAATTTTTTCCAGGTATGAGTTTTGGCAGTAGAAAACAGACCGTTGCTATGTCATTTTGCCATTCTAAAACAATAGAGTGGAATAGTCAATTAAATTTCACTCTGGGCCCCAAGAAGTCTTTTCTTGACAAATGATTAAAACTCTTTCAGCGTAAGAGTTTTAATAGTGTTTGGCAAACCATTCCACAGTTGTACCCCAACAGCAGCTAAAGATTTATGGAAGTTACTTGTCCTACAATACTCCAAAAGTGCCAAAGTATTGTGGGAATGCGTAAAAGTTGCCAATAATTTATTTAAATAAGACACCATATCTGATTGAATAATATTATAAATAAAACTGTACATATGCAATTTTCTACGTCTCTCTATGTTTAAAATGGACCTGCGATTTAACTAAGGCGTAATGTGGTTCAGATATGCAACATTAAATGAAAATCTTCTACAACCATTTTGAGCTATTAAGCTCCCAAGTTAAGAAATCGGAATTGTTTTACAACTAAGGACATTTTTGTATTTATATAAATTTCTTAGGCGCGCGTAAGCAATACCTAATTTATTCTTGATATGGGCCTGAAAGCGAAGGCTACAGTGAAAAGTTAACTCCAATATTTTGACCTCATTTACAACTGGAATTACTTCCCCATTAATCTCAATATTAATATTCTCAGACATATATCTTAATGTATTCGAATTACCACCGTAAAAAAATTATGTTTGACTAAGCAGGACTAATTTTTAAATTATCTTGATTAGCATATTCAACTATACCTAGAATGTCTGAACTAATTTTTTGCTTAGAATTATCAATAAATAAAACATTTAAAGGCATATAAATTTAAGAATCGTCAGCGTATTGTTGCAATTCCAAATGTTCAAGAAAGGTGTGCATATCTGCTACATAAATTGTACAGGGTGGCCCGTTTATTATGGGGCGCTACCTTATTTCCTGTAATAGGTTTCAAAAAAGTTAAATACAAAATTTTTTTGGATTCACATAAACTGTTAAAATATTACATTTTTATATATACAGAGTGTTTGGATTTTCGTGGACAAGTATCAACTTCCTTATTTTAAATACAACACCCTATAGATTATTGCAGATTTAGATAGGGCTCTTTAAGACAAATTCAACGATATATAATAATATGTGTCTCTGATTCACCGTTTCGGACTTATTGCCTGTTAACCTCAGAAACGGACTGATATACAAACGCTGTTTTCTCAGTTGCTTAAATTCTTATGAATACTCTGTGAGCGCTAAGGAATGAACAGCTTTACCCTTTTCGCCATGTAGTAGGTCATTTTTTTATTACAAATAAATAATTGCCAGTGTTGCCCCAAATTTTCCGTATCCCAAATTTTCTCAATTTTTTTAAATGGAACACCCTATATATTAACATAGGTCTGAATAGAGCTCTTCGAGACGAGTTCAATGATATAGAACAATAAGGGGTTGTGATTCACTGTTTCGAAATTATCGGTGGTTATCTTCAGCTAATAGCCTAGACCCCCCGAACCCGATACATTGTTTTGGATTAATTGTCATTGTCTTTAAGTAAAAGCCTATTTACTAATTAATATAGTTATTTTAATTGAAACATTATATTAAAATTCAGCATTTTATCTTATGCAATAAAGAGTCCATTATTGCATAAGATAAAATGATGAAACACGTTTTTATGTTTTTACAGTTATACTTCGTCTCTTATGTCACTATATTATAAGCCGACGACATTTTATTATGTATTTATAATAAAGGTTAGGTTATGTATTATTTAAAAACAATGTTACTAGCTCCGTTCTGATAGGAATTAATTACCTGATTTATTTATTTTTGGTCATATATAGCAAATAATAAAGCAAGTACTTTTCATTAATATTCAGATTTTAATTATTTATTTACCTTTAAGAAAACTCTTACAACTACGAAAACCTTTTTTTTAACAGCACATATAAACACATATAATAATTGTAACTAATGCTTACTAAGACAACAACTAGCACCATTTTGCGCAATATAGGTTATGTAAATAATTGTTTGTAAGTATGAAACATTTTTCTTCACAATATATCCTTAAGTTCATAATGTAAAGGGTAGAAGTAATACAAGGATAAGAATGGTACACCAGGTGATTACGCGGATTTTTTAAACTCGATATTTTGTTGCTGTGGATGGACTCTGATCTCTACTGAGGTAAATACTGATATTATTATAGTAGATTGATTAAGGATGATTGGATAAGTGTTCCTTTTAAAAAAGTTGACAAAAATAGGGATACGTAAAATTTGGCAACACCGCGAATTATTTATTTTTATTATATTTTGAGCTTACATGGCCAAAAGGGTAAAACTCTTTATTTCTAGATTCCTAAATTTCTTGTATCGTCGGCTTGCAATATAGTGACATTAAAAACTGGCATCATTGTAAAAAAATCTAAAAAAATGATTAATAATTGCCTCATGCCTATTATACATGAACTACTCAAATTTTAAACAATGTGTGCAAAAAATGATATGATAAGACATAAATAGGCTATTAGCTGAAGATAACCACCGATAATTTCGAAACAGTGAATCACAACCCCCTATTGTTATATATCATTGAACTCGTCTTGAAGAGCTCTATTCAGACCTATGTTAATATACAGGGTGTTCCATTAAAAAAAAATGAGAAAATTTAGGATTTAAAAATTTGGCAACACTGGCAATTATTTATTGTAAAAAAAAGAGCTACTACATGGTGAAAAGGGTCATATCAGTCCGTTTCTGAGGTTAACAGGGAATAAGTCCGAAATGGTGAATCAGATATACATGTTACTATATATCGTTGAATTTGTCTTAAAGAGCTCTATCCGAATCTGCAATAGTATATAGGGCGTTGTATTTAAAATAAGGAAGTTGATACTTGTCTACGAAAATCCAAACACTCTGTATGTATAAAAATGTAATATTTTAAAAGTTAATGTGAGTCCAATAAAACTTTTGTATTAAACTTTTTTTTCTACCCATTACAAGTTTCAAGATAAACCCTGTACATAGGAGAGTGCCCAATATAGAAACCTGCGGTACGGTTTTTAATTGTTTGGAAAGATTATTTTTTGAGGCTCAGTAAAATCTATTTTCAAGGTAAGATTTAAAAAAAGAAATTGTGCGCTCTGAATGACCAGAATATTTTAACTTGGCAAGAAGCATAGTATGATTTATTGTACCGAACGCACTGCTGAAATCCATCACAGCTATGTACTTACACTGTTTACCCTCCCCATTATGCCTTAAATTATTTAACACATTTACGAGACTTGTAATGGTTCTATAGTTTTTCCGAAACCCGGATTGCGTATCCGGATTTATGTCTAATGAATTGACAAAATTTTAAAGCTGTTTTGTGTATGTGTTTTTCTAGATTTTGGGAACTGCTGACAAGATGCGTATAGGTTTTATATCTTTCGGTTCCTTTGGGTTATTAACTTTTGTAATAGGTCTGATAAGTGACTTTTTTCAAATATCAGGATATGTACTAGTTAGGACGCACGTATTTAAAATATTAAGTAAAGGCTTTATACAGAACGGTAGAGAAACTTTAACATCCTTAATAGAAACTCCGTCAGCCCCTATGGCATTTGTTTGGATACTATTAATAAGGTTAATCAGTATTATTCCATTTGTTTTCCAAAAATATTAAGTTTACTTTGCGATATGTGTAATTAGTTTGATTGACCTCTTCGGAGAAATGATTATTTAAAATTTCAATGAAAAGACAGTAAAAACTTATTTTCAGATTTCTCTTTTTAATTGTGGCTCATATGAAATATAGGAATTACAAGGGATGGTGTATTATACTACATGGTAAATTAAAAATAACCTGTTTTAGCTCTGGAAGATTTCTCACGAATGACATTTGTAATACTGATCGTTTTCAAATTAAATATCATTCGATCGAAGAAAATTAAGGATATGATAAAACTGGTCACCGATGAGGAAATCAATATAATGAAGAATCAAGACGGAGCCGTAACAAACATATATCAGTTTCATGTTAGTTACTGCACAAAAATGGTTTTTACTATTGTTGTATTTTTGTATGCTGCTGGTTTAATAAATATGTTTAATGGTAAGCTCCGTGGAAGTTAATCGTATATTAATTTTTGGCTAATAATAAAGTGCTTAGCAATAAGTGGTTTTCCCAGGCAAAATAAGTGACCCAGTTTGAAACCTTAATCTCCGCCTTGTGAACGATAATTCAATGCTAATCGTATAATTAACCGTTATTTAACGTGATTAAGTGTGACAGAGAGATAAACTGGTAGCTTTTTTGTGCTAATATTTATACAAAATAAAACGGTAACAATTTGATTTGGTTCACATAACCACAGTGAGGTTTTCAATAAAATATTCCAGGTTCAAGAAAAAAAAAATAAAATCATAAAATTAAAAGGCAAAAAAATGTTAACAAATGTTTTTCTTAGCTTTGAGTATGAGTATTATTACAGATTCATCACAATGTTGGCGCCGACTTCAAAATATCTATATTTAAGGAATAAATAAAATATTATTTATTACTTTTTAGCGATTTTTTGCTAAAAAGTAACAAAGGCGTTTCTACTTTTTTTTTAATATTTTATGTCTCACTTTTTAGTGACTTTTTTTTACAGGTTACATTTTTGAAAATATTATAATTTGTAGTAGTATATGTATATCGAATTATATATAGCGTAATACAAAAAGTGACGAATAGAGAAGTAAACGACACTATTAAAGTTAGAATTTATAATAAATACTTAAGAATAAAATAATTTAAATATTAATATCAGAGCTTTTTACTTAGTTAATTTTTGTAAGGTGTCATTTAATATAAATTAGTTTCACATGTTTCTTCCTCCTGTGCATACATAAAAATTATAATGAGGGTAGTCGGTTACAAACGTTTTCTTCATATCGAATGTTCCAGGATATTCCATTTTTACCAAAATATTACCAGGTCATTCCCATAATGTTTGATTAAAATTTTAAATCAATCTGATGAGTGGTTTTTAGCGTATGCCGCAAACTGACAGGCCGAGAGACAAACATAAGACAGTAGAGACAAAATAAGTAGATTTTTCAGGTTGAATTTCTAAATATTCTATTAAGCCGCCATTTTGTTACACCATCTTGGATTCGTGCTACAATTTTACTGGTAGATTCCTACATAGTACTTGATATTTGCGCAAAATTTGAGACATTAGTTTTTTTTAGTATGAATTTATAAAGTTTCACTGGGCCACTATCTTAATCCGGCATACTGGATTTTAGCCAAATTATAACCAGGTCATCCCCATATGCCTTAATTTTTGACTAAAATTTGAAGACAATCGGATGAGTAGTTTTAAGCTATGCCGCGAACCGACAGACAGACAGACAAACTGATAAACGGACCGACGGACTTGATAAAACATATTTTTTTGGTATCTAAAACGCGAACCTGAAGGGGTGACAGGGAACGTTTCATAGGCCGCCATTTTGTTTGCCATATTGGATTTTTACCAAAATGTTACCAGGTCATTCCCATATGACCCTTCATTTTTAGACAAAATTTTAAGTCAATCGGGTAAGTAGTTTTTTAGTTATGCCGCGAACAGACAGACCGACAGACAAACACACAGACCGACGGAATCAAGAAAACATGTTTTTCGTCATCTAGAGACCCCGAAACGTAAAGATCGGCGGAAGTAAAAAGACACACAGGCGAACTGAAAACCTATTCCTTTTTTGAAGTCGGTTAAAACCTATTCACTACTCTAAAACCTAAAATAACTAAATCAATAAAGCTTAATTAAGAAATTAAATAATTTTTCATCCTCTAGTCAATTAAAAATAACAGCTCATTGTTATTTAGGCAGCAAATTGCTCATTGCAAGGGATTAAACATTGATAAACTGAATGACAATAATAATAATATTTCTGATATCCGATTTTCAACTGCACAACAAAATCTGATAGTCCTGTGGGAGTATTATTACGAGTTTTAAATTTTAAACTGATTTTCGATGTACAATATCTAACAATATTTCAATTAGTGGGTTTTTTTTTGTAATAAAAGATATGCATTTTATCAATACAATTGTGATTTTTGATGATGATTTGAATGATCACTGTCAAACTAAAATAAAATCTATTTCATGTAAAATCAGTTCACTTGTTAATTAATAAATTACCTTGAATTTAAATATATAATTTGGTTTTTACTTCCCTCGTAAAAGGTAAGTATTGTAATCGTGAAAAAATCTCTTCTTCTTCACGTTTCATGGTCCCTAGATGCAAAATACATGTTTTCTCAATTCCGTCGGTCTGAAAAAAAAAACTGCTTAATGGTTTGATGTCAAATTGTGTGCCATAACTAATTGTGGTATAGGGATGAACTAGCAAAATGGTCGTACTAATTTAAGATGGCCGAAAAGAAGTCAGCCTCTCAGATTTTACTTCACGTTTTAGCGTCCCAAGATGTCAAAAAACATGTTTTATTAATTCCGTCGGCGACGCGGCGTGCGTCGGTCCTTCTGTCGGACTGTCTGTCAGTTCGCCGCATAGCTTAAAAACTATTTACTCCATTGACCTCAAATTATGTCCAAAAATTAAGGGTCATTTGGAGGTGAATTGGTAATATTTTGGTAAAAATCCAATATAGTGGAACATTGTTAAAAAAAATTGTAAAAGTGTATGTGTGTGTGTATGAATTGGTGTTAAAATCTAGTAAAAAAATCAAAGTCTTTTTAAATTGTTGACGTTTCGCAACTTTATGGGTTGCATCCTCAGAACAGAGACACGCATTTCTATATATATATATATATATATATATATATATATATATATATATATATATTATTCAATTTGTTTCTTAAACCCGGTATATATTAATTGGACTTCTTTCTTGGGTATAGTTTTATTTGCAAAATCAATTATTCAATTATCAAAACAATGGGATTAACTTGACGTTTCGCCTATCATAGTAGGCTTTCTCAAAAATTGCTCATTCCTTTATTTTTTTGTGTTGGTATATATGGCTTTCCTTTCCTATCTACAATTAATTTAAAAAACATTTAGTGGTCTAATTATAAAAAGACATTTACAATTTTTCTAAAACTGATTTAAAATTTTATACTATTGACAATAATTATTACAAAATTAATAAAATAAGGTTACATACCTCGAAAAATGCATGTTGATTATTTATTTATATTTGAATGATAGGTAGCAAGTTAGTGGTTTGCCAGGCAACTCATGGCACAGTTTTAGGTAAAAAGATGTTCTTATCGTAGTACGTTTTTCTGAGGAATTTAAAGATAATTTTTTAATTTAAACCTTAGAGTAGGATCAGACATTCACAATAATATACTACATTTTAAAAATAACGGCTTAAACTAAGTTAAAACTATACTAAAATATCAAATTGTAGTATATTTGACTTAAATTTTTTATGTCTTGTTTGTCATTTACTGCATTTTTTTCTTTTTTTATGTGAATCATTTCTTTGATAATTAATTTCTGATACAGGTTATCTTCATCAATGATTTTGGTTTCAGATATATATATATATATATATATATATATATATATATATATATATATATATATATTTATATATATATATATACAACGTGTTTTCATTCCGGGTGTACATCCGTTCACTACTGTCATTCTGAAAAGAACAGTTTTGCTGACGTTTCGCCAAAATCACATTTGGCATTTTCGAAGCTTTCTTTCTCGCGTCCGAATAGAGACTGAAGTGTTGGTGACTGCGACGCTTCCTTTTATACCCCCACTCGGCGCCGAAGGTTATATCTGCGCAGGCGTTGGTCGTTATTTATGTTTTCCGGATGGTGCTGTTGTTGTTGCGCTAATTGCGTTTGAGTTTTTGCGATTTTAGATTTATCGATTATTGTCTTACATACTGTTGGTAGTTTTAATGATTCGTCCCTTTTATTCAAATCACCTTGTTTTTCAATTTCTGTGGCTTCTCGGATTATTCTGGTCTTATAATGTTCTATATTGGCAATCTCCCTACACCCATCGAAATTTATTGTATGGCCGGTTTCCTGATGATGTAGGAATAAAGCTGAGGTTGTTTGTTTATTTCTGATGCTGAGTTTATGCTCTTCCACTCTTGCTGATATTCGCCTGTTAGTTTGCCCCACGTACAACATTTCACAGTGCTGGCACGGAATACTGTATACTCCGTGGTTTTCCAGTTTGATTTTATCTTTTGGGTTTCCAAGTAGTTTACCTATAGTTGTTTGTGGCTTGTGTATTATTTGTATGTTGTGTTTCCTAAGAATTCTTCCGATTCTGTCTGTTGTGCCTTTTACATATGGTAAGACTACTTGTTGCTTTCCCGGTTCATAAGTTTTGTTCGTTGTTCGGGAAACCTGTGCATTAATAGCTTTCTCTATGGTGCGATTTGTGTAGCCATTTTTCTTTAAAGCACTAGATATTACCTTAACTTCATTTTGTCTCGTCTGTGTTTCAGTGAATCGCACGGATCTGAATATTAGAGTATTTGCCACAGTTTGAATTTGTGCTGGATGATGGTGTGATTTTGCATTTAAATATCTGTCTGTATGTGTTGGTTTTCTATAAACGGTATATTCGAAATGTCCGTTATGCAGTTTTGTAACCAAAACATCTAAAAACGGTAGTTTGTTGTTTTCCTCTAACTCTAGAGTAAATTGTATTCTGGGGTGGATTGAATTTACGTGAGTCAGAAATTTTTCGAGTTCTGCATGACCATGTTGCCATATAATAAATATGTCATCCACATAACGAATCCATAATTTGGGCTTTAAACTTGTTTTCTCAAGAGCTTCTTTCTCGAAATATATCATAAATAAATTCGCGATTATTGGTGATAGCGAGGACCCCATTGGAGCACCATCCATTTGTTTATACATTTGCCCGTTGAATGAAAACACATTAGTAGTAGTGTAGAGTAGCTAAGCTAAAAGCTACTTATTTATAAGCTATTTTTTGAGTTACTTTTGGTTTTTGTATTTAGTTTCTATTAAAAAGTTTGAGGTGCTATTCGATGGACCCTTTATATATACGTCGGTAAGTTTACATAATTGACATTTAGCTTCAATATTTTTCCCTACTGTTTTAATAAACAAAAAAATCTTCCAGCATGTGTCTTAAACTTTTCATTCTCCTAGATATTAGATGTGCTTCTCGAAAGAGCTTCTGGGGTTTTGCTAAAAGAAAATAGAAAGAGTTTTAAATTATTTTGTTAGAAAGGATCCATTGCTCGTTGATCTGTATAATTTTTAAGGTTATTACCTTCCATTAGCTTGTGACTCTATATTATCCGGTTTTGGCTGCTTATTTCTAGAACTAATTGTAAAAAAATCTGTAGGCTTCTTCCTCTTAAGGTTATTTTCATACTCTGGTCGTTATTTCGGGTCATTATCACTTTCATATGAAAAGGGATCATTTTGGTCATCAATATTGTAAATCTTTTCTATGTGATCGTATTCCTTTTAAAAAATACATCAAAATGAATGTCAGTGCCCAAAATTTTCACCAAGAAATTTTTTCAAGACCTTGCAAAAAATCAAATATTTCTTGTCGGTTTCTAGTGGCAAGTCTTTATTGAACTTTGCACTTGAGTGCAATAAAAAAATGTTCTACGAGCGTGCGCAAAGTAACTGCTTTCATCATAGTTCTACTTTGCGCCCGCTTTTTTTGTTTGACAAATTACTATCTTTAGATATGATTTTTAGATGTTTTAATATTTAGTCCCTGACCTAACCTAACACTTGGGCAAAGTTTTTTCCCGCACTTAAAGCTTCTCCGATCTCCGTTAATTGCTTTTGCGTGCGGGAAAGTGTCAGTTTGCGCATTTGTTAGAAAAATAACAAGAGATTGTATTTTTTTCTAACTTGTATTTTTTGAATTTTTTTAGAAATTTACCGTAGGAAACGTACATAAATGCGTTATCACAAAATCACCAAATACGTACCGATATATTAGTCCCATCCCACACCTCACAAGATATATGTTTAGTAAAAAACATTTTTAGTACGCTGTCAACAATTTCCTGAAATTAGAAAAATTAAATGAAATAATAATTATTGTTTACCTCAACTCAATTTACAGTGATCTTGAACAAAACTACAATAATTTTAAGCAAATTTACGTTTTCCCTCAAAATGCCTCAAAAAAAGAAAACTGCCTTGCTCTTAAATAGTTATCAAAATATACCAAATACGTCCAGAGATATAATTATTATTATTATGTAATTCACAATCCTGAATCCAGAACTAAAGATAAGGTTTTTCATCTTTCAATTCTTTTTTCAAAATTCTACATTTTTATCCCCAAAACCCAAAGTTGACATTATTAGGTGCCAATTATAATTTATAATTTATTACTGGAGTAACTTAAGCAGCCAAAAGTAGCTTTATTTGAGTAAATAGCTACTTTTAGAGTAGCTTGGTGAATACATTCGAGAAAATATGAAAAGCTACAGCTATAAGCTACTGTATTGCAAATATTTTTGCTTGATGCTTACTTAAAGCTATTAGTTACCAATACAGTAGCTAGCTAGTAGCTTAACTATTTAATAGCTAGCTACTGCCCAGCTCTGCCTATGTCCCTGAGAAAATTAGTAATTTTACAATTAAAATCATTTTTATCGGTTTAACTGCTAGAAACATGAAATAGAGGTCAAAATAGATAAATATTCTGTTTAAGGATTTTATGAACTATATAAATGGAACGAGGCTATGAAATTTACTAACGAAACTACATTGAAACCTCACATAATTCCGTTTTGGTTTCCATTCGACAAGGACAAATATTACAAATTGGCTTTGGCGTACCAGATTTGGCATATTTATCAAACACTTGCAATAAATGGCGCTATACAGGCCCTTATCAACTCGGTCATGGTGTTCTTGAGGGCTAATTTGAAAATACTGCAATATCACATAAGAAATTTCGATAAGTTTGATCCGACAAATTTGGACGATAAACTGATTAGCCACGAGGTGCAAGCGGAAAGAAATCTTATACGTTTAATTGTTAGACATCAACAATTGATACGGTAAGCTAATGATTTATTAAAATATTTTTACATAGAATTTTGTTGATTAAAGATAACAAACATAGAAAGAGACTCCAAATCTCGGTCTCAGTAAATTATGATTTTACATTTTACAATAAACATAACACGTATTTCACCCTTTCGAGCATCATCAAACCTACAAACAACAGAGAAAACCTTAGTAAATAATTATACTCACAAATCCTAAAACAATAACTTACAAATAGAATAAAACACACTAAAGCACAACAAAACAAACAACTACTTAGACATTAAAAAGAGGTTAAGTCTCATGTGAATAAATAAAACAAAATTTTAAAAAATATCCATGTCTCTAGCTGGGATCGATCCCGAACCGCCTGAATGGGAGGCCGAAGTAAGTAACTATAGACCACTGGACTGGAGTTAAAGAAATTAACCAAAATTTCTCACTCTATAAACTACTGAATGAAATGAAGGTTACCTACAATTATTATTACATTAGATACATTACGTTTTGAGCTATCAATTTATACAGGGTGTTTCAAAAAATCGCGTACTGATTAATCTCGATTCTGCTCAAACCGCTTGACGTAAAAAGCTGCATTTTGGCATACAAGTTGATTGTAGGATGTGGACGTTCGATAACAAGGGACTTTCCAAAATCCAAATTTCAAGGTGATGAAACCGCCCCTTAAATACTACATAATTTTTTATTTAAAAAACGATTCGTTTTTCAAAAAATCTCTTAAACAGGTATGTTTTTAATATATTTTTTTTTTAAATTTCTACAGGATGTTCCAAAAAAATTGAAATAATTTATAAACAAAATTCTCCCAAGCCTCTGTTGGCAAAAAGTGAAAGAAAATGTAACAAAAAACGTGATTTATACAGAGGTATTTAAATAAGGCGATTTAAGTGCCTCTTTATATTCCTTTCGTTATCGCCATATGAGAACGTTAGTTAAAAATGCAGCTCATAAGAAAAATACAATAGATAATTGTTTATTTATCATCAATTACTTGTGTTTTTTATAATATTATTACGAAAAAACGGGTAAACGTATTTCAAATGAAAATATATGGGACCACCAGAGAAACGTACTCTACAATTTGCCGTTTGACTCATCAAAATCGGCCAAGCCGTTCGACAATATGAGCCAACAAACATAAATAAAAATCCATACAGGTCGAATTGAGAACCTCCTCTTTTTTTGAAGTCGATTAAAATGGGCCGTAATCGAAAGTTTGCTTTTAATGAATCACTACTTTCAGCAGACAAAATAAATAAACTTCGCTCGTTAGCTGACTTTTTAGCAGGTTTAAACCCAGTATTCCCCCCTCACAATCTTTTATCGTTCGATAAATTGTGGCTCATGACATATTTTGGCCTCTGTATAATCTCACAATTTCCCGTTTAGGTAAGAGTCCAACTTACTCGTAAATACTTTTACAAATATTAGTCTTGTAAGATATTGTAATGAAAACGTTAACAAAAATGGCATTTCATTAAAAACTTTGAGTAATTATGACGTCTCAATTCGAACGCCAACTTGTTTGAAAGCATTTTTATAAAGCTCCAGCTGAATGTTTTCTCAAAACTTATGAGACATATCACTATGATAAGTATAACTTATTTACAGAACCAGCTTCCCAATGAAATAACTGCCTTTGAGTTGTATGTACAATAATTAAATACATTGTTCCTTCTCAATTAATTAAATAGATAGAATGGCCTGCCAGATCTCCTGATTTGACCCCGTTAGATTATTATCTGAGGGGTTACCTAAAATCTACAGTGTATGTTAACAGACCCAACAATATTGATAACCATAAAGACCGAATAAGACACCAAATTAAATTGACAGAAGCTCAAGTAGTGCACAATGTTTTGCAAGCATTTGAAGACCGCCTCGTATATTGTCAGGATGTTGTTGGTAATCAATTTCAACAATTTTCAAATTTATGTTACATAATTTTGCCATCTAGACATTTATTATGTAAAGTTAAGCTTTTTTTAATCAAACTGATTTTTATACAACTTAATTTAGACACATATAATTCCCCTAACCAGTACTCTGTATTTACTTCAATCTAAAGGAGAAAACTCTTACCCATAGAATGTAACTGTCTGGCAAATTGCTGATCCCAAAAAATGTCACTAAAGTTCAATTCGTCCAGGTAAATCCAAACGGGATTTAAAGGTAATAGACATTCGAGCGTTAAAATACCTACCTAAATGGTGAAATATTATACAAAGTGGCCCATGATAAGGAATATGAACTTTTTCCTCAGAGAAAGAACACTGTCAATCACGATTTGCCTTACGATCACCTTTATTCAAATAGATTAAAAATATCGAAAAATAAATAGAAGGACCTTCAAGAAATAAAATCTGTACTACCCCTAGATGTGCATTACTTCTATGACATGATACCTTACGAAATTCAATAATCAAGATAAATGACATGACATGATTATGTTAGGCCAGTTCATCCCAAAGACAATAACCAAAAAAAAATTAAAATGTTAACGGTATTTTATCATATTAATCTCTGTTTTTCTTTCTTAATTGTTAGTTAAAAATATTATTCCATTTTTTTCTGTAATGACCACGTATTTGTGTATGTTTTTGTTTGAAATTAATAAATAATATTAAGAAATTCAATCATGATTGTATTATGCCCTTTCAAAATGACGCAGGCCACAATTTCAGGAGTAAACCTCAGAACTACTACATTTTCCAGAATTTGAAATACTCGTAAGCCTCCATCGCGATGGTTACAATATGTCGTATCCCACATTAACTCAATCAAATATTTTAAAATTTATAATTTCTATGACAAATTTACTCAGTAAACATCACTTAAGCATTTATACAAAAAACAATACACGAGCAAGCTTTTATCAGCATGCTAGGTAGTTTTTTGCGCCTTCTGGGAAATTTTATTCAATTGGTTTTGACCTATCAGCATTAGTGTATCGATATGTAGATTATGATATACGAAATGTGATCAAAATTTTCCATAGAAACCGAAAATAAAATAAAAGATGGGACATTCCATTAAAAAAAATTAAGTTAATTGTTATAACTTGCTTTTGGCTCACCCTGTATAAATGAAATTATAATACAAAAATCGACGGGTCTCCAGAAACAAATATCTGATTTTTAAATGAATTTATTCGAAGCTTTTAGTCTTCACTGTATATTTGGTTTATATGTAATGTAATATAAAATACATCAACTATATTTTGTAATGGCTGAGTGAGGCTGCTTTGGGCATCGACTTCAAAATGTCTGTATTTAAGGAATAAATAAAATATTTTTTACTTTTTACCCATTTTTCAAGTCGGTTATATTTTTTAAATATGGTTTTACCCGTTACTCAAAACTACCGTATATTTAATTGTTTTTGTTTTATAAAGTTACATGCGAAACTATATCTTGACTTCCTTTGCTAACAGTATTTACTTTTATTAGAATGATTTAGCAAAGCAGTTGTATGTTTTATAAATAAGTTATAGCTTTATTTAATTTAGACAATAGGTACGAATTTTGTAACAATGGAAATAGTAATGAACAGATTGTATCTCCAAATCATGTAATTTGTGGATTTTGTAATTACCTATGTAAAATTAATATAAACCAGAATTTATTTACAAATATTAACTTATTACTGATCAGTTGACAAATATTTAGTTTATTTATGTCAGTTTATCTTTCTAGGTGGGTGGACGATTTAGCTGATTCATTAAAAAGTATTTTATTGTTAGAATATTCTGTGACATCCCTTCAATTAGCCACTACCCTAATACAAATAACTGAGGTATGTTAAGAATAGTTTTATTTCCAATATACTGACTTCAACCAAAGACAGATGATTAATCAGACGAAATATCCAAGATAAAACAAATTAACTCCCAAATGGATCCAACTTTTTATTGTATTCCGTATAGTTGGGATCAATTAAGAAATTTCCGCGTAGCGAACGTCTGGGGCGGACTTTGGTCCTGCACAAAACCTATAAATGTTAGTGCGCAACGTACAGCATACGATAGACTGGTTAAATTCGTTTGTATACAGGGTTATTCACGCAACCCGTTCATTAAAAGTTTTTGATGATGCCATTTAGATAAAAATTTCAAATTTTGGGATTAGGGTAAGGTCAAGGGGTACTTCTTTTTGAAATATTTTCAACTTCCTGTCACTTCCGGTTTAACCGGAAGTTGGTATCAACTTTCTTATTTTAAATAGAACACCCTGTATTTTATGATATTTTTGGATTCTACGGAGAATTCTAATGCTATTTTATGTAGCATGTCCTATACCTAGGTTCAAGCGTTCTTAAGATACTTGACCTTGAAAAATGAGCCTTCGGGGTACCAAATTTTAAAATCTCATATTTTTGTAAGTTTTGAAGATATAATCTTCATATTTTGCAGACGATCGGTTATTGAATTTGTCTATTTTTATACAGGGTGTCCTAAATTCTGCCGCAAACATTCACATTTTCAAAGCCGCTAAAGTCCGTTTTTTTAAACGGGACACCCTATAACTTTATGCACTATCAAATGTAGAATTTAATTTTCTATCGAACCTATTCGTAACCATTTTCGAAATAATCGGGTTTTTCTTAAACTATCATATGTATTTGCTAAATGCTTACACCTTCCCGTAGTAAGCCATGGAAAAATAATTGTTGTGCTTTTCTATTCAACATAACAGCTGATTTGAAACTTTTAAATTAAAATAAAATAACACTCAAAACCTGATATTCTCAATTTATTTTATATTCGCGGAGAATGTTACAAAATATTGGAGAGAACGTGCCATGTTTTTAATGAAAAACATCCTCATTTATCGCCAAAATTGAAGAGGATTGAAACGAAATTTTTCCGGAAAAGTTAAAGTTATAAAAGATGTAATAAATTGTTCACATTATTTTTAACCATATCTACTAAATTCGAGACTGTTCTAAACTTGTTTTAGTGAACTTAAAAATTATAGCAATCTAACAATCAACAATAAATAAATAAAATAATAAAATTGAATAATAACAAATGTTCTATATGCTGTCCCTTCATTTGAAGACACATTTCAATTCTTCTTTGTACAGTTGCTGTGGCCCGTTGAATTTGTCCGTTTTCTAATTCGGCAAAAGCTGTTCATATCCTGTCCAGTAAATCTTGTTGGTTATTTACTGGGGAAGCATAGACTTTACCTTTGATAAATCCCCATAAATAAAAGTCTAGGGGTGTCAAATCAGGCGATCGAGGGGGCCATCTTCAAGGGCCATTGGGACCAATCCAGCGATCTTCAAAAATTCGAGATAATTGGAGATAAACTGCAGCGGAATTATGTGCTGGTGCCCCAACTAATTGATACCAAAAATTTTGCAGCTCACCAATAGGAATTTCTTCTATAAATTCAGAAACCGTCCCTCGTAGAATTTCCAAATACTTATCACTGTTTAAATTGTCTTCATAAATACAGTACCGCACCTGATCATTTAATACTATACCGAAAACATTGAGGCTAAACCTCTCTTGAGAACGCGTTTCGCGTAAGGCGTGCGGATTTTCTTCTGCCAAGAAATGTTCGTTTCTTCTATTTGTTATTCCTTCTTTAGAAAATTTCGCTTCATTCATATTTTTGAAAGGAATTGAGGGTCCTCTTGAATTTTCAAAAACATGAATTCGCAAAATCCTACTCATCGGACGTCATCACCAGGTCTCAAGGCTTGCACGTTTTGGAAGGAATAAGGGTGCATATGATGTTCGCTCAAGATCCTTTGGACAGATGAAGAAGAAATTCCCAAATCGTTTTCTGCAGACCTAAGCTAATATGTTTATTACGTTATCCTCGGCATTTGTCACTGGTTTCGGAACATTTTTTGTAACTTTAACCTTGCCAAAACGCAAAAAGTTCGTTTCAATCCTCTTGAATTTTGACTTGTTCATTGGCGGCAAATCAGGGTGGCGTTCATTAAACACACGACATGTTCTCTCCAAAATTTTATAACATTCTCCATGAATATAAAATAGATTGAGAATATCAGCGTTTGAGTATTCTTCCATTTAGATTTAGAAAATTTAGTTTATTACTGACAGCTTTCGATAAATAACGCATACTAATCATCTGTCATATTGGATATTGGATCTCAATTGTTTTTCCATGGCTCACCATTGAAACATGTGAACATTTAAGCAAATACATACGATATTTTTATAAAACCCAATTATTTGAAAATGGTTACGAATAGGTATAGGGAACCTTAATACAGTTCGATAGAAAATTAAATTCTACATTTGATAGTGCATAAAGTTATAGGTTGTCCCGTTTAAAAAAACGGACTTTAGCGGCTTTGAAAATGTGAATGTTTGCCGCTGAATTTAGGACACCCAGTATAAAAATAGACAAATTCAATAAAAAAAAATAGAAACCTAAGATTATTTACCGATCGTCTGCAAAATATGAAGATTATATCTTCAAAACTTACAAAAATATAAGATTTTAAAATTTGGTACCCCGAAGGCTCATTTTCGGTTCAAGGTCAAATATCTTAGGAACGCTTGAACCTAGGTATAAGATATGCTACATAAAATAGCATTAAAATTCTCCGCAGAATCCAAAAATATCATAAAATAGAGGGTATTCCATTTAAAATAAGCAAGTTGATACCAATTTCCGGTTAAACCGAAAATGACAGGAAGTTGAAAATATTTCAAAAAAGAAGTACCCCTTGACCTTACCTTAATCTCAAAATTTGAAATTTTTATCTAAATGGCATCATCAAAAACTTTTAATGAACGGGTTGCGTGAATAACCCTGTATAAAGTTAATTTTGGTATATATAGGGGGCAGTAGGTGTTTATATATATATATATATATATATATATATATATATATATATATAAATAACCTTTTCCTTCTTTAGATATTGTGGTAGCTATAATTTTTTTGCTTAGTAAAATATCCCGATATAAGACATCGATTTAGGGGATTTGGACAATAAATGCTCAGAATTTTGTTTTCGCAGCTGTGAATTTTTCAATTTTTTTTCTTTGCTAGAACTTCTGTAATATTATAAGTATTGATTTGAGTTTTTTTGGTAATAGATAAGAGACAATGATTTAAAAAATCTAATCTTCCACAATTGCTTCTAGGGAAATTTTTTTAATGAGTTTCACTATTTGATGAGATTTTTTAACAGGTTTTCAGTATACAAGTAAAGCATATCTTATGTCATATCGGTTTTTTATTTTAAATTTCCTTTACCCAATTTTGTTGAAATTTGGTAACGCTATTTTTAGTGACAATGGATTTATTTAGCTGTAAAAAGATACAAATTATTAAATCCAGTGGCGTCTCGAGGGGCACCTTAACCAATATTATTGAGAAAAAATATACGCCACTGACTTTTTATGTAATTTAACATTTTTTTTATTCCTTGAGTGGTTTTCGTATCTCGCTTTGTTTTCGAGAAAAAAAAACACTTTATTGCAAGTCCAAAGAACACACAAAAACCTAAAAAAAATGTTTTAATCGCTTGTAACAATTACAAAATGAATAGGGATACGCCTCAACTAATTTTAAGACGAAAATATGGTATAAAAGTTTAAAAGTTTTTTTTTCATTTTATTAATTAATGCCAAACGACTTTCTAATTGTATTTGTTTAATATAATAGAGGGTTATAGCACTTTACTTTGAGTCAATTTTAAGCTTTACAGTTGGTTCATTGGCGGAAATCTGGCTAAAGAGTACATCAATTTGCCAAAAATCGCTAATACGGACCTATCACATATGATGTAAAATTTAATTCGAGTAAAAAGTAATTGATTTGGTAATATTACACGAATTTCCTAATTAGTGTAGTACAGCAATAATAATCATTTTAATAAATGATTTAACAACTTTGAATAATAAACTCACCTGAACAAAACTCAAGTAAACTGCTGAAAATGTCCTCCACGAGCCAGTAAACACCCATGTACACGACGTTCTAAATTGTTTCTTACGTGTTGCATAATTTCAGGACTAGCGTGAATCGTATTAAAACTGTTAATAATAAGCAATGGAAGGTCTTCTTCAGTTTCAATAGAAGTAGTATACACAAATTGCTTAAAATAACGCAGAAATAAAAATCCAAGGGATTTTGATCTGGCGAATGGGGTGGTCATGGGGAGGTCTTTCGCTACCTATCCAACGAGCAGGATATTATTGGTCTAAATAGTTTCTAACACGTAGTGCAAACTGTGATGGAGCGCCGTGATACATGAACCACATTAAAGATCTTGCCACTGCTTTCATCAATTCTGGCAATTCATCTCTAAGGAAGTTAAAAATACAAGAGTTCTAACCACACTACACCACAACTTGCTACATTCTGAACGCGCGTTTCGCTATACAAGTTAGCATCATCAGCAGATGATATAAACTCAAAACAAAACAGATTATTTTGAAAGAGTAGACAATTTGGTTCAAACTGGTTCTTACGATTTAATTGAGAAAAAAACCCGTTATCAAAAATGATAACAGGAGTAAAAAGTACCTTAAAACAGTGTAAAAACCTTATGTCCAATAAACTAAAATTCAAACTAACACATAGTAACCCACAGTTATATAAACTGTATTGCCTTCCGAAAATCCATAAACTTGGGAAGTCCATGAGACCTATTGTTTCAGCTGTTGGATCACCAACGTACAATATTTCAAAATGGTTAGTAGAAGAACTCAGCAGATTAATTATCTCGTACGATAACTTTGAGGTTACTAACTCGTTAGAATTCTTAGATAAAATTAATAATTTTCATTTAAAAGAAGGTGAAATTTTAATATCTTTTGATGTAAGCTCATTGTTTCCTAGTGTACCCATACCACTAGCTTTAGAGTAACTAAAGGACCTACTTGGATTTAATAATTTGTAGAAAGAAATTTATTGATGAATATTTGATTCTCACAAAATTATGTATGAATCAAAATTTTTTTCAGTTCAACAATAAATATTATAAACAACTTGAGGGAGCTGCCATGGGCAATTGCTTATCTCCATTCCTTGCAAATTTGTTTATGGGTAGATTAGAAACCCAATTCAAAAAAGTATTTTTCGAGGGTGTGGTTAGATACGTAGACGATAGATTTGCTATTTTTGATACTAAAACCGAAAATTTGGACACTTTCTTAGAAACATTAAACAATGAATATCCTTCCATTAATTTTACGTACGAAAAGGAGAACAATGGACAATTACCTTCTCTCGACACGTTAGTTATTACAAATAACGATAAATTAGAATTTGATATTTATAGGAAATTTACTAGTACTGATAGGTATATAACATCCGACTCATTTCATTGCAGTCAACAAAAAATGGCAGCATTTCATTTCTTAACTCACAGGTTAGTCAATTTCCATTAAGTAAAGAACTTTTTAACAGAAGAATATGAATCGGATTAAAAATATAGCTAAAAGTAATGGATATAATGATAATTTTGTGCATAAATTAGTTAATAGACATAAGCATAACAAAATGTTAAAAGATGTCACTAATCTTCAAGCACCTGAGGCTCCCAATAAGTTCATAGTAATCCCATATGATCCCAGATATACGAGAGGTCTAGAAAAAGTATTTAAAAACGTAGGTTTTAGAATAGTCTACAAAACGGAGAACAGTTTGAAAAATCTCCTTGGAAACCCTAAAGACAAAGTCGACTTGAAGGAGAGGAGTGGCACCTATAAAATTAGCTATAATGACTGCGACCTAAAACATGTTGAGCAAACTAAACGCTTCATAAACATTCGTTTTAAAGAGCACATGGCACATTTAAGATACGAAAGAACAGAAAAGTCAAGCGTTGCCTAACATGTTTTGGAAAACAATCACCAAATAGGAATAAATAATCTTAAGTTAATTAAAAATATATCTAATAATAGATTATTGGATGCATTTGAGAGTACAGAAATAGTTAAATGGGGTAAGAAAGCACTAGGTGTAACCAAGTGAGACTACACTTACCTATAAATAGTATCGGTTAGGATAAGTTACTTTAGTTTATATCATCTGCTGATGATGCTAACTTGGTTAGCGAAACGCGCATCCAGAACGTAGCAAGTTGGGGTGTGGTGTGGTTAAAAAAACAGTTTATATCATCTGCTGATCATGCTAACTTGATTATCGAAACGCGCGTCCAGAACGTAGCAAGTTGTGGTGTAGTGTAGTTATACGGTCCAACTAAGATAACTCCAATAATCCCTGCCCAAATATTAAACGAAAATGTATATTGGTGATAACATCCGATGATAACATAAGGATTATCTTCCGTCCAAATATGGATGTTGTGAAAATTCATAATGCCATCTCTCAAAAAATTTGCTGCATCTATAAATAGATTTTTCCCGAAAAATGTGGGACTCTTAAAGAATTTTCTTGAAAGCAGTTACAAAAATTAACTCTAGCTGGAAAGTCTCTAGGCAAGGAAGCTTGCACTCTTTATACTTGATATGGATAAAGTAAATAGTTCTTTAAGATACTCCATACTGTTTGGAACTCACATTCAACTTGTTCCAGATTCTCCTAGTACTCGTGCTTGGAGATTCTTCCACCATGTTTAAAACTTGTTCTTCAAGTTGAGGGTTTCTAACTAGTTGCATAATAGCTGGAGAGCTGCAGAACACACCTAGTTTCGGCAACTCGTATTTTTTTAAACATTTTTGTATAACAAATAAATCCGAGAATAAATCTCTAACATCCCTATAGTTTTTTTCTGTAACGGCAACAAGAATATCGCAAGTTTTACGACCTAAAGGTCTCCAGCGTAGGCTCATTTTCTGACGGGCGCGTGCACAGCGAACGATTTTTGAAAATAACACGTCGGGTTGGTCAAGCGCCGCACGTGGATTAATACGGCGATTTATGTATGATTTATATAAATATAAATTCAATCGAGTATTTACAAACTCATAGTTTTAGTTCTTTGGCGTACGAAAACAAGATTGAAATTAATTAAACTTCGTGAACCGACATCACAAATAAACATTAAAGTTAGTGGTTTAAGTAGAAATAAAACGTACAAGCACCAGTTTAATGATAGAGTTTATAGTAATATAAAGTGGTTTTTTGCTTGTGTATTTTTAATATAGAACACAACCTTAAACATCCTATCCGCCACCACTGGCTCTAACTGCAAGTGGTCGGCCGGCTATTTTGCTTTTTCCAAACTACCTGTTTCGTCTAACCTGAGATGCATTCTTGTAAATGTTTTCGGACATTGTATTCGTCTATTAGGAACACGTTCTGCATATAGAAGTCCCGCTTCTCGCGCATTTCCGTTTGCTAAACCGTACATAAAATGCATTTGAGCCATTTCTTCATTGGTAAACTCAGCCATTGTGAAAAGTAAACTTAATCAAACTAACTTACACTAACCCAAACAAACCAAACTGAGGTATGTAATGTAGTATTCCCTTATTATGTTTAACAAATATCATTAAGAAATCGTTTGGCATCAATTAATAAAATCAAAAAAAAAAAAATAAAAAAATATAAATTTATTTTAGTGAAGAATATTGAAATACACAATTAGAAAATTCAGAAATTTATACATAATTTGTAACCATATAACACACAAGTTTTTGTCAAATTATCTAATGAATTAACCTTTCTCGTTGGTTTACCTTTTACGTGTTTAAATATTACTATCCGACTTTTTGAAATTCTTTCTTTGTAAACAACAATAATGGTTATACAAGAATTTGCATGAAACTAATCATTCAATCTATAAAAATTGTATTTAAATATATTTCTTTTTTTTTTAGTTGGTACATATTCCATTTAATGGGACATTTTTCACGCATTGCACTTTGCAACTTTTTGGATTAGCATATAATGCCAACGAAATACTCCTTGAAGTAAGTATTAATAATCTCAGCGTCTAATACCGGGTGCCCCAAGGTATTTTGACTCATTTTGTCTCTTTATTACTTGAAAATGAAGTGATGCATTTTTAGCCAGTTGTCTTTATTTTGATAAAAATATTATGCAGTAATGTTTGAACTATGCTGCCATACAGGGTGTAGCAAAAATGTAATATGCCAACATCCAGATAGAGCACGGTCGCCTAATATGGGAATGTTTTTTTTTTGGCGATAAGTTCGAAAATTGAAAAATAATTCTAGTAGTATTGCTTTTTACTTGCGGAGAGGTGATATTATTAAAAAGCTTATTTTTTTTTTCAAAATAACCCAAATATGGGAATTTGTATAAAAAATGCGTTTCTTGTAATTAGGGAATCATGGGAACCATGGTTGTATATTTACAATTTTAATAGATTTTATTCAGAAAAATACAAAAGTATATCCCTTTAATATGTTAATAACATATCAACATTTTAATTTGTTGCAGCACTTGTGTCTCTGTTAAAACAAACAGTTTCTTTGCTTTAGGGCCAATATCTGCATGTACTTAATATCATTTCAAGGAAACGCAACATTATTTTGCTTGAAAATAGCGTCCAGCTGTCAGTTTAACAATTTTATGTCAATATTTGTTATTTAAAATTTGGTTGCCTTACTAAAATGATTCAAATTTCATGGAAAATGAAAAGGGACATTACACGCGCATTGTGCAAAGAATGAAAAGTTTTTATTTTCTCATTTCATTACAGGGCATACAAACTTCAATAAATTGCAATTTTAGTAAGAGCAAATATTAATAATTTAATTGGTGGCAATTAAGTCGAAATAATTAAATTAAAACTAAAATATTTATTGAGGATTCCCGAAGTTTTCACATGGCGCTATTTTGTTTGGGAAAGTGACAGCGACTTTAAACTTTAAGGATTACTTACAGGTGAAAAGACCGACCCCCTTTTCTAATTAATTTTTTTTCAGCTGTTTGACACTTTTATCTGTCATTTTTCTTGCCCAAAATTTAGTTCATGTTGTCTTACAAAAGTCCCCAAATTTATATAAAAATATATGGTCCTAACTTTAGAGACGCACGGCAGTGACGGCTCGTGGGTGAAAAAATAAGTGAAGCACAAATGAAGCAAGAAAATATCGCAATAATTTTTTTTCCAGAATTTTCTTATATGTAAAGGAGGTAGAATATATTTTTACGACCTAAATTTTGTATACAAAATCAATTTCAATATCCTTCATAGCAGCAAATTTATTAATAGCATCCTCATAAATTGGATCCTAATCTCCTCCATAAATTCCTTTTGAATTCAAATATTGCCAAGAGAAGTAAGTCTTTCTTGAGATACTGTATTTCTTAAAAAAGTTTTTACACATTAGAAGCAAGAAAAACTTCTTTCTACTGAAGCACTTGTCGACGGTATTGTCAAAATAAGGGAAAACAATTTATATGCTTCGGTAAAAGCATACTTATTTTTATGAATTTTTTTCACTTGCTCTTGCAGCGATATATTCCAATTACTCTCATTGGCAAAAATAAGACCAAGCTCATTTTTAAGTCGTTGGCTTTTTGAAAATATTTCCCCATATAACTGTAACAAATTTTCAAACGGACCAGTCGGAAAATTTAGACTATATTCGGAAAATTTAGCAGAACCTGCCAAACATGAAAATGTAAGTTTTTCACAGTCTTGAAATCTTAGTGTCATTTCCATTAAAATATGGTCCAATATTTGATAAAAAAGGGTTGTAGACTAAGCCCTAATTTCTTCAGGTGAAAGCTTAGCAAGCTCACGTTTGTAATGATTTATTTCTGTAATAGAATTTGCTTTATCAAACATGGTATTAAAAAAATGTTCATTTCTTTTTTTACAGAGCGCCTCACGACAGCGTTTCATATGAGATATGCAAAAATGAATGTCAAGCGATTTTTTTTGAAGCACGTCAAATAGTATGTTCCTGATTGAAAAAATGTCATTAAACACTAATGCCAGAAACGTGAATTCAAAATCATTCCTCTCACCTAAAAATCCTTTCGCAAGGCGGATTGATTTTTCATCAGATTTGTCACACTTTGTAATCAATTCAAAGACGTCTTTTAATTTATTCCAGTCTTGAACAATCACATTTACTAACTTCGAATTTGAAGTTGTAACAACACCATAAATAAATATAACACAAAACAGTCAAGTTAACTGCAAAGGAATACACCGGTTGCAGCGAAATCCGCGAAAATAAAAGTAAACAACCACTGCAAACTGAATGACACGTGGGTGTAGTGTACTGCGCCTGCAATTCACCGAGAGTGTGGTATGGCGCTGGGCCCGACGTCATCGGATACGCGTTGTCATGGCAACATAGTAGGAAAATCGTAAACTAAACATAGCACCTCCAGCAAAGTCAAAGCGGTTTGCGCCACTGTTGTAGTTGTTATAATAAAGTTCGATTGAAAGTTGAGTGACATGCCGTCAAGTAAAATATTTATTCGAGATGTACAGTTTATTTTTTACCAATTGGTGAATGAATGAATGTAAAAACTAAAATTTTAAGAGATATATAATAAATATAGTTAGAAGTTTGCTTGTTTATTTTTCTTGGTAAAGTAGCACTTCACCTACTTCACCCGAATAGCCGCCACTAACGCACAGTATATTTAGTTAGCCAATATAAAAAAGTTTTTTTTTAAACAAAAAATTCACAAACGCAATTTTCGCTTATCTTTTATGTAGGATTTCATGGTCTCTAAAAATAGTTAAGAAGTTAAGCTAACAAATTATGGTTCTTGGGATTAGACCATGTCAAAATGGAATCACTTTCCGACGTTTCACCTTCGATTACACTAGGCATCTTCAGGGATTTTTACTTGATGGGAACACTGAATGAGCCCGGAGAGACCCAGGCCGGCTATTTATAGTCGACCTGTGTTTATCGGAGCGCGACTCGGTGTAACGATCGGTTTCCACGTTTGATGAAGACTGAAGCCCGTATCTCTATTAAAATTGTTAGGATGCTTATAAATGTCAATAGATTCTCTAATTTTGCGTTTATAGAATCCCGAAACCAGTGCAGGAACTTTGGTTTCTTTTACATTTATAACATGTCCAGTAGAATGTTGGTGTTCAGATACAGCAGATTGTACAATTTGTTTCTTTCTGATACATCGTTCACGTTTCTTAAGACTAGTCGATATGGATCGTCCAGTTTCTTCAATATAGACATCACTTGGAAAGGAATAATGTCCTTTGGCGATCGCAAACAATGTCCAATTTTCTTGTGTGTGTTGAAGATTGTACGTATGTGGGACCGGCGAAGTAACCTTGCAAACTTGTCGGTGGTTCCGTGTGTAAATGGAAGAACTACACTTTGCTATCGGTAATTTCTTATTAGTATCATTTCGTGGAGTAGGATTATTATGTTTTCTTATTTATCGTCTAATATGCTCAGTGCAATATCCATTCCCTCTTAAAGCTTGAGTCAGTTTCTCTGTTTCCGATTGTTTGGTCACAAATCGTGAGGGCTCTGTAAACCAATTAATTAATAACTGATTGCTTTTGTGCTGGATGATGATGGCAATTTGCATTTAAGTATCTGTTCGTATGCGTTGGTTTTCAATATACACAGTCTCCCAAGGAACCATCCCCTTTCCTTTGTACAAGGACATCTAGAAAGGGAATCATGATTCAATTTCCATTGTAATTTTTTTTAATATTAGCGTGTTGTTGATTCAGATGATCAAGAAACCCAGGGAGGTTTTTTGGACTATGTGGCTATATTACAAAAGTGTCGTCTACATATTTGAACCATGATTTTGATTTTAATGGAGACGACTCTAGGACTTCCTCTTCAAAACCTTCCATGAAAATATTGGCTACCACTGGTGACAGTGGCTGCTCCTGCTCCTGAGATTTGCTCGTAGAAAGTTCCTTGAAAGAGAAAATATGTTGATGTAAGACATGCTTCAATTAGATCTAAAAGTAAATTGTCACTTTTATTATGGTGAAATAAGTCTGATATTGTAGAAATTAAACTGACTAAGATATCTTTGGGATCTAATTGGATTAATTTTAGTTTTTCTACAAAATGCGTAGGGTTCTTATACATGAATGTGTTTTTCCTGTAAAGTTATTAAGAATATTTGAAAGATATTTACTAATTTTGTAAGTAAGAGATCCTATTGCACTGACGATAGGTCGAAGTGGTATTTTAGATAGTCCGAAGAACCGCGGGATCCTGGAGCTGCTTGGCCTTAGAATAGAGATACAGGCTTTAGTCTTCATTATACGTGGAAACCGATCGTTACACCGAGTCACGTTCCGATAAACACAGGTCGACTATAAATAGCCGGCCTGGGTCTCTCCGAGCTCATTCAGTGTTCCGATCTCGTGAAGTAAAGATCCCTGAAGATGCCTCGTCCAATCGAAGGCGAAACGTCGGAAAGTGATTCCGTTTTGACACGGTCTAATCTCAAGAACCATGATTTCTTGATTGACCACGGCCGTGAAAGTTTTCGTTCTATGTTAGTAATAAAGTTATTAAAGGTGCTAAATATTAGGAAAGTGACTAAGAATTCGTTAGATCATTTCTACCAATCAAATATTAAGACATTAAATGCTAACCTTGCCTTCATTTACACAGCAATGTGATTTTTTTATAAATTAATAATATATTCTGATAGAGTTCCGATGGATTATTAAGAGCGCTCTACGAGAGCAACTGGTATAATAGGAGCAGTAGATTGAGCTTCCTCATTTACTTCACGATGATGCGTTGTAAAAGACCACTCGTTATGCGTATTGGAGCTCTGGGTGCGATGGACTTAAGTGCAGCAGTTTCAGTATGTATTTTACATTGATAAGTTTTCTTAGTAAAAAAAAATGTTTGTAATATATATTAATTCACAAGAGGCATGTACATAAACGAAAGATGACCCAAACAAAACTTTCATAGCCCCCTTCGTTTTTAAGATACAGTGTAAAATTGAAAATATTGCGTACATCGATGGACGCTAGAACATTAACTACTTCTTCCTTGTTTTCCTTGTTATAGGTTTTGCATCGCGGCTTTTTGAAAGATCCGAAATCAACAACATTTCTTTTCATTCTAAGAAATGTAATATCACAGGGTTGTCTTCGTTCTGGATACCTATGTTTAAAAAGCCAACAGCTTCATAAAATACGACGAATGCAAGCATGCCTTAATAAATATAGTTCCGAAGCCCCGTTCATATCTTCGTTAGATTGTGCCAAGGAGAGCAATATGTCGTATTTTTGTTCATTAGAAAACGTTTATTTTCTAGACATTCTTTATTATAAAATTTAAAGCAAAATTGTTACGGTTATCTAATTTTACATTACGAAAATTTTCTTTTGTTTTGTTTAGGCAATCCCAGCCTACTACCAAAAACTGAGTCTATCTCTAAAAAAATGCAAATTACTGGGCGATTCGAATAGAAAAGCATATACTATTATACTGGGTGGTGCAACCAAGATGGGGTGGACGATTGTGGGCAAACGGAGAGGAATTTGAAAAAAAAAAATTGGGATATGATTGATAGTCAAGAACGCTGTGTTTTGAAATTATACCCATTATACAGGGTGGTCTGAAAAGTTCGTGGTGAACAAAACTTGTGTTTTTTTAAATGGGATACCCGATATAATATTATTCTAGTTGATTCTCCTATTCGTTGCGATCATTTTGATATAAGGTTAGTTGGGTCTAAAATTTATACCAAGGGAATGGGACGAGGTTAAAGTGGAAAAAAGGGTTATACTCCGGCCATTTTTTTAAAACAATTGAAGCAGGTATAGAAAAACCAAATATTCTATAAAATGTATTGTATCTAGGACTACAATAATCGCTTGTAAGTCGTTCAAAATTATTCACTGTTATACAGGGTGGTCAAGTTTTGCAAATTTACCTTGGATTGATTTTTTTTAAATAGAACACCCTGTATATTTTACTTTCATGTTAAAGATAACATTACTAGCTTTCAGAAAATACCATATTTGATACCTTTCTGACCAATAGTTTTTCAGTAAATTAGCTGTGAAATCAAAATTTCTTCATTTTAACACGAATTACTCTGAATTCACGTTGTTAAAATTGACAATTTAATATTAGGAGGCCATCATAAATTGAACAAAAGATTGACAGTCCTGTAAAAACAGCAAAATGTCAGAATATTGTCATCAGTAAATAAATAAATATTGTTCTTTGATGATGCGATGCCGAAATAAAAACAAGATAGTAGCTTTTGCAAGTTTATCATAGAGATTTCAAGAAACAGGAAATGTTGCTTTCAAAAAAACGTAAAGTAATTAATAAACCAGTTACCAATGAAGATAATGCTTTGACAGCTATTAATAACAGATCTTTTTTTACAAAAAAAATAAATTTAATATAAATCAACAAAAACAATGTAATTAAAACTTATAAAAGATGTTCAACTAAATCACCGTTTTGCTGAAGGCACATTTCGTCTATCCATAAATGAAAGTTTCACTTTTCTCAAAGTCAGGTCTGAAATGTTGCGAAAACTGCTTATTATTCTCAACTTCATATCTTCCACTGTGGTTGGAACCTCTTTATAAACTTCTTCTTTAACATGTCCCCATAAAAAGAAATCTAGTGGCGTTAAATCGGGTGACCTCGCAGGCCACTTAACTGGTCCACCTCGCCCAATCCAATGCTCTCCTTTCCAGTTATTGAGAAAATGTCTTACATGCCTATGGTAATGCGGGGGTGCTCCATCATGTTAGAACCATAAGGAATTTCTTAACATTAAAGGTAAGTCTTCGAGCAATACGGGCAACTCATTTCTCAAAAAATTTAAATAAACTTCTCCCGTTAAATGCTCTTCAAAGAAATATGGTCCTATAACATGAGAGCCAATTATACCTCCCCAAACATTAATTGACCATTTATTTTGATGGTCCACCTGACGAATCCAATGTGGATTTTCGGTTGAATAATAGTGCATATTATGTTTGTTAACCAAGCCGTTGCTTTTAAAAGTTGCTTCATCTGAAAACAGCACCCTCTCTACAAAACCTGGATTATCCCAAATTGTATTTAAAAACCAAATTGAAAACTCTTGTCGTTGGACGTAATCGCGATCATACAGTTCTTGGTGTAATTCAATGTGGTAAGCATGATATTTATGTTGTTTCAGAATCCGTTTAATACTAGTGCGTTCAATATCAGTAGCTCTCTCAATTACCCTGGTACTTGTGTGTGGATTTTCTTGCACTGTTAATAACACTGTCAAAGCATTATCTTCATTGGTTACTGGTTTATTAATTACTTTACGTTTCTTAAAAGCAACATTGCCTGTTTCTTGAAACCTCTCTAATAAACTTGCAAAAGCTTCAGGTCTTGGTTTTTTTTCGGCATCGGGATATCGTACCGCATAAACCCTGCTTGCTAGTAAAGGGTTTTTTTGACACTCGCCCAACATAAAAGTCATGTTTATCAACTCTGGAGTACTCAAACTCATTGTTACTTAACAATTTCTCGGCTTATCGTCAAAAAACAATGGTAATTGATGCCAATTCTCTGACACTTTTGACGTTTTTGACAAGAATGTCAATCTTTCTTTTCATTTATGATTATACCATAGCCTCCTTATATTATAGGTAGTCAATTTAAGCAACGTAAATAATACCGTTTCTGTTAGAATGAGTAAATTTTGGTTTCACGGTTAATTTACTAAAAAACTGTTGGTTAGAAAGATATCAAATAGGGTATTTTCTGAAAGCCGGCGATGTTATCTTTAATATGACGGTAAAATATATGGGGTGTTCCATTTAAAAAAATTCAATCCAAGGTAAATTTGCAAAACTTGACCACCCTGTATAACAGTGAATAATTTTGAACGACTTACAAGCGATTATTGAAATCCTAGATACAATACATTTTATAGAATATTTGGTTTTTCCATACCTGCTTCAATTGTTTTCAAAAAATGGCCGGAGTATAACCCTTTTTTCCACTTTAACCTCGTCCCATTCCCTTGGTATAAATTTTAGACCCAACAAACCTCATATCAAAATGATCGTAACGAATAGGAGAATCAACTAAAATAATAATATACCGGGTGTCCCATTTAAAAAAACACAAGTTTGGTTCACCACGAACTTTTCAGACCACCCTGTATAATGGGTATAATTTTAAAACAGAGCGTTCTTGACTATCAATCATATCCCAAAAATGTTTTTTCAAATTTCTCTCCGTTTGCCCACAATCGTCCACCCCATCTTGGTTGCACCACCCTGTATATTTTTGAGAAGCTTATTGTGAACTGAATAATATACAATAAAAATGTGTTCCTAAATAATTATGTACGGAACTAAATTGGTTGACACTTCACTATTCCTAATAAAAGAAAATAATGAGGGAAGTTCCGGGCAATTGAAATTTACTGTTTTTTTTGCATTGCGAAAAAGTCAAAACTTCCATTAGTTTTTTAAGTTTAATTGGTTTTGCGTATTCAGTGTATCAAATATATTCCAACAGTATAATTTTGTTTTCAGAGAGCAAAGCTTGCCTACACCTGCCTCTCAGTTCTGCAAGTTACAACAAATCAGGAATAGACACTTGTTGACTGCACTGCCGTTAAATTAACGAAGTTGCAACAAACCAATGATATTTGTAAATTAGAAGTTTAAAATAGACGTTACGCATTACAAGGATAGTTTTATTTTATACATTAAACCGATGCTTTGTCGTTTTTCTTTACTTTCCTTGTAGTAGGGAAGTATTGTAATCACGAAAAAAGCCGAGATTTTTGCGTTTTTTTTCATTTGCGTCGGTCTGTCCGTCGGTCCGTCTGTACTTATGCGATTGATCTCAAATTTTAGTAAAAAATTAAGGCACTGGAACCTGTGATGGAAGATAAATCAAAATATTAGAGTTCTAACCACACTATGCCACAACTTGTTACGTTCTGGATACGCGTTTCGCTAACCAATCCTTATCCCTTATCCTAACGGAGACTATTTATAGGTAAACCACATTTACCACACACTTGGTTACACCCGACTGCACCGTTGTCAAGTAAGCAATAGAGTAGACTATAAGAAATAGGCATCCGTCTTTATTTAGTGCTTTCTTACCACATTTAACTATTTATATACTATTCCTATTTGGTGATTGTTTTCCAAAGCACGTTGGGCAACGCTTGACTTTTCAGTTCATCCGTATCTTAAATAAGCCATGTGTTCTTTAAAATGAATGTTTATGGAACGTTTAGTTTGCCCAACATATTTTAGATCGCAGTCATTACAGATAATTTCATAGATGCCACTCCTCTCGTTTAAGTCGACTTTGTCTTTAGGGTTTCCAAGGAGATTTTTCAAGCTGTTCTCCGTTTTGTAGGCTATTCTAAAACCTACGTTTTTAAATACTTCTTCTAGTCCTCTTGTATATCTGGGATCATATGGGATTACTATGAACTTATTGGGAGCTTCATGTGCTTGGAGAGTAATGGCATCTTTTAACATTTTCTTATGCTTGTGTTTATTTACTAATTTATGTGCAAAATTATCATTATATCCATTACTTTTAGCTATATTTTTAATCCGATTCATTTTATTGTTAAAACATTGTTTACTTAATGAAAAATTGACTAACCTCTGAGTTAAGAAATGAAATGCGTCCATTTTGTGTTGACGGCAATAAAATGAGGCGGATGTTGTATACCTATCAGTATTAGTAAATTTCCTATAAATGTCAAATTGTAATTTATCGTTATTTCTAATAACTAACGTGTCGAGAAAAGGTAATTGCCCATTATTCTCCTTTTTCTACGTAAAATTAATGGAAGGATATTTACTGTTTAATGTTTCTAAGAAAGTGTCCAAATTTCCGTTTTACTATCAAAAAGGGCAAATGTATCGTCTATGTATCTATACCACAACCTTGGGAAATACTTGAGTTCTTTTTTGAATTAAAATAAAGGTTTTAATTTTGCAGAGCCTTCAGTAAAAAATAGTTGACCAATAATTATAGCCAATATCGAAAGTTCCATTCAATACGTGTAAGAGTCAAGTAAGTGATTCATTAGAGAGGCTTGCAGAAATCAAATCTCAGAAAACGTTGTTAACAATTCAAAATATGTTTCTCGTAAAAATACTGAAGTAATCCAGGAACTGAAGAAAAAAGGACGTTTGTATTTAAAAGCTGACAAAGGAAATAAGGTTGATATACTAGACAAAACAGAGTATTTTAAAACAGTAGACAATTTGATCCAAACTGATTCTTACGATTTAATTGAGAAAAACCCGTTATCAAAAATGATAAAAAAAGTAAAAAGTACTTTAAAACACATTTCTCTAAACTGTATTGCCTTCTCAAAATCCATAAATCTGGGAAGTCCATGAGACCTTTTGTTTCAGCTGTTGAATCACCAACGTACAATATTTCAAACTGGTTAATTACTAAGGTTACTAACTTAAAGTTAGAATTCTTAGATAAAATTAAGATGCTCACTTAAAAGAAGGTGAAATTTTAATATCTTATGATGTAAGCTCATTGTTGTACACATACAACTAGCTGTAGAGTAACTAAAGAAACTACTTGAATTCAATAATTTGAGGAAAGAAATTATTGATGAATGTTTGCTTCTCACAAAATTATGTATGAATCAAAATTTTTTTCAGTTCAACAATAAATATTATAAATAACTTGAGGGAACTGCGATGGGCAATTGCTTATCTCCGATCCTTACAAATTTGTTTATGGGTAGATTAGAAACCCAATTCAAAAAATAACTCAAGTATTTCCCAAGGGTGTGGTATAGATTCGTAGACGATATATTTACTATTTTTGATACTAAAATAGAAAATTTGGACACTTTCTTAAAAACATTAAACAGTAAATATCATTCCATTAATTTTACGTACGAAAGGGAGAACAATGGGCAATTAACTTTTCTCACCACGTTAGTTAATAGAAATAACGATAAACTAGAATTTGATATTTATAGGAAATTTACTAATAATGATAGGTCTATAACATACGACTCATTTCATTGCCGTCAACACAAAATGGCAGCATTTAATTTCTTAACTCACAGGTTAGTCAATTTTCCATTAAGAAAAGAACGTTTTAACAATGAAATAAATCGGATTGAAAATAAAAAAAGTTGACAATCTATTAATAAAATTCTAAAAATCCCTACTAAATATGGAAATTAAAATCACAATTCATAGTCTTAAAAAAATTCTTTTTGAGTTTGAACTGAAAAAAATTATAAGTGACTCGTGGTCGTTTATCTGCAGAATTATTTGATCATTTTTGTAGTTCATGAAATAACCATTATAACAAATTATTTTTGTCTATCCAGAACACAAATATAAAAAAAATATATTATCTATAATAATCTAATTTATGTAATAGCCAAACAACATTTGAATGTGGGACACATGCACAGTGTTTTTTATAATTACACCAATTTAGTTTTGCCTTTAGAGGTCAAAAGAATATTTTGTGCTGGTCCCAAGTTCTCAATTCCTGTTGGCTCTAACTTACCTATTCCAATCTTAATAATAGACCTTGAGTATTCTATTAATAGTCAACCAATTCAAGAAGAAGAAAATAATGAACTACGAGCTATAGTTGCATTAATATTACAACAAATATACAAATTCTTTAAAGAACGTAAATATTTTCTAAAAGATCACCCGGAATTACTATTAATACGTTGTGATAAGGGGAATCCTACTGCGCTAATGCTACGTGAGGATTACATTTCTGCAACAGAAAACTTATTAAAGAAGGAACAAGTCTATAAAAGACTTGCTTTTAATCCAACTTTAAGATATCAATCAAAGGCCAATGAAATAGCAAAACATTTTCAAACTTTAAAAGTAATAGATAAAACTCACTCAAAAAAATTAAAAACTTTCAATAGCATTCCACCTAAACTGTATTGCTTGAGAAAACTCATAAACTAAATTTACGTCTAAGACCTGTTGTTAACTGCAACATCCATTCATTCATTCATCCAACATTCCCCTTCCTATAATTTAGCTGTGCTTTGACATAAAATTTTAGACCCCATAACTTCCACTTTCCAATATAACCTAAAAAGTTCTTTTGAATATGCAAATTTCTTTAATAGTGTTCATCTGCCAAAAAGTATGTTTTAATCCCTTTGGACGTGGTGTCTTTGTTCACAAACATACCAAAGCAATTAGTATTGGGTATTTTTAAAGAAAGATTTATTTATTAGTTATTTTTCTTTTAATGGTGACATCTATCAATAACTTGACGGGACTGCTATGGGCAATCCTGCTAGTCCCATACTAACCAACTTAGTAATGAATCAGCTTATTTCTGATACCGAAAATCTGCTTCCGTTTAAGTTAAAATTCACTAACTTGTACGTAGACGACACCACTATAGCTTGTCCTAAAGATCAAACTCAAAATCTCTCTTTTTCCAATCAATACCATCGTAAACTAAAATTCGCCATTGAAACTAAGGTGGATCGAAAAATAGCTATGAACACGGTGTCGATGACAAAGTATCGATATTCGATACTAAAAATGCATCGATTGAGAGGTATCGATACTTGCGTAGTACCGATGCAAAAGTATAGATCCTGCCTGTATCGATACTGCAATACTTTCTTATGTAGATAGTTAGGTTAGATTTAAAAATCAGGTGCTGAACTTATTTACAATCTTAATGTCGAATAAAGAAATTTTATTATCTCTTTATTTAACAAATACAATATAAATTTGTCTTAAAAAACGTAAAATTAAGGAAAGAAAGAAAAGAAATGTTACCATAAACTATCTTTCTATAAACAAAACAAATTAAAATTGGAATAAAGAAAAAATATGTTAAATATTAAGTATTACTAATTATAGGAAAAACATATTTATAGAAAAAAATTATTAAAACCATTCATCTTCTTGACAGCCCCCAAGAAATAATAATTTTCTCTAGAAGATGCTCAGAAAGTCGTGTGTAACAGTACCGCCTGCTTTTGAAAAGAGCCTTTCGGAAGGTACGGATGTGTCTATAATACAAAAATGTGCAGTAGCTACTCTATACAAAGAGGGAAAACATTTTTTAGTTCTTCCGAATAAGTCATTGGATCCGATTTTAGAGGTAACACTGGGTTCGATAAATAAACTGAGAGCTCGTCGTTGATTGATGACGCCAATTCTTGTTTTTTCTTATATGGAACACTCAGTATCAACTAGACTTAAGGAACATGAACAATGTAATAAAAAGAAACAAATTGTTCAATCTGCTGTAGCTGAACACCAGCATACCACTGGCCATATTCTAAATGTAAAGGAAACCAATGTTTTAGCATCTGTTCCAGGATTTCATAAACGAAAAATTAAAGAATCTATTGAAATATTTAAACATACAAAAAATTTCAATAGAGATACGGGTTACGGTCTACATCAGACGTGGAAACCGATCTTAACACAGGGGTCACGATTCGGCGAGCACAAGTCATGTATAAAAGCCCGCCTGAATCTCTTCGAGATCATTCAGTGATCAGATCTCGTAGAGTAAAAATCCCTGAAGATGCCTCGTGCAATCGAAGGCGAACCGTCGGATAATAATTCCAATGATTTCATACTGGTGAAGTTAAATAAAAGCGTTTAAAAAATAACTAAGAGTTTTTTTTAATTCTATAAACCATCCTAACAGACTAAATAAATCCAGATCAATTTTCCCTACCCTGTGTTCGACAATCTTCGGCAAACTATTCATATAATATATGTAATGCAAATGCCGCATACTAGGCATCTGATATCCCAACATAATTCGTATCCATTATCTATTCTGTTTTAGACTTGAATCTTATGACATCAGTTCTAGTCCCATTTTCCCTAATTTCTTCAAAAACAGTCTGGGCCCGCTTCCTCTTTCGTCTCGTGCCCATTAAATAAAATATATGTGGGACCCACATCTGCAACTGTTACCGTGTTTGTTTTCCCAAAAAACCAGGTCACGTGGCTTAGCGTTGTCGCGAAAGTTATTTATGTGTCTGTTAGGATAATTTATAAGCCTAACAATTTAGGGGATAAATAAAAGTGACAGGGGCACAGCGTGTGCTAAAAACTACTAGACTGCCCAGATAAGTGATAAGTTTAGCAGTTTTTAAAATATATTTTAATATTCATTATGAAAAACTAAACCAGGTAAAAAACAGTTGCTTTCTTAAGAGTCTGTAGTGTTTTGTCATAAATCTTCTATATGGTTACGACATTTCAAACAAAGGAACACGTACCAAGCTTATGGAAATCTGGTTTCAGTGAAATTCTATAAATATTTACCACCGCAAAGGGGAAGTATTATTATCATGAAAAAATCACCCTCTAAGATTTTTTCAGATCTTTAAAACTACTTACCCGATTTAAATTTTGACCAAAAATTAAGCACCCTATGGTAATGATTTTCTAATTTTTCACAAAAATCAAATATTATGTACGATTCAACTTAACGTGTTCAGGCAACGTATTATATAGTCTAGCAGCACAATAGGAGAAGGATCGCTAAAGCGTCGCTGTGTTGTATCTGAGAATAGCATACAAATTACTGTACTTTGTAGCTACATTATGAACATCTGAACCTTTGACTAAATTTTCAAAAAGATAACGGGAAGACTCAGATACCAGGGTTTTTGAATACTAAGGAATCCATATGCAGTTTAAAACGACTTTCCATGTTTAACCATTTTGATAACATTGCAAGACATGGTCAAACTTTCTCAATCCATAACAAAACCTTATACAGGAATTCTCGAGTATTTGAAGACTATTTTACTCTTTTAAGTAAAAGCTGGCCAGTAAAGAATGTGAGCATTCCCGATAGGAACGAACTATTACACAGCTGCACTCGTCGTGCCTCTGCACTAAGAAAATCTTAAAATAAATATAGCGTTTTTAGTTTATAATATGAAATCTGCAACAAATGAGATACGTGAGCATCAAAGCACATATCATCATTCATATGTACTCCGAGTTTCTTGCAGGCTCGGGAGTAATTGAAAATATTATTATCTAACTCCAAAACAAACTGTGCATCATTACAGATTAATTCACTGTCCTTGCCAAAAATAAAAACCATTGTTTTCTTATTATTAAGCGATAGTTTATGAGCCTCTGATATTCTTGCTATACTTGCAAGATCCCTGTTAATAAAAGTGGCTAGGCGACTTTTATATGAAAATAAATGGAAAAGGTGCATGTCATCAGCGTATTGATGAGATTGACTATAAGATAGAAAGTTACAAAAATCTGCTGTATATACAGAGAATAATAAAGGCCCCTGCGGTACTCCTTTTTTGACTGATAAAAAGGGCGATGCGTCCTTACCTAATGTAACTCTTTACTGTCTGTAACCCTGGATTTTCTTAAAACCAAGGTACAAGATTGCTACGCTCTTATTAAATAATAATTATTATTACTGTTTTATTTTAAATTATTTCAATTGCAAAAAGGTATCAAGATTACAGCTCGTGGTCAACAGAGCGTGCAATGTAGATGCCCTAGCTCAATTAACCCGGAGAGTAGGGCGTGGGAAAACTTAAGAAATCTTAAAGAAAGAAAAAGAGAGAAAGAAAAAAAAATGAGCGCCACCAATTTATTACGACTTAAATTGGAAAGCCCCTTGATCTTCGCGGCACTTGCTTCCTCTTGATGCTTTAAAAGAAATTTTAATAAAATCTAAAAAGTTATTCCGACAGACAAAAACAGTGAGCTAAATAAAACACACAAATAAAGTAAAAAAAATCTATTTATCCGTTACGGTACAAAAGAAAAATATAAAAAATAAGTGTGTTATCAGTTACGGTATAAAAGAAAAATGTAAACAATAAGTGTCACCAAATCCAGCAGCACCTGGAAGTTCTGAAGCGCTCCTACTTCAAACTAGGCCCGTGACATGGGATTAGTCCCGAGTCTTGAAGTTAAGTCCGTGACTTGAAATTATGTCTGTGACTTGCATTTGCAATTAGCCCCTGACTTGAAATTAGGACTGTGACTTACAGTTTGAACCCTATCCAATAGGGTCACTCAGTTCTAGTCAGAAAGTGGTTTCACGTGCCAAGTATAAGGGCATGGAAAATGGCGGTCTGGTCCAATCTTCAGGTAAAATCCTCTCTTAGAGAGATTTTCTAGCACGAAAAATAACACTCACAGTGCAAACTATAATGTGCTCGAAAAACTATTGCGGTGTTGAGGAAAAATCCCGCTAACGGATTTCCAAGATTTTCCTGGATTATTTCCTCAGACTCGCGCTGAAAACCTGTGGGTTATCTGCAGGTGACCAGAAAAGTGAAAAATGTGTTCCCCCAGCTTCCTTTCCATCTAGAACATTGGTTAACTAAGGTAGCGGAATACCATTGGCTAGAATATGTGAGGTGCTAACAACCTTGCCAAAAGAGCACATAGTCGGAATAAAACAAGGATATGATTAACATGTTAGACAAGGAAAACGACTGGTTGAGAAAGATACAGGAAATAATGCAGGAATACACTTGGCAACAGCGAAAAAGATGCCTGCGCTATTGATATGAGGAAGTACTGGATGGGGGGTTTCGAGAACAAGTTAATATGGAAGTCTTAGCCGAATAGATCCGAAAAGTTCCGAGACGACGCAATAATAACATTGACAGAAACAACTAACCTGAAATTTAAAAGCAACGCCTAGGCGAAATGGAAACGTAAATAAGCAAATAATATTTAATTAATTACTCTAGTACTAATGGAAAAGGGCCACTCAGAAAAGTCAAATATTAGTCCGGAGTAGAGTACCAAAGTATAAACTCATTATTTAACCATAAAATAGGAATTTATTCACACAATTATTAACTATTTATTTTAGGAAATGCATCAGACGCGGACGTAATGAAATTTCAGTTTATAATAGGTTCCAAGTAATTATGCAACTATGGACAAAACAAAAATCGATCTGAATTTCGGAACATCAAACATTGATAGAAATTATAAGAAGGCTGTAGTTTATATAGTCTCAGGAAAAAAAAAAGGTAAGAATATTAATATTGAATCTAGAAATACCTTTGGTTTATTTATGCCTATCTTAAATGAAAATACCTTTATATATTACATATTCACAGCAAAAGGGAACACGAATAATAAAATGTAGATTTAAGAGAAAGTATGAAGTGGTCTATATATAGTATCTATAGTCTAAAAATAATCCTATGTATATCTGAAAAGAAATATTTATCAAGGCAACCTTTTTTTTTAATACAAGTATTTACAGTTCAATATTAATACATAATATCGACTTTATATCAAAGAATTTATTGGGGTACTAATGATTTGGTTTTTTTTACAGGGACAGAAGAGTTATACAAAATATACGCTCGAATCTTAAAATGCAGCATATCTAGACAAGGAAAACGAAAATCCCAAGACTTGTATAAAGGACTCGAAAACGGGTTTTCAAAATTAATAAAATTTAATTTATATCTACTCTGTAAAATATATGGGAAATAAATAGTTTGTCTAAAATGCTATTTCAAATTTTTCTTATACAGTATATAATTATTAAATTCGAACGCTAAACTTGTAGCATTTAATGAAAATAATTCCTTTATAACTTTAGTTCAGATATAGGTACAAAATTAACTACTTATCGAGAGGTGACACTGTGTGTACCGAAATTTGCTGCAAAAAGTGTTGAATTTATATTTCGCTTAAATATGAACAATGTAACCGCTTCTAATAACAAAACTACTAAAATCTAAGTAAATCAAACCAACAAGGCGTACATATTAATCACTAAACTTAATACTAAAGTAGTAGATTATAATATTAAATTAATCATACAATGAAATGCACTTATAACAAAATTAAACTGTTACAACGCTCAAATAAATGCGCATAAATTTAACGGCCGTGCCGTCTAGACCAAAGAACCTTAACTTTTTGATAAGAGTAGCATGACTGAGATAGTTAACTCTGGCTTTCAAAAAAAAGCAAATTTCAAAACGAAATTAGGCCCAAATGACAAGAAAATGACGAATGTTAGATAAAAATTAGCAAAAGAAATCTTATCAAGTAAATAGCACTAACTGTGCCGAGGTAAAAGCTTACTTTGATGATTCACGCAAAAGCCGGAATTGCCGCTCAAGGAATCGAACGAAGGAACCGGCCCCTCCACACTATGCGGACAAATGGACGAATAAACGAATGAATGAATAGTGAACAGGTTTGACTCTATTCACACAAATATTTCTAAGTGATCTTATGTAGGTCCACACTTCTAGATATTTTAGCATTGCTTCAATGAGAGCCCACGCTTCTTCTGCTCCATATAACAAGTAATATGTCAGGTTGTCCCTGTGGACCCTGGGTGCGTGTATTAGGCGTGTGCGTCACCTTAGGAGTCTAGTCCTACACACTTATTTTCGATCCTATTTTATTATTATCATAACCCTGACGGCTATTTTTGATTAACAAACGTGCTCTAGTGCGATACATCAGGTTACGAATATATATGCTATATATTTATCTGTGAAAATCTCATTCAAAAAAATTTGCTTTTTAAAACTTAGTTGACTGACGTTTTTTTGGACAGCTGCAAAAATAAATTACGACAGAAAAATTTTCAAACTGGTCTCTTGGGGCAAAAATACAGTCAAACTAGTGGCCCTATTTGTAATATTTTCCTAAATACGTTCTCCGAAGATTTGAAAAACACAGTTTTCTGAAAAAAAAAACACAACATCGCCACATAAAAATCGTAGTAACAAACAGTCACGATTTATGTATAGAATTGTTAACATTTGTTAAAAATTCTTTACATAAAATGCGGCTACATATATTGTACAGTAATTTTGTAAATTAAAAAATATGGGCATGTAATTAAAAAATATATTATCATAAAATATTTAAAAATCTGATTTAAAGCAAAGCAACTGCTCAAAAGTAACAGATAAATTCAAAAACTAATAATTTTATTTTTAGAACGAAACATTTTTTTTGATGGCTCTTAAAATTGTGAGACTAAAAGTTACAAGGAGCAATAAAACCTGTATTTAAAATTTTGAGAAGTTCAAAAGGTAAAAGAAAAAACAGACTTCTTGAGAGGTCTCAAAATATTTTTTTTAAATTAAACCTTTAAAAGCTACATGGAACTGTAAAAACCATATTTAAAAGATAAGGAAAACGAAAACATTTTTTGACGACTGTCAAAATATTTTATTTTAATAAATTGCGCCTCAGGAACCTACATGGAACTATGAAAAACGTTTTTAATTATTTTAAGTAGTTTAGATGTTGTGGGGAAATCGTTTTTTTACAACTCAGAACGTTTTTTGAAATAAATAACGCTTTTAAAAGTTACATGGAACTGTAAAAGCCGTATTCAAATATGTCAGATAGAACAGTCAAGGGAAAAACTTTTATATTGAAAGCTGTCAAAATATCTTTTTCAAATCAATTGCGCCTTTAAAAGTTACATGGAATCGTATAATCCACATGAAAAATTTTTAATAAGTTTAAAATTTACGAAAAAACGACCATTTTTTGACAAATGTCGAATTTTCTTTTTATTAAATTACATTATAAAAAACTAGAGAAAACTGTGAAAACCGTTTTTAAAAAGTTTAAAAGTCCCGGAGAAATTTTTTATAAAAACTGTCAAATTATTTTTAAAAATTACACTACTGAAAGTTACATGGATCTGTGAAAACGATATTTAAACATTTTAAGCAGTTCAAAAGCCATAAGGAGAATATCAATTTTTTTAAAGCTCTCAAAATATTAAAAAAAACGCCACTAATAGTTACTCAAATCTGTGAAAACCGTATATAAAAATTTAAAGGAATCACTAGGTGAACGCATTTTTTAATAGCTATTAAAATATCTTTTGTAATAAATTACACCCGTCAAAGTTACGAAAAATATTTTATTTGTTATCGAAAACTCCGATAATTAAATCCTAGTTTAGGTAAAGAAAAAAAAATTAAAAAATTCGTGCCTGCAAAAACTAAATTTTCTAAATTTATTATCCAAATCTCTTCAATTCATATTACATACCGAAATAATTCACTATGAAAAAAATTACAGCTTTTAAACTAGAATTTCTAAAGGAAAAAGATGTCCTACTGCCCCTGTATAACAATATATACTATACTTCTGTACTGAAAACTTGTGACGGGGAAAAAAATTCAATCAATCAAACAATCAAACTCTACCTATTTCCTATAATGTATAACTCTAATCTTTAAATCTTAAAAAAAATACCAGTAAAGAAAAGAAAATTGAAAAAATCGCAGCTGCGAAAGCAAAATACTTTAATTAATGTCTTATACCGAAAGTTTCACTAAGAAAAAAACACAATTTCTAAAAAAATGTCCTACCTACTGACCCTGTACAAAATAACATAAACTTTACTACTTTTCCGAACAGTATAATACTAAACTTCATTACATTTCCTATGCTAAATATATACCAGCATAAAAAAATTAGAAACTGTATGCCCGTATCCTAAAAAACCCGACAAAATACATAAACATACTAGACTATATGCTAAAAAATGCATCTATCCCGTATCCAATTAGATGCAAGTATTTCACTGCTCTAACTGACCCTAAAACGGTAATCGAATAGCACGTTTTTTAAACGAATATCTATGTAATGCATGCAATCGAGAATGACAGCTAATTTTCTTAGAGATATTTTATAAAATAGTATTATCCTTCAAATTGTAGCTACTTACTTAAAAATATTCAAATCTTATGCTGCCAATTTTAAAAATACCGAAGAAATCCATTTTGAGTCTCTAAAATTAAATAATGTTTACTTAAATATTTATTCAATTACCTTCTGACAGCGACGAAAGTCAAGGATCAATGGATGTTTTGAAATTTTTGGATCATTCAGAGAAACCTAGAAATTGTGCCCTGCACTTTTTCCTTTAAATCGAATTTTCACCTATTTCCCCAGTAGCTTGAAGAAAATATTATAGAGATTTTTGTAGTCAAATAAACGCTCTATACTTCTGTCAGGAAATAATTCCGATTACTGTTTACAGTGAGCCCCACATTGAGGTTAAATTTAGACCTAAAAATTTCAACTTTGAAAAATCGCAGTAGTTTAACCGTGTAAGCTGAAATTTAAAAATTTGGTCACAATCTACCTACGAGTATCTAGTTTCGTAAAAAAAATACCCCAGGCCCTAGGTGTATTAGCTTTCTTGTAATACAGGGTAATGTGGAAAAATGTACCAATTTTTGGGAAACAAACAAATTTTATCTATTAATTGCACCCCCTGTACATACTCAGAACTCTTCACAGATGTACCATTTTGGGTATATTTTTGAGCACTTTCCGATGCCGTAATCAGATTTCCGACAGAACGCCTGCTTTTTTCTATAAAAAACAAAAATATCAGTTTTTTGTTAACTATGTCTACTTTCTGATCATTTTTCCGACAGAGATGCATTTAGGTAGTTGTTCTTCTCTATATTTCCAATGAAAACTCTCTCTCAAAATTTCGCTAGGACGCACACAGTTCAAGATATAAGGTCCCAAAATACCTATATATAATATATAATAATAAATTTTTGGTCGAATTTGCGGTACCTCTCCGGTACCAAATGTGGTACAGAGAAATCTGAAAATGAATCGTGCAGATGTACGTCTCCTCTAAAAGCACATGTCAAATTCATCGCCCTATCTTTAATAGTTTCCGAAATATACCCACCGAAAATTTCATTTCCCATTTCAGAAAACCGGTTTTCTGAGATGACACGACCCACAACAGGTTTTCGAGCACGAGTGTGAGAGTCATAGCAACAAATGGGCTTCGCGGCCGTTTGTTAACAACACAGGGATGACATAAAAAAATGAGTGACGTGAATAGTTGGAAACACAAAACGCACTTCTAGCATAAGAGGCTAAGAGCATTTTAATCAAATCTAGAAAAAAGAAATGTCAAAATGGTGAAACCAACACCGCGTGCGTAACACTGAAGAAAGCGAAAACTCATAGAAACATTTTTCGTAGAAACTAATCGGGGTGTATTTAGTAAGCCTATCGTAGATATTCTAAATATTTATTAGACGCTTACCAGTTACCCGGGGGGGTATATTTCAAACATCTCAGCACGTACTGTAGAAGATTTAGAAGAAATAGTTAATTGACACTTGAGGCGTGTAAATGCAAAACTCGCCTTATCCATCTGAAGCAAATTTGAGAAAACTAAAAAACTTTTAACGAATATATTTTGCAAAAGAAGAGGTGAAAAAATTAATAAGGGTATTTAGTATGTTAAGAGAAATATAAAAATAAGATTTTTTGGAACGGGTTTTACTTAATTTAACAGAAAAAGTACATTTTTGTTAGGATAAGGCAAGTTTTGCTACAAGAGTAATGGATAAGTCAAGTTTTGCTACACGAAAAATACTAAGGTTCCTTTTAAAATAATTTTTAACGATTTTATAATAAGGTTTTTGTTTTTATTTATAGAAACATTTTTAAATAAACAAAGCAAACAAATTTGAACAATTTAAACTCTAAGTTCATTGTCATCTTTTTGTGGAGGTTCACAGAAGTCATCAAGTTCCATTTCAGATGGATGTTGGATAACCTCTTGATGTAAATTAACATCAGCATCACCAACTATTGGTATAAAAAAAGATAGATCTGCCCTTTCCATCCAGTCTTGACCAAAATGTTTCTTCAAGAGGTCCCTTACATTTTCAACATTCTTTGGGTTTACAGGGACTCTCATTTCTATTTGACTTGGAACGAGAATATGAAGGGTTTTTATCTTTTTTTATTACCGACCTCGATGCTCCAGTGTCCGAGTTATAAAAAATCTCCCCTGGAACGGTTACTGCATTCTTCTGACCTATTGTCAAAATAAACCTTTTTGCTTGAGAGAATTTGAAATGCCACGACTGGACAGGTTTTAAAAATTCGACTCCAGTCTTTTACTTCACAATCTTTGCCAACTTGAACTCAATAACAGTTCCATGTTTTTTGAAAATGTTTCTATAAAATTGATTATCAATGATAGTAGCTTCCTAAAAAAAAAATAGAAAAATATTATAAACGTTCTCAGCACATCTCGAAAATAAATTCAAAATAGGCTTAAAATTCTCTAAAACTTCCCTCGTATCACCATCTCTCTAGATTTAGTAAGAGCCGAGATCGAATTATGAAACCAGGGACACATTGTATGCATTTAGCTTCCTTTCGGGTTTTATTTTTTTATAATTTAAAAAATACATTACTTAATAATACTGCTTACATAAAAATACACATAATTTAAAATTTAACGTATAACTATCTCTAAATTATAAAAGAATCCCCACTTGTTTTTCACGCTTTTTTTATCTCTCTTTTCCATGAAGTTTTATCTGCCAGTTTCTGTCTTCCTTTACCTTTTTTTGCGGGTAGAATAATGTCAGCCATGTTCTAGATCAGCCATGTCAAACATGCGGCCCAGTGAGCATTTTTTTGCAGCCCAAATCAGTTTTGAAAACCACCAGATAATGCGGCCCGCGAACAAGTTCCAACAAACCGTGTTTGAAAGCGCGCGCCGCTGCAACAACGATTGGTATAATAAAATGTACAATTGTACATAGCGCCATCTATGTTAAGGAGGTTGAACTACACACATTCAACCTAAAACCTAAAGCCAAACGTTATCTGGCTTGTTTCATGAAATTCTATCGCGCAAAAACACAGATGACGCTATCTGAATATTCTGGAAAGAACTCGAGAAATCGCAATCCGTATATAAGCCGTGTTCGATTGAGTTCAATCGTTAAGTGTTTAGTCAGTTATAAGTCATTTGCGATAGAGTTTCGAATTGAGTTGCGCACTTTTTGTTACAACACTTAACAGTACTTATTATAATTTATTTCGGATACAGTTTTTAACACGTCTCTTTCAAAACCAAGTGGAAGTAAGAGGAAACTTGTAGATGAGCATCGTATCTTTCAAGAAAAGTGGGAATTAGAGTTTTTTTGTTGTGAAATGAAAGATAAAATTATTTGTTTGATTTGTAGTAGTACAGTCGATGTCCCAAAATTATATAATATAAAACGTCACTGTGATATTCATAAAACTATGTTTGACAAGTATACAGGCATGGTCAGAAACGAAAAGTTAAATAAGGTAAAATCACGGTTGAAAGATCAGCAAGTTATGTTTACACGTCCAAAGCAAGAAAATGAAGCTGTCCTTCAAGCGAGCTACGTACTGTCAGAGTTGATCGAGAAACACTCAAAACCATTTGTTGAAGGTGAATTTATAAAAGAGCGCCTTGTAAAGGCCGCGGAAATTGTAAGTCCCAGGAGCGTGAAGGCATTTCAAAATATATGCTTGTCCCGGAATACTGTCGCTGAAAGAGTTACTGAGTTGGCTGCCAATATAAGTGATCGGATAAAAACAAAATCAGACTCTTTCATTGCATTTTCTATTGCCTGTGGCGAAAGTACGGATGTGTGTCGTGTGGCGCAACTCGCTGTTTTTCTTCGTGCGGTTGATACAGATATCAATGTGTATAAAGAATTACTGGACTTAGTACCATTGCATGATACAACAACTGGGAAGGATATTTTCAATGCTGTTTATGGACTTCTGCAAAAGTACAATTTAGATTTGTCAAAACTGTGTTCCAAGAGACGGAGCTCCTTCAATGACTGGAGTAAAAAATGGCTTCGTTAAAATATTACAGACAAAGATCAGAGAAACGGGCAGTGGCAAACCAGATTTTCATCATATTCATCGTATAATCCACCAAGAAGTTTTATGCTCAAAAGTGATCAAGTTGGAAAGTGTTTTAAAGTCAGTGAAAAAAATTATAAACTTCATAAGGTCACGAGGCCTTAATCAGCGACAGTTTTCTGCATTTTTACGTGATTTAGAAAGTGAGTACACGGGTTTACCATATTATGCAGAGGTGCGATGAGTTTCGTGTTCTATGGTACTCGACCTGTTTTGGAAACTCAAAGAAGAAATACGCGTTTTCATGGAAACAAAAGGAGAAGATGTCAGATTATTATGCGATGTACCTTTTTTACAAGATCTTTCATTTATGGTAGATATCACAAAACACTTGTCAGACTTGAATACGAAATTGCAAGGACCACGTCAAGTTATTACAGATGTGCATGATCATGTGAAAGCTTTTAAGTGTAAGATGACGTTGTAGGAAAAACAGTTAGCAGATGATAATCTGTCACATTTTCTGACTTGTAAGGCATATCAGGAAAGCACAAGTGTCCCAGTATCATATAAAATATATTCAGATAAAATGAGAAGCCATCTGGCAAAATTTGAGAAGCGTTTTCAGGATTTTAAGACCCAATAAAACAATTTTTCTCTATTTACTGGTCTTTTCACTATCGGTATTGATAAAGTTCCCCCTCACTTGCAAATGGAAGTAATTGAGATTCAGTGTCAGACCCATTTAAAACAATTGTTGGTACATTCGAATTTTATAAGTAATTGCCTGTTCAATACCAAGAAATGAGAAAATTTGCCTGTAAAATTCTGTCAATGTTTGGAAGTACCTATAAGTGTGAACAACTATTTTCTTTGATGAAACGAAACAAATCTCCCGCAAGATCGCGGTTGACGGACGCACACTTGGACGCAGTTTTAAAAGTTATTTCCGCCGATAAATTCGCGCCACAAATAAACAACTTAATTAAAGACAAAAGATGTCAAATATCTGGAAAAAAATTTAATGTTTGTAGTTTTTTGTAATGTCCTTTTTATTGGAAATTTAATAAACAGACTTGTCCTATAACAGTACTTTTTCTCAAGATTTTCAGTACTTTGTCTTCTTTAAGATAAGGTTTTGCGGCCCACCTAGTCGATGGTCTTCATGCTTTTGGCCCACCAGTGACTTTGAGTTTGACATGGCTGTTCTAGATCATAAATTAACACGATATTAATTTACAGACTTGTTATGTTTCTTTTCTACACAAAAGAACGCTCCCGAAAAAACAAACGAACTAAACTAACTATACGTACAACAATACTGCCAATAATTCCAATGGCGACCATGAAGGCATCGTCGATGCACGTGATATGATAGCCCAACTACCGTGGATCGGTCGCGTGGATACGGCGAGTTTTGACACATCAGTAGTGGTGGATAAGGCGAGTTTTGCTACAACACTCAATTTTTACTATGTATTTTACGTGGAATAAGGCTAGTTTTGGGCAGAAATTATGTTTGCCGTACATGCTCTCTTACTGGAAGAACGCATTGTCGGATCTAACTTAAATTTCACAAAAAATGTTTTGCTATTACACGCCTCACTTGAAAACAATGGACAAACGCTTAGGAATTATAAATAACATTGTAAGCCCACTAGATTGGATTTGGTTTATCACACAGTAATATTTTATCGATTCAAAATGACATTTTTTTAAAATTCGTTAGTAGGTAAATCATAAGCAAAACATACTAGTTTAAATAAGAAGTAGCAAATAATAAAAAAGATGTATTTAATGTCATTATTATTAATATTTAATATCAATATTGCCACGTAAATTTTAACCGTTTAATAAACCAAACTAATAATTTACTGCACAAAAATAATATAGTGAAATTGTGAAAAGAAATTTGCAGTTTTTGCCAGCAGGAAAATAGACAGGCGATATAAAACTTCGCACATATAATTATCTTAATGAAAAGGCTTACATGAGACGGTGAAAAATTATTCATGGAGAATTCAGTAGCGGATACACGCACAATTTATGCAAGTTTAAATAAAACGTAATATCTTAAAACGAGGAATTTTCTGAAAAATATGCATTTATCATCAAAAAAGCAGCCGCTGCTGGCAAAATGTCAAAAGTGCTCTATTTAAACAAAAATTATAATTTTGTTTAAGCTACTTCAATTATTTTTATTGTTCAATTTGGCACTTTTTTGGTTGACTTGAGGAAATGCATATTTTTAAACTTTAGAGTTACAAAAGCGTTTTTTTTTATTAATCATCATTTTTTGTAATATTTATTAGCATGTAATTTTAAATAATTAAATTTATTAAATATTAGGTACGGTAAAAACATTCTCGGTTTCTAACCTATCCCAATTCCCTTTAGCGCAGCCACCTCAAGAGGAAAGCAACTTCCAAAGCGCTCCTACCTTAAGCTCTTTGACTACTGCGAGTGTAATTACTAAAACAACTGAAAGTTTTCATGTCAAGTCTTAAGTTGCAAAGCTCGATTTACAATCTGCAGTTGTTTTTACAAAATGTCATAGTTTTGAAGAACGGTGCGCAGTTTTGAAAATTCGTGCACCTCTCTTGTCTTTTCAAGATGTTGCAAAGATACGGATTTGCTTCATATTTTTAGAAAATTTTGTATCTTTTAGTTACCGAGCAAAATAAAACTTCTTTGTAAAAAGATACCTAAACGAAAGATTATGTTTTATTAATAACGTTCCAAAACATTGATAGTTGTGGCGAAAATGCGATCTTAAATATTGCATTTTTCCAAAAAAAGTTCTCAGGGATTTTAATAAGTAGTCCATAATACTTTCTTAATAAATATAAATACAAATTTAAGTGCAGAATAGGGACACGTCACATTTTCTCACATTTACGTACTTTAAGGATCTTTACTTCACGAAATCTGGACACTGAATGAGCTTGAGGATATCCGTGCAAGTTTTTGTATGTTTAAAAGTTTTCTTCCTAATTTTTCGGTAATAAAATTTCGGAACTGTACTAGAACCTGTGTTACTTTCACATTTCTAAAATGTCCAGTGGTATGCTGGTGTTCATCTACAGCAGATTAAACAATTTGTTCCTTGTTAATGCTTTAGGTTTCTTAAGTCTAGTGAATATTAAGCATTTTGTTCCTTTGACATACACCTCTTCTATTTGTAAAAGGTATAATATCTTTCTAGGATCTCAAGCTTTGCCCAATATTCATGTGTAATGAAGATGGTACGTATGTTAGATTGCTGACGTAATCGTCCTATGTTCTCTGTTCTACCATCTATGTAGAAGTACAATACTCCCTAGCGGTGAGTCCTTATCATCCTCATCTCGCAGAGCCGAATTCATATACCGTTTAATTGAATGAATAGTATCTTCATTACTATAGCCATTCCCATTCAGATCTTCAGTTTCTCTGTTTCAGATGTTAAAGAATCTTGATCAGAAATCGAAAGACCTTTATATACTAGTGAGTTACTAACCGATTGCTTTTGTGCTGTTTTGAACAAATACATCTAGAATTTGATTCAGTTTTCATTGTGAATTTAAATTTCGGTATTGTTGATTAAGGTGGTTTAGAAATATGAGGAGATTTTAATGTCGATAATGCCAAATAACAAAAGTATCCCGCCCCGGGGTTTGTTTATAAAAAGTTTCTTGAAAAATAAAATAAGTAGAGTTAAGACAAACTTCAGCTAGGTTTGTTGGGGTAGTATCAAGAGTATGATGTTCCAATACGTGTAATATAATAAAAATTGAGCAGGTAACAGGAAGATTCGTGTATAGTGATTATACATCGAAACTGACCAAATGTCCTCAGGGTCCAACTGGATTGGCTTAAGTTTTCTTCAAGAAGTGTACAGAGTTTTTTATAGAAGTCTCTTTTTTCTGTAAATGGATTAAAAAAATGGAACTGACTATCAGTCCAAGTGAGATATTGTTTTATCTATCTTGGGAAAACCCAAAAATTGAGTTACCTTTACCTTCCAGAATGTGTGCATTTTAATTTAAATTTTTCATCGCTGACTTTATGTGCTTGCAATGCTGATAATCTTCTTATTGGCACTTTGATGAGACATTATGTCTGCTACTGGAATGATAATGCTTCATGCAATCAAAAACATAGCAGTTCTAATTTGACATGGTCTAATACCAAGAACCATGACATTTTAAGAAGTTTCTATGTTTCCTTACCAGCTTTACCCCAGAATATACGTTTTCGAAAAAGCCTCTCTGACCAGGTTTGCTATACTGATTGTTCTTAAATCTCGGTCTTGTTGCACTGCCGGTTAAGTGTTAATGTTAATGTTAATTAAATTATACTGTTTAATGCACAGTACAGTGTAGTTTTTTAATGTCTCCCATTTTATTTATTAGAAATCAAAGTAAAAATGTTTTTTTTGTTTATTAACAACGATGCCAATTTACAAATAAAAATGAATACAAAATTTGCCAAGGCTAAGGCACACATAATGCCTAGGTAATTCACACAAAATCACAATAAGATGCAAAATTAATAAAAAAATTCATGTTACATACAGTTTAAAACTTTGTTCAAATTGTCTTAAAAATAAAATTTAAAAATTGATCTAATGTATTTTTAATTCCCCGTTAAAGCTACCCAAAGAAGTTATGAAAAAATCAAAGTTGCATTAATATTTAATAGCAGTGCTAACCATTTTGCTAATAATTTGTTGTATGAAATTTAATAATAGTAGTCTCAAAATGACGATAATGTCTAACAGGAATATAAAGTTGAAAGTTATTTAACAATTAACAATAATCAACCTATGAAGGATGAATAAATCTGCTGTGGTTCAACGATCTTGATGAATCAAGATGACCGATAACGTCATCATCAGTGAACTTTTCTTACTAACATGCATTTCTTTAATCTACAATTCGTTGAAACTTGCATTGCACTATATGAATTAAGTCGACCTGCGCCGCATCATCGTCTCCAGCATGGAGTCCATACCATAGAACCATACTCTAAACTGAGCACACCAAAGAGTGGGAGAGTATTTTAAAACTTGACCTTCGAAGAAAACTAAAACCATTTGTCCTTTTTAAGTTCAAATTTTTGTCAAAAATTATTCCCAACTCGCGAACTTCTTTAGTTCATAGTCATTAATGCTATAAGGAAATTCAACTGGATTATTCACGTTTTTAAATTTTACCGTAATGCATTTTTTTAATTTTATATTTAGGAATTTTATAGATGTTTCTGCAACATCGAGTCACAAGTGCTCCCAATCGAGCGGTAAATGTCATCCGCAAACATTAAAATTGAACGACAATTTTTTCTTGACCTGCTCTCTTCCGTCAGAGAGCTACCAGATCTAGCTTTGTAATGGGTCCTCAACACCAATTACTTTTAGTGGCAATGTATTCGATCCAACCGAAAGCTTTCGACATGTCAGTGTAAAAGTCAACCTACACTCCTCTCCATGCTCAAAAGTATCAAAAATTCAACTTTTTCACATTTACCAGAATTTGGAAGCCTCATGATAATCTTTGGAAAACCAAGTGGTCAAAGACCTTATGTAATGCCGACTAATTACAAACGGCTCTAATTTACTACTATATCTTTGTTAGATGACTTATGAACACAAATTCCGAGAGTAGCGTTAGAGTGAAAATACAATTCCTCAAATAGATGGACACCTCGTAAAGCATTACAATACTTACCTAATTAGTAAAATCACAATTTCGAATAGGGCTACCCTGAAAGCTGAAAGCAATAAATATAGGAGAAGTAGTAACTCTTTTGTTTTTGTCCTTAACAAACGACCAAAAAATCCTATGGTTATCACACAATTTCTTTTCAATTCTGTTGCAATATTCAACATCATAGTAATTATTAGGTCTAACAAGCCTCTCTACTACTTAGAAATCTATTTTTCCGAAATAAATTGAAGGAACAAAAACCGATTTACAAGAATGTGCGCAGACGAGTTGCCAATCTGGCAAATTAAATTTGATCCTGCTATGGTAAAAGCGTTACAAAATTGGTAAATTAATTAATTAATTAATTAAGAATGGCAAGTGGTAGTAAAAATAATAGTCCATTGACTCTAGTAATAAGATATAAATTGTTATTACTCCATCTAGTATCCGGAATAGTTTAGCTACCTACAATGATAATTTTACGGTTTGGAAATTTACCAAAATTGTAGTCAATTGCTTTTTAGAGCAATCGGAACCACAAAACGAATGTTTCAGTTTCAGGAGCGTAATGTGCCAAAAGCAAAATATTGCAAAGGGGAATTATAAATCAAAAAGTAAGTTCAAAAGCACTTGATACAAACAATATTTACAAAATGGCGGTTGTTTAGAATCAAAACTATCCAGATGGATTGCAAAGGAAAATTTTTCATATTATTTCTTTTTAGCTTACATGGAGTGGCAATGAAGCTGCGTACTGTAAGAAGTTTCTTCAAAAAAGAACTAGATGAAGAAGAAAACTTTACGGAATGGATTGAGTACAACACAATATTTTTAAAAATAACTCAGGGAGGCTTAAAACAATCGGAAACTATTAAATGATTAGTTCAGAATAACCCAAAATGCTACTATCAAAAAGAGGTGAAAACCTTAAAACTGACAGACTGTTCCCTACACCCCAAAAATGGCAAAAAGGGTCTTGCGTTGGTTTAAAAATACTCCCCTGAATGTTAACCACTTCTCAAAATGTCCCAAAACCGTCGCCCTTCGGATGTTTTCACTTTGGCGAAACAAGAAATAGGCGAACAACAAATAATCAAGATAAGATGCAAAACATTATTATAATACAGCAGAAAAAATGAGACCACCTTAGGAAGTAGAAAATCACCAAAAAAAAAACTGCCTTTTCTACCTTTATGGTTTCTCGACCCGTTAATCTTTCCCTACTTTTAATCTAATTACTCTTTGGTTCTGAGTAAGCCAGCAAGGTGATATTTATTAAAACTACAATTTTACTATTAATAATTGATAAATGATTTTGATTTTACATTTTTGTGAATTTTTTTTTCTGCAAATCCATTTGAAAATCTTGATGCTTAAATGGATATATAAATATAACATTTGTTGGGTTTTCTTGTACATAAAAAATATTCGTGAAATAGCCTAGGCGTAAGACATCATCACACTTGAAACAAAGCCTCAAGCTTGTAAGAAAGTACTTCAATTTTAAAAATTTCTGCGTTTATGTAACTTTAAATATTTTTTACTTTTCAGTTCAATAGCTTAAAAAAGCTTTTTTTAAAATATTTTTTACATTTATTTTATTTCTTTTAGAAATAAATTAATATCTAGAAATAGAAGAATGTGGAGTCAGATTCTTTTCGGAGATCTAACTTTTTTAAACCTATTATACATTGTAATGTTTTTTTTTTGTTAAAATTTTCTTTTGGATGAATGAATTTGCTTTAATTATATTTTATAACTTCTTACTTGTACTAGTTTTATATAATGTTCAGATGTAACTCAGATAGACTTTTCTGGGTCAAGTCTGATCCTGACAGAATACTAGCGTTACCATTCGAAACAATACAGTTAATGGATCTGAGGGCACTTGAATTATATAATATTTGAACAGTAAAAATTCAATTCAAAAGTTTGATAATTTATTCCTCACGAAGTTCAATTTGTTTGTTTTATAAAACCCTGTAACTAACAAACATTTATTTAGAGATTAGGTGAGCTAAGAAATAAAAATAGTAATTTGTAAGTGTTCATTAAATTGTATTCATCATTCTATAGACTATGGAACATTTCCAAATAGCTGCCCTTTTGAAATGGGAAATGTTAAGTTTCTCTTTTCTTTCAATACATTTTTTTCTGTCGCCTTGATGGTATATTTTTCTGAACTGGCTCCTATCCTTGCGAGGTTATTCCAAGTATTCTATGACAACGACATTTTCAAAAGCTGGAAATCTGTTGGTGTACAGCCTGTTCCCAAAAAGGGATCCAAAACTTTGCCCTCTAACTACAAACCCATATCCCTACTCCCACTAATAAGGTAAATATATAAGTATATCTACCCTGATATTTAAAATTACCTTCAAAGGTATAAACATATCCATAATAAACAATACGGCTTCCGCCACCAAAGGTTCACAGCGGATCTACTGATCTTCGTAGCCCACAACTGGAACAATTCCATGGAGAAACCCAAATTATTACCCTCGACATATCCAAAGCATTCTATTCCCTTCGCAAATCAGACCCAGACTTGAATATTGATTGCATGTATGAAGAGTAGCCTCTCTTTCAACCCTTAACTTCCTTGGCTCTATCCAAGGGAGAGCTAATCGACTGATTGATGATCCAAACCTCAAAAAGAAACTTGAATCACTAGAACATCATCGAATTGTGGGCGATCTGTCTCTGTTTTGCCGATACTACCATGTATGAATTAATTAATTAGTTTAATACGTAGTCATTTACTAACGCATCTGTCTTCAGTTCTTTTTCAGTTTCTACCTAAGACCCATTTAAATAATTTATCGAGTTGGCCGTTACTTGATGGAAATTCATTATCACTAGTATAATAAATAAACAAACTATATTTATTTAGTAATTTCCACTAATTTATTACCGTTTGACAGCGGTTTCGAGACACGACACACTGTGTCTTTTTCAAAAACCATCTTAAGACTGATACTAAAACTAGATTTTTTAACAACAATAAAAGAGTCTACCTACCTAACCCTAGCAGATATTAGCTATGAAGATTTAACAGTGGGGAACCATTTAGTTCGATTTGATCATTCAATAAAAATATTATGGTTTTTTCCTCTTATTAATTTCTAGACTTTCCAAGTAATTTAAATTGTAACTTTTATTGGCAGAATGCAACGTTTTAAATTCATTAAATTATGATTTGCTTCCAGTAAATGTTTTGCCTAATTAGAATCAGTTTTTTGTTTGATATATGATGTTTTGTGTTCTTTGATATTTTTATAAAAAGATCTACCCGTTTGATCAATATATACTTTTCCGCAAGAACCACATTTTAGTTCATATACCCCCGATTTTTTGGTCCTTATTTATATTAGCCTTGTTATTCTTAATATATCTACCTAAAGTATTATTGGTACAAAAAGCTACTTTATGATTTGTTCTTTTAAGATATTTCTCTATTTTAGTGCTTATTTTCTGGTATATGTTAAACTTAATATTGCCTTTTGCATTGAAATTAGAATAAACGAAATTGAGTGCTTCTTTATATTGTTTTTTATTTACGATTTTGTCTATTATGGTTGCTCCATAACCATTATTAACTGCAATCTGTTTTATAATATTAGGTTACATGTTAAAATTTTCTCTTGACACAGGTACATTAATTAAACGATACAAAACTATGAAAAGTAGCCATCTTTTGTGTGAATGGGTGGATTGGTGTATTATGTATTGTTATATCTGTATAGGATGGTTTATGATAAATTTCTAAATTGTGTTTATTATCATTGTTCCTAGTTTTTATGTAATTTATTAATACAATTTAGAAAGAGGTTAAGTTATCTCTCTGTGCCTGTGAAACAAGCCAAAATATCGTCAACGTACCCGTACCAATAAATAAACTTGTCTCGTATAAGGTGATTACCTAATATTTGTTCTAAAATATCAAGAGATATTTCCGCTAAAATAGGACTTAAAGGGTTACCCATTATTAAAACTTCTTGACCTAAATAGATCGAGCCATTCAATTCAAAATAATTTTGATCAAAGACACTGCCAACAAATCGAATATGTCATTCCTCATGAAATTACTAAACAAATATACTTAAAATCGATAAAAATGCACTTTCACACATCTTTATCAAAAGTTCTTGGCCGGAAAAGATATATGTATAATAGAAGAAATATATAATTTCTGCAGGTGCAAAACGGCCTACAAGAAGAATTGCTTTCGATTATGTCTATTGATGATGATTATTGCACCATATTGCAAGATATATGTATAATAGCAGAAATTATATATTTCTGCTATTATACATATAACTTTCCCGGCCAAGATCTTTTGATAAAGATGTGTGAAAGCGCATTTTTATCAATTTTTAGTATCTACTCTCCGCATGATGGTGCTAGTGCATACTTTTAAATTACCTATGGGTCTGCAGCCGGAAATCACCGGAGCCCCAATAGGTGGTGCTAAGTGTTACATTTAGCGTGTAGTACTGTTTCAGTATGATAGACGTTTCGTTTTCGATTTTGTCATATTGAGCAATCTGTTATTTCAGATCTCCCTGGGTACAAGCCTGCCTGATGAGGGTAGAGGCGCAGAAATCATGATCGCAGGAGGGTACTCTGTGATATAATCAAAAGCAATTCTTCTTGTAGGCCGTTTTGCACGTGCAGAAATTATATATTTCTGCAATTATACATAAACAAAGATAGTTTATTTATTTATTATAGTATATGATACATTTGATTTTTGAACATAATTTAAAATAAATTCAATACATAGTTTTTACATTGACACACGCCGCTATTTTGTTATATCATGTTGAATTCGTACCATTTTATCATGTTATACCATGTTATCCCTATTTAATTTCTCTGCAAAATTTAAAGTCAGTTCAATAAAAATTTTTTAAGTTGATTTTTTAAAAACTTTATTTGGCCGCAATTTTGTTTCGCCATCTTGAATTCGTGCCACAGCTTTACCAGTTTATCACTATATCACATTTAATGCCTGCACAAAATTCGAAATTAATCTAATAAGTAATTTTTCAGGCCAATCGTTTTAATTTAAGGTCGCTAGTTTGTTTTGCTATCTTGGATTTATACCAAAATATTACCAGTTCGTTTTTATGTAACATATGATTTTTGTGCAAAATTTCAGGTAAATTATATAATTAGTTTTTCAGTAATAATTTTTTTTAACGTTTCACTAGGCCGCCATCTTTTTCGGGCATATTGGATTTTTATCAAAATATTGCGAAGTCATTCCTTAATTTTTGATTAAAATTTGAAGCCAATCTGGCAAATAGGTTTTAAGGTATGCGGTGAACTGACAAGCAAAGAGACCGACCAACAGACGGACCGACGGAATTGATAAAACATATATTTTTTGGCATCTAAGAACGCTAAAATTTGCAGATATTTAAAACCTGAGAGGTTGATTTTTTTCAAGGTTACGAACATTTTAATTTGGAGCCATTTTGTTCCGCCAACTTGAATTTAGACTACAGTTTTACTAGTTCATCTCTATAATATGGTACACAATTTGAAATTTAACCATTAAGTAGTTTTCAGGCTAAAATTTTAAATATTTTATTAAGCAGCCATTTTGCTCCACCATCTTGTTTTCGTACCAGAATTTTATCAGTTGTTTCCTAGATACTTGATTTTGGTGCAAAATTTCAGATACATTGGATAAGTAGTTTTTTAGTAATATTTTTTTTATATTTCTCTAGGCCGCCATTTTGTTTCGCTATACTGAATTTTTACCAAAATATTATCAGTTCATCCCCATATGACCCTTAATTTTCGACAAAAGTTTGATATCAATCAGAGAATAATTTCTTAGGTATGCCGCGAACAGGCAAACCGACAGACAGACGGATTTGAAAAAACGAGTTTCTCGGTATCTAGGGAGCCTGAAACGTAAAAATGTGAAAAATTTTTTTCACAATTACGCTACTTCCCTTTTACGGGGGATGTAAAAATGTAATACAAAATATTTTATTTGGTTCTAAATCCAATTTTATTTAGTTAAGGGGTGTGTTGTCTTTATAACTAATAACCCTGTTCAATGATCACGTTAAAGGCATGGCATTTGTTATAATACCTATAAACAACATATTCAGAAAAAGTTGTTGTATAACAAGAACTAAAGCAAGTTTTAAAAAAAATAGCTGAAAACTGTTTTTTAATATTAAATATTAAATCAGATTAATATTTTGCAATATATAATAAACTCCATACCTAGAGCTAGAAAACGTCGACAAACGCGATTTAATATTTTAGTTACCGTTAAAAATTCAGTGACCCGCAAAAAAGTAACTAACCAAATATTTAGGTATATTTTGTAGTTCTATATCTTGTGCATCTTATTGCGCGATGCACCAGTTGAAAGGACATTTCATAAGCAATAATTCTACATTTTTTATACAAATTAAGTTTAACCTGTTATCTAATAGTAAGCGAATATATATGATTTACAAATCATAGCTAAGTATTAAAAATAAATTACTAATATCTGGTATTTCTAACTCTAGCTCACATTATTCATTCCACATACCCTGGCAAATCTTTTACTAATCGCAAATATCCTTTTGTGGAATATTTTCTCATTCTTCTACAAGTTCATATATATGTTGTGCTTCATGAGGTAGCTTTTTACCATTGGCCCACTTGATCTCATGAATGTTCTATTGGGCTTAAATCGGAGCTTCTAGCAGGGTATAACAGACGTTTTATACAAGCATTACCTAATTACTCCGTTACAACACGTACAACGTGGAGTCGCCATGCATAAAAAATAAATTCTTTGCCTTTAAGGTGGGCAAGCGGACCAACGTGATGCTCTAGTAGACGATTTATCCGTTGGCATTTAATGAATTTTTGACAAGTATGCAAAGTTCGATACTAAGATCTAAAGAAACCCACCCCTATATCATTATAAAATAACCGCCAAATTAGTCTGTCTCCATAAACATTACTTGTTCATAACCCATGACATCTCCAAACTTGACATCTTTCATCAAATGATCTTAAGCATAAAAGCATGCCTCATCAGAAAATAGAACTATGGGCCACTATAGAGGTTATCAGATTTTCGGCGCTTTTGCGGGGTATCTCCCTTATTTTTAAAGATATGGGATTCCGGTTTTCGCGACTGTGAGTAATTTTTTTGTGAAATCAAAGATAATGCCCGTAAAATTTTGATAGCCATTTTGGTTTTTGAGATACAGTGTATTTTTGAAAATGTTGCATTTTCAGGCACCCGTCGTATACCAGCTATCTGATAAGTTATCAAAAATGCGAAAACGGGTCTTGTTGACTTTACCTACCCACACAATTTACAGTACTTTTCAATGCAAAAACTCTACATTATGAAGTTTTTGACAGAATAAAGAAAGAAAATTATTGCGACGTTGCCAAACTCACGTGATTTTCCTGAAGTATATGCCACGGTAAGTAGGTACAATCAATGTCAAAAAGAAAGTTATTAACAAAACACAAAAAAACACACACACAAAAGATAACAAGGATATTTTTGTGTAATCTGGTCGATTAAATTTCGAAACCGGGAGGATGCAGTGTTCCCATAAACCAGCCACCACATGAACTGGTCAATATATTCAGGTATAAATGGAGACTGATTGTACAATTGTACATGATTTGTACAAACCCCCGTTTGGGAGTCTACAAAATTTCGGAAGTGGTTTACTGTTTTGTGAACATATGGGGAGACACCGGCTAAAGTAGCAAGGCCCTGGTACCCACGCCAACAATCCGTCCAGATTTCTGTGCCAGGTAACACATGTTCAGCGATGTTGGTTTGGAGGGTAAGTGCAGACCTATCTGGAACAAACACGATGTAACCTCGCCCTGCTGTTACATCGTATATTCCCAGAACCCACCGTTCTGGCACCAGTCTTCCTACATGATATTTCCGCTTAGTGATGATGGATTCATCAATTTGGACTACCATGTCCAACACCACCTAGAAAGTAGAAACGAGAACATCAACATCAAAACAAGATTTTAAACTGCATACGGGACTCGCCAATCACACCACTTTAAAGTTCACGCGACTTTCAAATGTGATTTTATGGCTATAATAGTAGTTTTTACTTTTTATGGACGAACCTGAGCTAACCCAACATTAATAGGTTTTGTTAAAAAAACGCTTGTAATATAAAATCACTTTTTACGACACTCCAAAAAAAACCTAACCAGAGCTAACCGAAAGACAATATTATTTTTGAAACACAACTACGTACGAAATTTTAAGATTTTTTATTCTACCATATAAATGTTAGAATGAAGAAATTGGAAATTTGTAGAGTGGGGGTAAA